>OZ035882.1:91394438-91796938 GCA_964034835.1 Muscina levida | reverse complement strand
ATTTACACACTCAATGAGACATTGTGTCCCCATCTACATCATCATCATCATCCTCCCTTAACAATAATATTTTTTTAATAAATATCCCAAAAACAAATAAACAACACAAACACAATGATAGAAATTGATTTAATATCCTCACTCATACATCAAATATGAAAAACGTATTTTCCTCCCGGTTTATTTTTTTTACTTCTCTCTTATTCCTTATTCCAACTGTCTTTCTTTGTTATCTAATAAATATTAAACCAACCCCAACTACTTATGTCGGTCCATTAATTCATTGCTCCCATTATTATTATTATCCTTGTCTGTGTCAACAGGTGAAATGGTTGTCTCGTCGCCAAAATATCACGTACAGGAAGCATCGAAATCAATGTACGAAACCAAAATGACGCTTATCGTGAGGAAATTCCAAAAGGATGATGTGGGCTCATATCGTTGCATAGCGAAAAATTCACTGGGTGAGGTGGACAGCAGTATACGGTTATATGGTGAGTGCGCAAGATATCTCTATATGTTTTTTTTATTTACATTTTTATAGGGTTTTTTTTTTTTTAATTTAAACATAAAAATAGGGTTTAGCCGATGGTGCTAGCTGCTATAATTTTTTTTATATGGGCAAAAGATTCAGCAGGGCGATAAAACTACGCAAACAATAGCATCGAATCCTGAACATCGCAAAACTGCAAGCCTTAGATATAAACACAGCCTAAACATATTAAATTGCCTACACGGACTGAGGAGAATGCTCTAGGTCTTCTACATAATTTTTCCTAAAGTATGTTAGCCTCCAAAGGGCTGGAGCGGGGTAGCCACAAAGAAAATGTTTCATCGTTTCGGACTCTTCCTCGTCAACGGCAGTTGTCCGGTATGGATATATCCGATTTGCCTGTCATATGCCTGATATTGCAATGGCCAGTTAGAATTACACAGGTCAATCTCAAGTCACTCCTCCACAAAAATTTTGATTTGCACAATGTAGAATTGATTGTACCTAGTACCGATTCCATATCCCTTAATAGCCTTCGTGGCTTTATGAATGGCCAGTACCTCAGCCTGAAAAACAAGGCATTCCTTATACAGTCTAAAACAGAGGCTTAGCTGCAGGTTTCCAGTGTTTACTCCAGCTCCTTTGCCCTATTTCATTTTCGATATATCCAAAATTTCAACGTAGACTTCACGGAAATCCCCATATACAGCCATATTGTGGGTTGTGTTCTGGCACGCATAACGGCTATTGACACCCTCTTTTAACCTTTCCTTGATATTCCTTGACTATTTAAGCTTCCGATCAAGAACAACACCTAGGTACTTGACAGCTTCAGTTACAACCCATTCAGTTTCGGAGGCCTGACGTCCTTAACTATATATCTACTGGTAAAGAAAACAATTCCTTTTTCTGAGGATTCACCTCCACAGGTATCGACTCATCACGCAACTTTCTAGGGACAGTTTGAATAAAGTAATCATTGGTAGAAATTTCCCGCCTATCATGATAACCACATCTTCCGCATAAGCCACAATTTTCGTTTCATCCTCAATGAAAGATTTAAGTTCTTTGCATGGCACAAGGATCTAAAGAAGAGACAACAGGACTCTATCCTAAGGTAGACGACACGGTTTTCCAAAATACAGTCCACCCAATTCATTACCAGGAGTGATACATTAATGTTCCCCCGAAAAGTTCCTTATTGCGCATGACGTCACATTTTTGAAAGCCCCTTCTATGTCAAGGAAGGCAGCTAAAGTAAAGTCACCTGAAAGCTCTCAACCACCGTACTTGGATATGAAAAATGTCTCTGAGACAAGTCGTGGTATGATGAGGAATTTTGCATAGCATCTGAGGCAAAAGATACTGTTACAGAGCAACGCTAGAACCAATAGTAGAATTGAAGGAACGACAGAGGATACAGAAAGGAACAAGGTATTGAAAGGAACAAGGCTAGCGGTGAATCGCGAAAACACGAACAGCATATTAAAGTTTATGTTCCCTCTTTGAAGAACAAGGATTACATTTTGGTGACAAATACGCAGAGTGTGCTGTATATATGGTGAGACCACTTCCACCTATTGATGGCTTAGAATACCCGCCACCAAGCCATACCGAGATAAGAAGTGCAATATGACAGCTTATCAACAACTGGCTAGATATTCTCCATAAACAACATGACTATGCTTCGAAATCATCATCATCTTTCGGCATAAGTGTTAAAAATTAATAAAAACTAGCGGACCCGGCGAACTTCGTCTCGCCCCAATTTTATGCCTTCAGATAACCTTAGTAGAGAACGTTTGATAAACAAAGTTTTTCGATTAGTTTTCCGCAGTAAAAACAAACAACGAAGGCGGTTCTCCAAAACTCGAAAAGCCAACGTTCAGCTGACCGCACGTAAAACAGGGAAATTCTAGATTAACCTCACATACTTCCAACGAAAGGCCTTGCGATTTATTGATTGTCGTCGGGGAATTGGAATAGATGATCAGTTGGAATTATCTGATTCGTAAGATAAGGACTTCCTCTTCTTTGAATTTGTTCTTAATGACCGTCTGAAATTAAATTTTTTATCAGATTCTTGACGGACAACCGCGTACCGTTGCACAATTTTGGTTGATTTAGATTCCGCAATATGATTATGATCGATCCCACCTTTATCTGTAAATTATGCGGAATATTAAGCGAGTGGAAAATTCGGTCGGATTGTTGGTCGCTTCATCCTCTACGGTCAAGCTGTAAACAGATTTGTACAAATGCAGTTCTCAAGCGATTTAACTTTCTAATTTGAAATTCTAGCTATTGATGTCTTTTTCTTCTCTGCTAGTAACATACTGCCGGCAAATTAATCCAATCGATATTTTTATAATTTTGTGCAATGTCATGAGTTACTTTTCCAACGATGTGAACTGGCAAAAATTTGCAGGGAACGATATCAATTCAGTCGAAACATCAACC
The DNA here is from genome assembly GCA_964034835.1 of Muscina levida. Lineage (NCBI taxonomy): Eukaryota > Metazoa > Arthropoda > Insecta > Diptera > Muscidae > Muscina > Muscina levida. The sequence continues at coordinate 91,793,985 of OZ035882.1, read as the reverse complement.
CAAATTTGGCCATTACCAAGCGCTAGCAGTTGTTTCGAGAATTCAAGTAGGTTCTGGAATGAGCCCCTAATTTATTTTTTGGTCAATTACAACTTCTTGACATTGACGACGTTTTCAAGCATGGTTTTAGTAAATCAGCAGCATTAGACATTTTGAGCAAAATCATAGCCCCACCAAATCGTTTTAAATCCTCTTGTAAATCCTTTATCGTTCCGTCAACTACTTCCAAAGCTCGTTTAGTCGTTATCGCGCATTCATCCGAAATGTTGATTTGGCATTCCCGCATCTACTTCGCCGTTGCGAAATTCTTGGTCGTTGTGTACTTTGGCTTTTAAACCATGTTAATATTCATCTAAAATTTTTAAACGGAATTTGCAGTTCGAATGCCTTCCAACAATGTGGCAGCTATGCCAGAGGATGCAGCGGCAAACGTTATTTGAGATCTTGACCGAATTGTTGCCGGAATCAACAAAAAAATGCCTTGGCTGTCCCACTCGGAGCATCGAGAAAGTAAATGCCTCCAGTTTCATCGTGAAACGTATACGTTCTTGTACTCGGTATTTAACAGCGGCACATTTGTTTGAACTTTTCCGGTCAGCTCATCTAGATTATAGTCTTGCTTCCGTTAAAAATCTTGATCGAATGCATCTTGCATCGAACGATTTGACGCTGGCATTCCCAATGCCGACAGCAGATTGCTGCAAATCCCGTCGGGTTCGACGGAGTTTTTATTTAAATATTATTTTTTCCGTTACCAACCAACATTTATCCGAAATTTTCCACCTAGACATCGTTCAGAACCATCAAATCATGCGAAAATTGTAAAATTTTGCCAATAAAAAAAAAAAAAACAAATATTTTGGACTTTTCCGGAATTTTCCGAGTTTTTCCCTAAGAATTTTCTATTTTTCCATTCGAAAAGACATTCTGTAACAACTGCACACTAAATTTCATACAAAAAACCAATTTTCGATTCTTTCAATTTCCCGACTTTTTCGAAGGATTTTCCCAAAATTGTCTTGCATAAAACCCTCATACCAATTACGAACAATTGAATAAAAATTGAGCAAAACGTGCCAACCGTTTTCTCTTGATGAATTACTACAGACTGTTAACACCGTTTTTATACAAATAGATTTTACAATAAACCGAATTTTTCCAAGCAGCACAACGAATTTTCCACCTTTACGTCGTATAAAATCATCAAATCAAGCGATACAATGAAAAATTTCGTTGAAAAATTTAAAATTTTCTATTGTTTTCCAGAATTATCCGAAATTTCTACCAAGAAATATTTTTTCATTCGAAAAGTCATTTCGGAATGATTATCCGAAATTTTCACATTAACATCATTCAAAATTATCAAAACACAATAAAATGTAAAATATCGTCGCACAATAATTCAAATTTTAGGAATTTTTCCATAATTTTTCAACAAAAATTTTCTATTTTTTCAACCGAAAAGCCAATACGGAACAATTGCACACAAAAAGTTATACAAAAACTCAATTTGCAATTCAAAATTTTTCTGAAAAAATTCAAATTTTTCGAGTTTTTCCGGAATTTTCAGAGTTTTCCACCGAGAATTTTTCTATGTTTCCATTTGGAAAGTCATTTCGGAATAATTATCCAAATTTGTTCACTGTTACATCGTCCAAAATTATCAAGTCATACTATAATATGCAAAATTTCTTCGAACAACAAATTCGAACTTTTTGAATTTTTCCGGAATTTTCCGAATTTTTCAACAAAAATTCCAATCTGTAACAATTGCACACAAAATTCCATACAAAAAGGCAATTTTCGATTTTTCCAGTTTTCCGACTTTTCCGGAAGATTTTCCCAAAATTTTCTTTCACATAAACCTGCTCCTAGCAATAACGAACAACTGAAAAAAAGTTTGAGCAAAATCGGTCCAGCCGTTCTCAATTGATGAATTACTATACATTTTTGCCACCATTTTTATATATATAGATAATAACATCAGATATCTGCTAGAATTCCGTACGACACCAAATTTCTCTACAGGATTCCCAAGTTGTATATGGAAAATTAAATGTTCGCATATGTAAGTCAAAATGTAGTTGATCTGTTATCGAGTTAGATTTCAGAAGAATTTAAGGACATTCGGATTGATTTCCGACTATAACAGCAAATATCATGCATCGGCGGACATATACATTTTTCACACCAATTTTTTTCACAATTATCCGAAAGTTTCCAAGCGTCACAACGAATTTTTCACCTTTACGTCGCACAGTGGGGAAAAAAAAGTTTTTTTGGACATTTGAAATTTTAGGCCGCAATTCTTAACCGATTTTCAAAGTTCTTTTTTTGTATTATTGGAAACAAAATTGTGCACAGAATGTACGTTTTTTTTATTCTTAATTCCTTACCGTTATTTTTTTAAAATTTGTCAAAGTCGGTGCAAAAATAATTTTTGACTTTAATGTCAAATATTTTTTGGATAACGTGTCCTAAAAATTCCGAACTGATCTCAAGTAATGTGAACATATGTTACGAATTAAATTCAGTGAAAAAATAAGACAGAAAATTTTTTTTGGCTCAACTGCAAGGAAATATATGGAGGCACTATTTTCACACATTAACTCGGTGTCCTGCTCATAATTATTATAAGATTAGAACAAAACCTTATATACAGCCTAGAAAAGTTTTAAGAAAGTCGTCTGTAAAAAATAAGCCAAATCGGCGAAGGTCACCATGCAATTTTTTTGCATATGTACCAAAATAATGCAGTTTTAAAATTCCGATAAAATAAAATTTTGTGTTTACAAGTAGGCTAAGTGGTGTGCTTTCAATTTAAAAAAACCAATGCCATAATATGTTACATCACCTGCCAAAATAAGGAAATTTGTTAAACGCATATACAAAATTTAAATATATTTACAATACATAGGGCTTAAAATCGCAATATAAACATTTGATATGTATTAGTAGGCTTAATTATGTATGCCTTATGATATTTTGATACATAAATGCAAATACGAGGGTGTAACTAAAATTTTTTCAATTTCTTTAGAAAATATGTCGATTTTTGGGTTAACTTTAGTATTGAAATTTAAAAAATGTTGAAGCGTTTCACAAGTTTCCTTATATTGACAGTTGATGTAACGTATTATAGTATTGGTCTTTTTAAATGAAAAGCACACCACCTAGTCTACTTGTAAACACAAAATTGTATTTTATCAGAAGCTTAAAACTGCATTATTTTGGTACATATGCAAAAAAAATTGCATGCCGACCTTCACCGATTTGGCTTATTTTTTACAGACGACTTTCTTAAAACTTTTCTAGGCTGTATATAAGGTTTTTTTCTAATCGGACAATAACTATGAGCGGGACACCGAGTTAAAGTGTGGAAATAGTGCCTCCATATATTTCCTTGCAGTTGAGCCAAAAAAAATGTTCTGTCTTATTTTTTCACTGAATTCAATTCGTAACAAATGTTCACATTAATTGAGGTCAGTTCGGAATTTTTAGGACACGTAATCCAAAAAATATTTGACATACAATTCAAAAATTATTTTTGCATCGACTTTAACAAATTTTAAAAAAATAACGGTAAGGAATTTAGAATAAAAAAATCGTACATTCTGTGCACAATTTTGTTTCAAATAATACAAAAAAAGAATTTTGAAAATCGGTCAAGAATTGCGGCCTAAAATTTCTAATGTCCAAAAAAACTTTTTTTTCCCCACTGTGCGTCGCACAGTGGCATTTCGGCTGAAAAATTTGGTTTTTCATCTTTCCAATTTCAAAATTTTAATGATTTGGTTTTGTAAAGAAGTAAGAAAAATTCAAAAAGGTTTTTTATGAAAAGTGAAATTTTGTAGTTAAAAAAACTAAGAGGTCAACGGAAATTTATTCAATCAAATCAGATTAAAATTATTGCCCAAATAAAGAACTTTTTGTGTGTGTAAGTTTATAGCTATGGCTTTTGTTTTATTCTTTAGATAAAATATAGCACTTACTCTTTTATTAAAAAAATGATTGAAATTGGAAAAGTAAACTAATTATTATAATTTATCAAAAATTATACTAAAAAATATCAACTTTTCACTTTTTGATGAAAAAAAACTTTATGTGCTTTGTCTTGCTTAGCCCTCTAACTACAAAAAAATAAAAGGTCCGAGTCTATACTTTCAATTAAGAAAAAAAAATAACCGCCAAATACCGTCCCTTTTAGTAACATCGATTTTAATGCATGCATTTGTGCGATATTTTCGGTGTATTTGAAGGCTAATTATTTTGTATGGAGAAAACACTTTTGAATAAAAATTAAAATTTGTTAACTTATATGAAATTTTAATATGATTCTAGACAGGGAAGAAAAACACCTAAAATCTACAACTTTCAATGGGCGTAAAATCTAAAGTAGGCGTGGCATCCGCAATATGTTTATTTTTTTCATAAGAAGAACTCAATAAAGGAGTGTCTCGACTTTCGAGTCCAAAAATAAAAATTGTGGCAAGTGCATTTATATGGCAGGTGGGTGTGGCAGTAGGCGGTTTTCCACGATTTTTTTCAAAATTTCTTAATTTAGCCCAGAGAAGTGTTTCTGCAAAATGTCGAAAACACGCGCTCACTTATTGTGTAAGTAGTATTTATTGACAAAAGAGCGTTTAGAAGGAGCTTTTCTGTTCTTTTATTAAATCTATCGAAATAGTTGTAATCATCATTTTGGCTTGTGTCATTGAAATTTGTTTTCACTGGTGGATTTGGGATGTAGATAACATCGTTGCAAAGACTACTATTAGGAGCTTCACCCATCTCACAATCTGAACTGTTACTAGACTCTGCCGTAGTTGGGGAAATTGCAGGATAAAGTCTTTTAAAAAGCTCGTTAGCAAATTCCATCGTTTCCGCCTTTTTAGACTACATTACACAGGATTAGCTTAAAAGATATTTTCTGTTCCTAATATATATAATTAGGGTATTCCATGTTTGTAAACGAGAATGTTTTTAGAAGATTTTTAAAGTTTTAAAATTCAATTTCAAATTAATTTAGAAAAATCTTTTTACATTTTATAAACAAGAATGCTTTTAGAAGCTTTTTTGAAACTAATTTAAAAAAAAGCGAGTACCCGAAGGAAAAAACTCGGTAAAACCGGTTATTCGAGAATGGAATTTTTGCAAAAACCGGCATACGGTTTTAAATAAAAAAAAAAACTAGTGGGCCCGGCAATGCTTCGCTATTGCATATTAACTTGTAATATATTTCACATTTAGTTCTACAAAGTACTTTAAAACGGTACTTAAGCTCGACAAAAATATGTTGAGTTTATTAACTTATGTAACTAATTTCAAGTAACTCCTTAACATGGAAGTTAACTAATTAAGTTTTGTTGTTATAAATTCTAAATATGATAGGCTCTATGACGATAGTAAAAAGTTCATCATTAAAGTCATATCTATAGTTTCGACATGTAGATTAAGTTTTGTCTGTATGTAGGGAGAAAACACTTCTTTCACAAATCGGAAACAGAAATGTCTCTAAAGATCAAAATTCAATTTTTATATTTATATGTAGTAGGGGGAACCGTCTGTATACTAACTATGTCTTTGGGCGTAAAAATCACTTTTGTTGTACCTTCTCCTCCTATTGATCGCAAATGAAAATTTCGTTTGAAGTTTCATGCCTTTATCCATAAAAACCTCCATGTCTTCTTCTCATACGGATCAAGAATATACCCGCTGCATAGCATATTACGCCGTCGTGTTGGAACTATTTCTCCTTCAAATAATGTGCAATTACATGATAAATAAAAAATCAATTGATCGTCCACTTGCTCTAGTTTTTCTACCAGTTGGATTAAATATGAATGTAGACCAAGATCTTTCCTCAGCATTTGCAGAGACCGAGTTGCTGAGAACGGCGTCGGTTCGATAAATTCGAGTCCCTTGTCACACTTACGTCTACAGCGTCGATGGCTCCTATTTGTTGACGAACATAAGTTTGGCGAACACAACGCGCATTTTATCTAGTTTTACGCAGAAGTTTTTGGTTTGTGCTCATTTAAAAACAAAAAAATCTCTATCTGAAATCTTCCTGCTTCCCAGCGGGAGCTAGGAACTGATTTTAGACACAAATTTTATTGGTGAAATTATCTAACAATTCATCGTAGATTCCGATTTTGGTTACGATTTTTGCGAATAAAAAAATTGGCCCACCTTACTATTCATATCTATGGGCGAACTGCAATATACTGTGGAATTTTGACAGTTATAACTACTTATTTTAAAAGAGGTGTAGCACAGCCTACTTCCACTCTTACTGTAATTCATACTGCAAAAAATTGGCCCACCTTACTATTCATATCTCCAGGCGAACTGCAATATACTGTGGAATTTTGACAGTTATAACTACTTATTTTAAAAGGGTGCAGCACAGCCCACTTCCACCCTTACTGTAATTCATACTGCAACAATAACATATGTAACAAATTACATCTTCATTCCTCTGATAGTTCATGAAATATAGACTTTCAAGTTGTATGGGCGGTGCCACACCCCTTTATCCAATCACAACTAAGTACAGCCAGAGACCAAAAACAGGTCATCAGTACGACTTTCTTAAATTATCTTATAAATATCTTATAAATCAGTCTATTATAAAAGCCGTCAGAGAGATTTTTGAAAAAGGGGCCAGGCACCGCCTTCTTCCTATCTGGCAGTAATTAATACTGCTCCAACAACATATATATCAAATCTCTTCATACCTCTGATAGTTCATGAGATATAGATCTTTTTATTTTCAAGTTGTATGGGCGGTGCCTCGCCCCTTTATCCAATCACAACCAAATATAGCCAGGGACTTTCTACAGGTCAACAGAGCCACTTGGTAAAATTTTCGTATCAATCTGTCTATTGGAAAAGCCTGCAGAACGATTTTTGAAAAGGGAGCGTCGCACCCCCCACATCTACCCTGGCTGTAATTAAAACTGCTCCAGCAACATATATACCAAATCTCATCTTCATACCTCTGATAGTTCATGAGATATAGCCCTTTTGATTTTTAAGTTGTATGGGCGGTGCCACGCCCCTTTATCCAATCACAACCTATTATGGCCAGGGACTATCAACAGGTCAACAGTACCACTTGGTAATATTTTCGTATTAATCGGTCTATTAGAAAAGCCGTTAAAGCGATTTTTGAAAAGGGGGCGTGGCACCGCCCACTTCCACCTTGGCTGAAATTAATACTGCTTCAACAACATATATACCAAATCTCATCTTCATACCTTTGATAGTTCATGAGATACAGCCCTTTTGATTTTCAAGTTGTATGGGCGGTGCCACGCCTCTTTGTCCAATTGGACCGAATTGTAAATCTAAACCATAGGGGGCATACAAACGCATACAAAAAAAATTACGGAAATCGGTCCAGCCGTTTAGGAGGAGTTCAGTCACAATACACGTACAGTAGAATTTTATATATAAAGATGGGTATTTCCTGGCGTTGCGGACGCACGTTTTTTCTTATTTTGTAGTTTTTTCGAAAAGTTGAAACATTTGAAGATTATGTTCCTATTAAAAAATTTAAATTTTGGACAGTACTATAAAGTTCTTTAATGAAACTTTGCTAAAAATGTTGTATTCAAATTATGACTAATACAAAGTGCGTTACGGACACGCACAATTTTCCACAGTAACTTGAAGTGTCTACGAAAAATTGTAAAATTTAGCGAAAATTCCTATGTGGCTAGTATATTCTTTTTTGTGAAATAAAGAAGACATATTGAGGTTATATAAACAACTAAATTCACATTTAAAATACTTTTATCTTTTACGCTACTTTAATCTAAATGTGCATTGCGGATACACACATTGTTCTATGGATAACACAGAGCGACAAAAAAATCAATACCTGCGAAATTATACTATTTTGCTGGTAGGTGCTGCTGAGCACTACAAGAATCTGTTTTTCAAATTTCCCAAAACCCGAACATCTTGAGTTACGGGTAAAAACCGGTTTCTCCAACTTTTTCGCACTTACAAGCTAGTAGCACGGATTAATATGAACCGATTTTAAGTTTCTCAGCGGATTTGGAATGAATAGACTTTCCAACTATATATATAGTTTGTTTTGTCAAAGTTCAACAAAAAGTAAAAAATATAGCAATTTTTAACTATGAAATCGTCCGTCCTTCCGCTGGAAATACCCATATAGATAACTTCATCAAGGCTTTCAAACCAAATGTGAGCCCCGCATTAAAACACAACTATAATACCTTAACTTTTGTTGCACACTGTCGAAGTCTAACGAATGTCTCATAGCTATATATTTATGAATTTATGAATCGTGTTCTTTATCCGGAGAGACAAATGCTTACACACTATACAATATACAAGAAGACACACTATTTAGTTAATTCTTAAGCTCATTATACGCTCTCTCTCTCTCTCTCTGTCTGTCTCAAACTTATGATGATTTAATTTTCAGTTATTTTGTTAAGCTCTGACTGTTTCCTTCAACTTGCATTGATTTTACTAAATGCCTTTTGTATTTTTTGTTTTGCTTTATACTCACACAGAAATTCCTGGACCAAGCCGTAAAACCCCAGTTAATAAACATGGCGGAAGTCATACGGATGCCGACACCAATGACATCTTAAAGCAAAAACAATTACGCGTCACATATCAACCCGATGATGAAGATCTTTATGGCTCTGCAGAGGATTTCGATGACAGCGATTTACCTCTACCACCATTAACACCAAATGTCTACTATACCTCCAATGGTGGTGGCAGTCCAAATGGTGCTGGCTCTACTGCAGGCATGGGCGGCCAGTCGTCCAACCATAAACATCCCACTCACAAACCAAATCAGGGTGCCGACGGTGGGGGTCGACATCACTACAACACCATGGGCAACTCTTTTGAATATGGTGTCGCAGCAGGTGGCTCGGGGGTTGGAGGTGGCGGTGGTATTAATGGTCTGCCCGGTGTTATAGGCAACAGCAATGTTGTTACGCGTAAGCCAACATTTTATGGCAAAACGGAAGTACGCGGTGGTCCTATGGACAATAATGACATTACCTCCTCCGCGGCTGGCGGCCCTTTGCGAAAAATGTCAATAGCCCGATTGGCGAACGGATGGCATTGGCGGCGCGGTTGTTGTTGCTGTTGGCCATTTCACTACCATCATTGGCCGTATTTAATAGTTTTATTGTCCGTTTTGTACAGTTTAATCACAGCAACAGCAGCAACAACAATAACAACAACAGCAATGACATTTTACACGAATTTATTATAATACACAACAATAGCAACAACGGCAACACCGCCAGCAGTCGCAACAACAGCAACAACAACACAAGTGACATTGTACAGAGTTTCACAATATAAATTGACAAAACTTTACGTAGAACGTAAAGTTAAAAATAACTGCGAGAGCATTCTTCAAGGAAAGTCTACAAAATTGAATAAATAAACAAATTTAAGATGAAAACAAAATATGAAATGTTGTTATTTACATGTTATAACAAAACGAAACGAAATAACTTGTTTATATAGTACATATATAGCCTCAATAAAATTAAAAAAAGTTTTTTTTTTTGATATAAACTAAAAAAGAAAATCATAAAAAAATATTAGTAAATTTTTAGAAAAAAAAAACAACATGAAATGCATGGAAAACACAACGTCGTCTGCATGATGTAAGTGGATATCGAAGTTGCGGCACTTTTGGTTATTGGGTACCCTTAGGGATAATACTATATATCATTTGATTCGAGGAAAAGTGAAACGCATTACAGGATATCTGTTAGACCTCAAGTTTGTTAAGACCAAATCGTTTCAAGAGTTTTTAAGACGATGTCCTTCTGTCCACCTTCTGGTGAACAGTATAACTAGAACAGAATAACCACACCCCTTCTAAACCCTCCCATGTAAAATTACCTCTTTTTGTAAAAATAATATTTCTCCAATAACTTCCAAACGAACAACTGGAAGAGATTTAAATTTGGTCAGCTCTGTAAACAATTATGGGTCCAAAGAGCTGCTGAAGTGGCACATTACAACTCACGAACGTGGTTCATGAATTTGAGAACTGAAGTATTATAGAATTCCAAACGCTTCGGTCTTCTTCCTGGAGCATTTACATCCTTCCATCCATCGAAGTTATTGGATTTTGACTCTTTTTGCTACGTCGATGTCGTGGTAAATCTTATACAGCTCATGGTTCATCCGAAGGCGAAACTCGCCGTTTTCGGCGAGTATACAATAGGACGGGTAAAATTACCACGTGGTATATAGCTGTTACGTAGTATCCTGAGATAAGGTGGTGCTGTCGAAGTCCGCAAAAACAAATATTGGCGAGCACTATTCTCCACTTGATTCTTTGGCTGACATTATTTTTTTTATTGACGGAAGATCCGAGGTAGGTAAATTCATCTATTACCTCAAAACAATATTTGACAACGTTGCGTCCCGATTGAGAGGACTGCTTGTTTGTCAAAATCATTATTTTTGTTCTGTTCGCGTTGACCGCTACATCCATTTTTGCTGACTCCTTTTCTAGTGATGAGAAAACTGCAGTAACATCCCGCAGATTTCGGCCAATGCTGTCTATGTCATCGGCATAGGCTAGTGACATGTGGCTTTTGTGGAATATGGTGCCAGACATATTGACACCAACCTTTCTCATCCATAACTATATTAAACTAGCTGCCCCGGCAGCCATACAACTTTGAACCCGGCACACTTCCTCTCGCTCCTAAGGAAACGCCTGCATATAATAGTAAAACACAGATAGTTCAAGTTTTAATCTGATTTTCTTGAATTTAATCGAAAACTGTGAAGAGCGATCTGATATACAATGTATTTCGATTTTTTTCCGGTGTAAAAACAAACAATGAAAACTGTTCGCCAATACGCAAACAGACAACGCACAGCACGATTTGTTGATTGTTATCGCAAATACCAATCGAGTGGGGAGTTGAATTCGCTCGAATTGGAAGGGAAGATCGGTTGTAATAATAAAAATTCAAGGGATAAGGACTTCCTCTCCTTTGAATTTGCCCTTGATGATTGTCGCTTTAATAACAATTTCGGATGATTCAGATTCCGCAAAATGATCATGATCGATCCCACCTTCAGCTGCAAATTATGCGTCGAAGTTTCTGGCACATCTAGAGAGTTCAAAAATTCTTTCGAATAGTTGGTCGCCTCATTCTCGTCAAATCACCTCGAAAATTATTCATCGTTCGGTTATCTGCCTCCAAAGCTTGTTTATGCGCCATCGTGCATTCATTCCGAATAATGATATAGCATTCTCGCAACAATTTCGCTACACGTTGGCTTATCAACCGTGAGAAGAAAGCGGAATGTGTAGTTCGACCGCTTTTCGACAATATGGAAGCAGTACCAGAGGATGCAACAGGTAACTCAATTGCGATCTTGAACGAATTGTTGACAGAATCAAAAAAATTACGAATGTCTTGCATGTCCCACCGGGATCATTGAGTAAGTAAATGCCTCCCGTTCCATCGTCAACAACCTTCATTAGCGAATCGTACACGTTTGTTTCCTCGGCATTTAAGCGCGGCACATTTGTTCGGACTCTTTCAGTCAGCTCAACCCGATCAAAGTCTTGCAATTCGTGATTGAATACATCGTGCATCGAACGATTTGACGCTGGTATTCCCAATTTCGACAGTAGACTGCCGCACATTAGCACGCACCTGTCTTTGATCAGAAGATAATTTCAAGATCGGAATTGGATGTTGTCGTGCGAACTCTGTGCAAATTTCGTCTGCCATCTCGTCCTTTTATTTGTCCCACAATGCGCTCGGGTTCGACAGATGCAACGTGGCTACGATGATCGTAAACAATGTACGAATTTGATTCGCTGGAGCAGAAACAGTTGTTGGCGAAATTCTCGAATAAGGCGACTGATTGCAACTAATAAAATTGAGACGCTCCTTTTTGACCTTGACGTTCATGTCAACGCAGTACTGTTGAAATAAACGGCGATGTCTTAACATATGATTGTCAACATCTTGTGAGCTAAACATTTTATTCGTTTCTTCTTCTGAAATACGAATTCGAACTTAAAGGGATAATGAAAAAGTAATGGTGACTTGTAAATAAACCTTTCGTTCTATTGACCATATTCAAATTGAGATGATAGCCATCCTTTCCACCACAGAACATCAACGGGTATTGAAGTGAATCATATGATAATGATTTTGTGGTCGTCAGAGTGCATTGTATCCAATGCGGTTTTGAACAATCGGACCAATGCGTTATGATTATGCAGAAGATTTTGAAAGTGTTAGATCATTTCGCGTTTAATCTTTTAACATAATAAATTTCACAATATTCCGAAATTTTTTAAGCATCATAACGAATTTTCCATCCTTACGTCGCACAGTGGGGTTAAATCATGATCTAGGCGGCCAAAATTATTTGAAGCGAATTTGTGAAGCAGAATGTTAAAAAATTACTCGGTGAGGCGTAAAAACTAATAATATGTTAACATTCGGGGGGTAGAGGTTACGACCGTTTTTACACAAAAAATGTTTTTTTATAAAAAAATTAAGATTCCAAGTATTTCCCATATACCTCTACAAGGTTGCATTTTAGAGCCCTACCTCCCTATAACTTTTTATTCGTCTTGATACCCTCTAACTTTAAATGCATAGAGATATAGGACATCCAGTATGTTTACTAAAGTTGTTCAGTAAAACCGCAGAAATTATGGTCTATTCTTCCGCAGTAGGTAAATGGCTCTATAACACAAAACCGCAAATTTTTTTTCCATCTGAACAATACGATGTTTAAGTTTATATTTAATCAAAGATTAAAGGGATGAATAGTGGTGATGCATAACTTTTTGTCCATAGTTCGACTTTGGTACCCATTGAAATTGACAAAAAATACCATATTTTTCAATGCTGCTTAACAAGTAGGAATTTGAATTATAATTTTTTTTAGCTAAGTGGATTAAATAATATTACCCTGCTTTACAATTTTCCATTTTACTAAAATGTTTAAACTAAACACACGACTTCCCATAGCCTGCTAAAATTGGTGCTTTACTTTAACGCACCAAAATAGAAAATGCACAATTAGCAACATGTAACTTTAACAGTGTGTAGAAAAGGAATGTAAGCAAAATGGAATAAAAAAATAACAGAATCTAGTAAAGCATTCTGTTCTCTTAATCCTACAATCGAAAAATATTTCGAGTTTTCCACCTAGAATTTTTCTATTTTTCCATTTAGATAGTCATTTGGGAATAATTACCCGAAATTTTTCACTGTACACTAATATGCAAAATTTCGTAAAAATAAAATTTAAATATTTCCGGATTTTTCCAACAAAATTTTTCTTTTTTTCCATTCGAAAAGTCATTCGTAACAATTCCATACAAAAAAGCAATTTTTATTTTTCCAATTTCCCGACTTTTCGGGAGCATTTTCCCAAAATTTTCTTTCACATAAACCTCCCGGCAATTACGAACAACTGAAAAAAAAAAAGTTCATCAAAATCGGTCGGACCGTTCTCAATTGATGAATTACTATACAAAAACCAATTCTTTCTCAAATCGGACATTCTGCTAAAGTTTAAAGTTCAAAATTTAATTTTGATTTTTTTCTGTAGTAGCGGTAACCTTCTGTATACTAACTATATCTTTGGGCGTAAAAAACATTTTTGTCATGTCTTCTAAGCCTAATGACCTTAAATAAAAATTTCATTTGAAGATTTATGCCTTTAGCCATAAAAACCTCTTTCGACATGTCTTCTTCTCCCACGAATCAAGAATATTTCCGAATACTGTTTTTGTATTGAACTCGTATTACCATTTTTTGGGATAATTCTGTCACCAAACGTTTGGTTTGGTTTAAACGTTTGGTTGCTGAGAACGGCGTCGGTTCGATAAATTCGAAACCTTTATCACACTTTCGTCTACAGCGGCGATGTCTTATAATAGCTGCTCAGATGGATTATTATGTGCACCGTAAACTTGACAAAGTGCTCCATAAGTTTAAAATAAGTTTCCACGATTTGTAACCGTTTTTCTAGTGTAAGTTTTTGTATGGTGATTTGCCAAAGTATACTGAAAGAAAGTTTATCACACTTCATTAGTATGACAGCAAGATTTACATACTATAAAAATTGAAATTGTATCCCAATCAAACAAAAGGTGCTTTCCGGTACCACTCCAATGAATATTGCTTAAATTTTCTATTTATAGGATTTATTAACGATTCGCTCTCCTGGAAAGTTATTGAAAAACACATACCTTTTAAAATATTATAAAAAGGGGGCAGCGCCTCGTCACTTTTTATTTATTTAGTTCCAAATAACCTGCTATAAGGGCGGATCAATTTAATCTTATACGAAAAACGGAATCTAAGTAAATTTCACTAAGAAACAATATGTCTAAAATCAATTCCTAGTTCGCGCTAAAATCTTCCTGCCTCCGGCGGAAGCTAGGAATTGATTTTTGGTACATAGTTCCTCGGTGAAATTTCCATAGAATTCATCATAGATTCCAATTCTGGGGACGCTTTTTGCACCCGCACCTAGAGGGTCATTATAGAATCCAAGAGGCCCTTATTTTGACCCCATGGGCTCCGGCTTTAATTTCGATGTTTGGAGACCAAGACGAAGAGAATAATATATTTCTGATGCTGTTTGGGACCCCGCCTTACATATTGGATTTCCGCCAAAGGCAAAAATTCAAGAATTTCAAAAACTTAATTTCTGTTTGCCAACTTTCAAAGGCCATAACTTTTTAAGCAACACATAGTTTTCCGCAGAAGGTTTCAAACATTATATCTGAAGTTTTCGGTTTTTACTTAATTAAAAACAAAAAAAAACTCTACCCGAAATCTTAATACTTCCCAGCGCGAGCTAGGAATTGATTTTAGACACAAAGATTATTGGTTAAATTTTCTAACAATTCATTATGAATCCGATTTTGGTATACGATTTTTGCGAAAAAAATTAACCCGAACTACTGTTCATATCTCTAGGCGATCTGCAATATAATATGGAATTTAGAGGAAGATCAAACTTTTACAATGGCAGTTATAACTGGGGTGTGGCACAGCCCACTTCCATCCTTGCTGTAATTCATACTGTACCAACTTTGATAGTTCATGAGATATAGCCTTATTGACTTTCTAGGTGTATGGGCGGTGCCACGCTCCTTTATCCACTCACAACCAATTACAGCCAGAGGTCAACAGTACCACTTGGTAAAATTTTTGTAACAATCGGTCTATTATAAAAGCTGTCAGAGCGATATTTGAAAAAGGGGCGTGGCACTGCCTTTTTCCTCCATGGCAGTAATTAATACTTCTCCTAAAATATAAAAGCCAAATCTCATCTTGATACCTCTGATAGTTCATGAGATATAACATTTTTACATTCAAGTTGTATGGGCGGTGCCACGCCCCTTTCTCCAATCACAACCTAGTATAGCCAGGGACTATCAACAGGTCAACAGTACCACTTGGTAAAATTTTCGTATCAATCGGTCTATTAGAAAAGCCGTTAGAGCGATTTTTGAAAAGGGGGCGTGACACCGCCCACTTCCACCTTGGCTGTAATTAATACTGCTCCAACAACATATATACCAAATTTCATTTTCATACCTCTGATAGTTCATGAGATACAGCCCTTTTGATTTTCAAGTTGTATAGGAGGTACCACGCCCCTTTGTCCAATTGAACCGAATTGTAAATCTAAACCATACGGGGCGCCACCCAAACGCATACAAAAATATTTATGTAAATCGGAACAGCCGTTTAGGAGGAGTTCAGTCACAACACACGTACAGTAGAATTTTATATATAAAGATAGATAGATAGAAGATAGTATACAGGACAATCTATCACCCTGCCTGAGACCTCTTTCCGTCTTGAATGGTTCAGAGTGATCATTACCAATCTTAACCTAGGATTTGGTGTTATCCAAGGTACATCTCCTTATCGGAGAGTCAAAGGCATGGGTAAAACAACATTTCATAATATTTTTTTCTCGAAAACTCCCAAAACAGACTCATTCGCTACATTTCAATAATAAATGGAAGCAATCCAAAACTTAAATATACAAAAGTTGTTATCGCTATTTATATTATAAATCTGAATGTCTGACTGTTTGTGGTTCAGTCACGCCTAAACGGCTGAACCGATTTCAATGAAATTTGGAGGTTGTTAGTGTGCTACGTGGTAATTATCGTGGCATGATTTTTTACCCGTGGCATAACTTTTTTTGAGCTAGAGAGATAAAGTTTGATGCCAAGATAGTACTCGGCAACACAAATATGACTATGAAGACGAAATTTTATTTTGGGATCAGTGAGCGAAGTGGGCGTGGCAAAACTATTTTTTGGACCTAGAGATATACAATTTGCAGATGAAATTTAAATTTTGGATCAGTGGGCGGAGTGGGCATGAAGCAAAACTGCATGTTACCCCTAAAGAAATAAAATTTAACACTCAGATAGTACAAACTGCAAAGTGTATTTTAGCCCCAGAGAGATAAAATTTGGTACAAAGATAGTACTCGGCACTTCATGTTGGCGAATGGGGCATGGCAAACTGTATTTTAGCCATAGAGAGAGATAATATTTGATACACATAAAATAAAGGGTGGAGCGCTGTAATTTGCTTTTTGCTGTGGCGACGCTGTTGGTAGAAGAGAGTGTGCGTGGCTTATAATGGCTGACGGAAGATCTGTATTCGACTGCCTTTCAGTTACTATCATACATTCATTCCCCAAATAAGCAAATTTCTGGGCACCTGTACAACCTGTACTCGACACCAAAAAGTACATTTATTGTACTAAAAAATACAATTTGTTGTACCAAAAAGTACTATTATTGTTCAAAATTTACAATTTATTGTATAAAAAAGTACATTAATTGTACACGGAAGTTACCGTTATTGTACAAAAAAAAAGAACATCTATTGCAACAAAAAGTCCATTTATTGTACGAGGGCTGCTATATATATTTCTGGCCTAGGCTACAATAAGTGTTGCCAGGTGCAATCTGATATTTCAATTGGAAAGGTTTTTTAGCATAACATCACTCAGAACGTGTTGTCATTTAATCGTGAATTGTTAAAATTACAGAGCTTTGAACAATTCAATTCCGTTAAAAAAATGGAATTGACACGTGAGCATTTTCGTGCGATAATTTTTCACAACTTTCGACGTGGATTATCCAGACAAGAGTGCATCGATGAACTTAAGTCTTTGTATGGTGATCAAGCACCATCATATAGCATCGTGAAAAACTGGTATAACGAATTTAATCGTGGTCGCAGTTCGCTCAACGACGAATTCCGTGAAGGTCGTCCAAAAACGTCCGTTGTGCCAGAGAACATTGATGCCGTGCGTAAACTAATAATGCAAGATCGTCATGTGACATACCGGGAGATAGAGGCATCCTTGGGAATTTCTCCTACCAGCATACATTCGATATTACATAAACACCTGACCGTAAAAAAGGTTTGTTGTCGTTGGATCCCGCACAATTTGACAATCGCTCAAAAAAAGGCTCGTGTCGATTGGTGCAAAGAAATGTTGAACCAGTACAGAAATTTCAGTCAGTTAAACTGACTGATAAATACCATCACCCAATATAAGATATTGTTGAAGTCTTGTGTTATTGAAATTAACCGATTTGGAATTAAAACCAGTTAGAAAGTTTCAGTCGGGCACCCGACTTACATTTACCCTTACCCTCAGAAAAATTAATTAATTAAAATTAAATTAAAAAAAAAAAAATTAAAATTAATTAATTTTCTATTATATTGATATTATTACTCGATTTCGAAAGTGGGCGGAGTGGTAAATTTGTATGGGAGGTACGTGAAGGGGTGTGGTTAGGCTTCCAGATTTATTCTCCATAACTTTATCCTGTTACAGCTTTACTAATTACAGAATTTGAGCACGATTGCGTTGGGTGTACTGATATTATTACTACATCCCTAAAGTGGGCGGAAAGGTACATTTGTATGGGAGGTACCATAAGGGGCGTCCCTAGACTTCCAATTTATTTCTCCAAAACTTTGTCCTGTTATAACATAACAAAATACAGAATTTGGGCACGATCGTGTCGAGTGTATTGATATTATTACCCTATTTCTAAAGTGGGCGGAGTGGTACATTTGTATGGGAGGTACCAGAAGGAGCGTGTCTAGACTTCCAGATTTTTTCTCCAAAACTTTATCCTGCTTAAACTTTACCAAATACAGAATTTGGGCACGATCGCGTTAGGTCTTTTAATAATATTAATCGATTTCTAAAGTGGGCGGTACCAGATGTGTATGGGAGGTACCAGATGGGGCGTGAATAGACTTCCAATTTTTTTCTCTAAAACTTTATCTTGTTATAGCATTACTCAAAATAGAATTTGGGTACCATCACGTTTAATTTATTGATATTATTTCTCCATCTCTATAGTGGGCGGAAAGGTAGATTTGTATGGGAGGTACCAGAAGGGGCGTGGCTAGGCTTTCAAAATTTTTTCCAAAACTTTATCCTGTTATAGCTTTACTAAATACAGAATTTGGGGACGATTCCGTAGGGTGTATTGATATTATTACTCGATTTCTAAAGTGGGCGGAATGATGTATTTGTATGGGAGGTACCAGAAGGGGCGGGGCCATGTAGCCCATTTGCAATACCGTAAGTAGTTTTGAGAAAATAATAACTCGTGCAAAATTTCGAAACATTTGGTTGCGTCTTTCGAAAGTTATCGTGCGAACCAGCCGGACAGCCACCCGACAGACAGACAGACAGACAGACGGACATGGCTCAAACGACTTAAAAAGTCATGAATCGAATTTGGTTCAAAGAAACCTAGGGTCTAAAGTGACTCCTTCTATGTGTTACACTTTTGGGTCGTATCAAATGATATATACCTTCATCCCTACGGGTGATGGTATAAAAAATACGATCGCGGTGCTTCAAAAGATGTTCATAAGATCGTCACAGGTGACGAATCTTGGATCTATGCGTATGAGCCCGAAACAAAACAACAATCGACCGTGTGGGTCTTCGAAGACGAGCCAAATCCAACGAAAGTTGTTCGTGGAAGAAGCACTTCGAAGCAAATGGTCGCCTGTTTCTTCGGCAAAACTTGTCATGTGGCGACTGTTCCGCTTGAGCAACGAAGGACGGTCAATTCTGAGTGGTACACCACAATTTGTTTGCCTGAAGTCTTCGGAGAAATTCGAAAAACAAACAAGAGAAGACGAATCATTCTTCACCATGACAACGCGAGCTCTCACACATCGGCTCAAACCAGCGCCTTTTTGACCGGCCAAAACGTCGAATTGATGGGTCATCCGCCGTACAGCCCTGACTTGGCACCCAATGACTTCTTTTTGTTCCCGCACATCAAGAAAAAAATGCGTGGTCAACGATTTTCGTGCCCAGAAGATGCTGTTGAAGCGTTCAAAAACCATGTTTTGGAGGTGTCTCAATCGGAGTGGAAAAAGTGCTTCGACAATTGGTTTGAGCGCATGTAAAAGTGTATAAATCAGGCTGGAGAATACTTTGAAAAACAATAAAACAATTTTTGATGATAAATATTCGCATTTTCATTATTAGGCCAGAAATATATATAGCAGCCCTCGTATTAACCAATAAGAAAGTTTCAGTTGGGAAACCAGACTTCCATATACCCTCACCATCAGTAATACATGAAATGTTCTAGTATATTGATATTATTAAAGTGGGCGGAGTGGCGCATTGGTATGGAAGGTACCAGAAGGGGCGTGGTTAAACTTCCAGTCTTCTTCATCAAAAAGTTTTCATGATTTAGCTTTACTAAATACAGAATTTTGGCAGGATCATGTTGGATGTATTTATATTATTAATCTATCTTTAAAGTGGGCGGAATGGTACATTTGTATGGGAGGTACCAGATGGGACGTGACTAGACTTTTCAGTTTCTAAAACTTAATCCTGATTAAGCTTTACTAAATATAGAATTTGGTTACGATCGCGTTGGACGTATTGATATTATTAATCGTTTTCTAAAATGGGCAGAGTGGTACATTTGTAATGGAGGTACCAAAAGAGTCGGGGCTACAATGCTAGTATTTTATGCTTTAGCTTATCTTAACTTTGACACGATCGCGTTGGGTGTATTGATATTATTACTCTATTCCTGAAGTAGGCAAAATGATATATTTGTATGGGAGGTACCATGTAGCCTATTTGCAATACCGAAAGTAGTTTTGGAAAAATATTAACCCACGAAAGTTATCGTACGTATCAGCCGGACAGACAGACGGACAAACGGCTTAAAATATCATCCATCGAATTTGCTTAAAAGAAACCTCGAGTCTAAAGTGACTCATTCCGTATGTTACACTTTTGGGTCGTATCAAATGGTATATACCCTCCTACCCGTAGGGTATATACTTTAAATATATTAATAAAACCAAAGCCTTCACAAAGTGCCAACACTTTCCTTTCGACCAAACACATGGTACAGCTCATATAACAATTCAAAATAATCATATAACCAATAACTAAGTGGGCATATAAATTGTTAACTTTCCTTTTTGTAACCTTCCCCCCACCCTCAAGATGTAATTTTCCACATTGTAAGAATCTTCCTGCAGAACTTATTGTTCATTTATGATTGATTTTATCTCAAAGACTAAAATTATATTTTTCTTTTATTTTCTTAATGAATATACATATTAACAAAATTCTCTAATTCTGCCATGCAGCTGCATTTCTATTCTGTAATCTATAAAACATTATCTCATATATTTATATGAATGCATATGGTAACTATATATATATATATATACACATAAACATATACTTATAATTTAGATATCTACTCTGTATTCTTTGTGCATTATATGAAACATGTATTTATTTACACGTGTAGTATATACATACATGCATAGATATGTAATCAACAACTTATGTATGTCAGTTTTGCATCGTGTTTCGTCAATACAATCATTTTAATGTTTTAAGTAAATTTAAATGGTTTAAGCAACAACAACAAACTCTTCATAATGTATATAATATAGAAATTGAAGAGTTGATGATGATGTTATTATAACCCTAATTACTATTTTATACAAAGTACTTATGTTAAGAAATAAATGCAACAGATTTATTAAAAGAAAGAAAAAAACACATAATTAAAATAGAGTTCACATCGACATATTGTATATATCCTTGACAAGTGGAGTTAATGTTTAGGATGGATTTTCTTTGTGTAGTTTTATGTATATTTTTTTTATTTTATTTATTGAGATCAAAATTGTTTCCAGGAACTTTCAATTTCGAAAATAAAATTGTATTAATACATCGAAAATATCGAGTGTATGAATTGGAGTGTAGTTAGCAGAACTGCAGAAGGACTTGACTGTAGTAAAGTTTTTTTGTATGCAAAATTTGTTTAGAAGAATTTTATTTTTTTACAGATTTTAGTAACCCAAGAACCAATTATCCGACTTTATCAGTAAACGCACCAAAAAGTTCTTTAGTAATAATATATTTTTGTACTGCACACCGCCCGGAGTCGCTATGGTCCTGGAAAAACTAGACATATTTTTTTATTGCACACCCCCCGCAGCCTCTGTGGTATGATGGCCATTGAGGCACACTCTACGGTTTCCCGGATATTGTCATATTCGCATTTAGCATTTTACTATCATATATTTACTTTCTGGGAACAGAATTTGAAGAAATAATAAGATAGGCTAGGTCCTAGACTGCGACTGGGTTAAATTTTGTATATATGTATTGCTCTAATATTTTCGAAGATAATTGTAGTCAGACACCATCTTCGCTAATTACACTATGCGACAGTCAAAATCGGGATGGGATGAAACCAACCATATAACCAATGTTATATGGGTCAAAAACAAGTTATATGTGGCCCGGCGTTTCGCTGGGTCGTAACGAGAACCACGATTTTCATGATCTATGTCTCATTTTGTTTAAAGGTTATGTGACTTTGCGTGAAAGTAATACGACTTGCCTTTTTCCGTTTTGGATTTTTTTTTTAATTTACAAAATACAAAAATTTAATATTTTAGGCAAAATATATTTTTTTTCTTTATACATTTATTTTTACCGGCAAAACTGTTGATTATATAGAAAAATGTTATATGAACAGATTAAAGGAATTGTCATTTTTAATTTTTTTTTAAATTTGTTTGAGCAAAATCGGACTAGTGGTTCTCGAGTTATGTCAAAAAAAACCAGTACAGAAATTTCAGTCAGTTAAACTGACTGATAAATACCATCACCCAATATAAGATATTGTTTAAGTCTTGAGTTATTGAAATTAACCGATTTGTAATTAAAACCAGTTAGAAAGTTTCAGTCGGGCAACCCAACTTACATTTACCCTTACCCTCAGTAAAACAAATAATTTTCTATTATATTAATATTATTATTCGATTTCTAAAGTGGGCGGAGTGGTACATTTGTATGGGAGGTACGAGAAGGGGTGTGGTTAGGCTTCCAGATTTATTCTCCATTACTTTATCCTGTTATAGTTTTACTAATTACAGAATTTGGGCACGATTGCCTTGGGTGTACTGATATTATTAGTACATCCCTAAAGTGGGCGGAAAGGTACATTTGTGTGGGAGGTACCATAAGGGGCGTCGCTAGACTTCCAATTTTTTCTCCAAAACTTTGTCCTGTTATAACATAACAAAATACAGAATTTGGGCACGATCGTGTCGAGTGTATTGATATTATTACCCTATTTCTAAAGTTGGCGGAGTTGTACGGAAAGGTAGAATTGTATGGGAGGTACCAAAAAGGGCGTGGCTAGGCTTTCAAATTTTTTTCCAAAACTTTATCCTGTTATAGCTTTACTAAATATAGAATTTGGGGACGATCCCGTAGGGTGTATTGATATTATTACTCGATTGACTCTAAAGTGGCCGGAATGATGTATTTGTATGGGAGGTACCAGAAGGGGCGGGGCCATGTAGCCCATTTGCAATACCGTAAGTAGTTTTGAGAAAATAATAACTCGTGCAAAATTTCAAAACATTTGGTTGCGTCTTTCGGAAGTTATCGTGCGAACCAGCCGGACAGCCACCAGACAGACAGACAGACAGACGAACATGGCTCAAATAACTTTCCCCGGTAGTTTGAAACCTTCCCTTTCACTGACCCCTACCATTTGTCTCACAGTATTATAAACGTTTATATCTTTACACATAAAATTTTGAAACATCAATAACTCTGAAACACAAAATGTAGACTTGGGACCTTTTTGCAGGAAACCGACGATATATTAAATTGCTTGGTGACTGACTGTGTGATTTTTTAGCGCCCTAAGCAAACGGCAAACAATAGGATGATTAAATTTGGGTGATTGTTCCCCTTTTCGAGTAGACCAGCTACGAAGGGTATATTTCGTACTTTTTAGGGAAAAAGGACCAAAAAGGGATAAAACTGGCACCATCACTTAGACCAGACAGCTCAAGTCATAATAGCGAAAATATATATGGGACGAAGCTGCACGAAGGTACTTTTAAAAATTAGTGCATTTAGGACAAAAAAGGCCTAAAAGGGATAAGACTGGAGCCATAACCCAGACTAGACGTCTTACGTCAGTATAGCCAAAATCTATGTTGGCATTCTCACAATAAAATTAGAGAAGGTACTGGTATGTTTTTAAGAAACAGTAAACTCATAAATGGTTACTTACACCATAAATGTGATCACGATGTGTGTCAGGTACGAAAAACGCCAAAAAAAATATTTTTTTTTTAAAAATTCAAAAGTTTAGTCTATTTATTAAAGCCTATAATTGCATTGAAAACATCAATTTGGACAAAAGTGTCTTAAAGCTGAAGTCCGTATGCTTCCATTGAGATATAGTACGATATATTATCTCTATGATTTGATTTCGGAATCATGAGGCAAAGAACGTCATTTCTAAAAAATAAAAAAACCAAGATACAAAACAAAAAATCCTTTGATCTTATAAAAAGAATAAGCAAGGATTTTGATTCAAGTGAATTATTAATGTACAATTGACCTCCAGCAAAATCCCATATACCGTTTTCGTTGTCATTTTAGGTCAACCCATTAATGTTAACATTCAAGGGAGGTGTGAGAAAAAAATATAACATTTTTGGGAAAAATAAAAATAAAAGACTTTTAGTTTTTTGTCCGCAAATCTTAATTTAGTGCAGAAAACTTAAATTTGGTCAAAAGTGTCCTAAAGCTGAAGTCCGTAAGCTTCCAATAAGATGTAACACGATATAGTATCTTAATGATTTGATGGCGGAATCGTGTGGCTTAGGATTATGATTCAAGTGAATTTTTAATGTACAATTAACCTCCAACAAAACCCCATTTACCGTTGTCGTTGCCATTTTAGGTCAACCCATTCGTGATTCAGCGAGGTGTGTATAATAGTTTGGGTTAGGTTAATTCGGCAGCCACGTTGAACACAGCTCACTTGGGTGCTAGTATGAGTCCCGTTGTGATACCATTTTATGATTTCCGCACCAAATGTTCCGTTCTATTCGGTCAACGTCGCTGTCAAGCCATTTCATTGCTCTGATGAAGGCATGGATGTTCCTCAAATCGCCTACTGATGAACAGGTATTGTCTAAAAGTGTCCGATGACCAAGTTTTTCGTATCTCAAGTCAGGGCAGTGACATAGAAGATGCTCCGTGGTCTCCCCTTCTTCTTCATCCCCAGGAAAAATTTTCAGAACTTGTTGCGAATGGTATTGATACTAGAATCGTTGCACCACAGATCCCGTAGAACAGAAAATGAATATTCGTATTCGAAATAAGTATTTTTTAGAGGGACTTTATTAAGAAAAACTCAAAAATCTGAGTTACAATATATTTCGAACTAGCACCCACCCAATTGAAAATCAATGAAATTTCAAAAAACAGCATATCTAATTCAATTATGTAGCAATTCATTTCATAACAGGTTCCGTGAGAACATGTTGGTTTTGGGACAATTTCAAACAAAAATAATATATTGTGCAACCGAAAGTGGAACTTGTTACTTATCAGTAAAAGCTGTTTTGTAATTGTTTCTTTGCAACAAAATATTTTGCTGGGTTATTGCAGCTTCTACAAAAATCGTTGTAGGGTAGTTTCAGCCTCTTAGCGTGTTTACCAACCGGCCAATGATCAGTTATTACAGCTATGATGTTCCTCAAGTGGACTCTATATAAGTTCAGCACAAATCGTGTCCTCTGTATATATATATGGTAGGCCAAATTTGTTTAGTCACCGTGCAGGTGGGTTCTCTTGCCCATCTCTCTTCAGCAGTGAGGTCCAGTTTCCCCGCAATGAGCTGTTTCCTCCTTGTAAGAGGGATCCCAATGAGACCATAAACTTCGGCCGAGTTCACGGTTGTTGGGGCCCTTGCCAGCGTATCGGCCCTTTGGTTGTGTGTGTACACTAGCATGACCCGCTTGTTCCGCAAAACTACAATAGACACCTTTTCTGTAATGATTTCGTCGATTATAACATTCAGTACGTACTAATTTTTACTTTTCATGGTATACATCATTAACGATTTCGTTTAACTGTGTATTTACTTATTTCATTAATCCAAAGTAAGCGAGCGTTGCGTCAATTGACTCCCATGCGCATTACTAGGGGATAGTAAAATAAACAGACATATTCATTTTTATATTTTTTTTACTCTTCTCTTTTTTAAGTGCCTTTATTCTCTGATGTGTTTGTAGCAAATAAAAAAAGATTCTTCTTCTTAAAACCATCGACAAATCAAACAAAAAAACCTGAAACCCGGTTTTTTTACCGTAAGTCAAGATTTTGGAGGTGTTAGGGAAATTTTGTATACATATTTATATAGTACTCGGCCAGACCTACACCATACACTATGTCACTTCCCAAGTTCCATCAAATTTTTCCATTCTGTAGTAGTATATTATTAACGAACTAGTTCACTCCACTTCATTATCTATTTCATCATATAATTGGTACCGACGAAAGTTATTACGAATTACCATTAGTGTTTTTGTCAATGGATAGTAAGCGAGAGGGTAGCGATTGTATACCTCCTATGGCATCCCCATGTTAAATTCGTCAATAAAACGTATGGCGGGTATATTGACGAGGAAGTACTGTGTCATTCCTGCTCATCGATGGTATCATTACATACGTAATGCTTACCAGAACAAGCGGGTATTTAATGTTTGGTATTTTAGATTGCAACGGTTTGGTAGTGCAATAATTTTATCATTGACAGAGTGCAGTATTTTAAGCAACTTTTCAATGTTAGATGCAAATTAGATGACAGCTGATATACAGAATTATTAGTCATGAAAATTTGGAGTTTTCTCTTTTTAATTTTTTTAAATTTAATATTTCAACGCACTTCGCTTACTCCGACGATGACAAAGTTTTGCCTGTGAGATTCTGCCGATAACAGCTCGAGTTTGCCTGCTTGGTACAGAGCGTTTATGTTCCTTGTGGCAAATCTTATACGGGGACATTTTTAAGCCCGTTAGGTTACTTTTTCTTCTTCTTGGTGTTTGATTAGTAATTGTTTGTATTCATGTTGGGGACGGCCGTGGCATGATGTTAGAACTTCCGGGAGATTCATGGTTCAATTCATATCTCAGTCATCTACATTTTTCTTTCACCGTCGTTCATCGGCCCGCTCTATGTTGTCGTCAGCAACTTCGTAGTATAGTGTTGAGTCATTCGGCATTCCTAGTAAAATGTCCTCTTACAGCTGACGTTCGCTGACGACGACCCAACATTTCAAACAGGTCGAATGCTTTCGACAGGTCAAGAGCCACGAGGACCGTTCTATCGCAGGGCCTGTTCTGGTTTAGGCTGCGGCTTATATGTGTGGTGATGGTATGCAGCGCTGTTGTCGTGCTATGCTGCTTTCGAACCCCATATTGGTGGCTAGCAATTGGAAAATGTGCATTAAGGTTCGGGAGAATAAGTGCCTCAAGCGTTTTCGCTACTGGTGAGACAAAGGAGAATGACCTGTAAGATTCTCCAAAACTCGCGTCTTTCCCAGGCTTCAGTAGCGGGACCACTCTGCCCATTTTTCAGGCATCAGACAAAATCAAAATGGCTAAGAACAGGTTGAGGGCTATCGTGAGGTAATAAACTGCCGGTTGATCCATTTGCTTCAGCATAAGCATGGAAATACTGTCGGGGTCCAACTTCTTCTACGATATAGCTTCGACCTCGCTCGCAGAAAATTGTGTGGGTTCATCTTCGATTCATGAATGTAGCGCATGGTTCTCCTTTTCGCCTTGTAACTCTCTGGGTGCTCAACAAACTGCCGGTTAAAACAGCTCACACACTTCATTGGGTCATTCATCGTCCTATCGCCAAATTTGATCATCCCGATCATCCGATTTGATGGGATTTTACCGTTTTCCACAATTTGTCGAGTCCAGAGCTGTGGTTGCACTGCTTCAAGTGATCTCTTCATTTATTCCGCTTGTATTCGTCGACTAGTCTGGAGATTTCTCCATCCAGTTACCTGATTTGGGGGGTTAGTTCGATGAATTTCATCACGCTCATCTGCGATTACTGTTGCCTCTGCTGGAAAGTTTGGTCTTACCGAGGGTATTCGATTAGAAGAATTAAGCGATCCTGAAATTTTTTGGGACCGGCCGTGGCATAGTGGTTAGAACACGCGACTACCATGCGGGGGATCACAGGTTCAACTCCTGGCCCCAGTCATCTTAAAAGAAAAAAAAATAAATACATTTTTCTTTCATTGTCGGCTCCCCTCGAATGTTGTCGACAGCAACTTCGCAGTATTAGTGTCGAGTCAATCGGCGTGTCTAGTAAGAGCTTCTCAAACAGTGACGTTTGCATTCGTCGACAAACAAGTAGATGCTGTTAGTTGTGAATCTAAGAATAGAAAGCGTGTTAATTCACAACAACGCGAGAAGCTATCTCATACCTCATTCATGGGGTGTAAAGGGAAATTAAGTTTAAAGTATTTCCTGAAATTTTCTCTTCGCTACTCTTGAGTCGAGTGGAATGGGCGGAACATTGAAGTGGCGATTGGTGTATTCTCTGAATTCTTCCTTACGAAGAGGTGGTCTTAAGTCAAAATTACGACGGGGTTCCGGGTGATGTCGTTAACCGGACCAGGTGACACAATAGTTATGTCTGGCGAGCTGTGCTAGTTACCCATAGTCCGAGTGGGGGCGTCCTCATTCACTGTGCAGAATGTGGAGTCGTCAATTTGTCCCGCCAAAGCGATGCCCTAGGTGTGAATGCCATAGATCGTCGTGTGCATTGAAATTGCCTAGAACCAATCGATTTTCCCCCCGCAGCAAACAGCCGACTTCTGGGATATTTGTGCAACCTCAACAGTTTCTCAGAGCATACCTAATCTTTATCTTCAACCCTTTAAATAGTCCCTTTACAGTTTTTTTTATTTTTTACATCTCTTCTCTTCATACATATACAAATTACGTGTATGTTTGTGATCGCTAAACTCAAAAACTACTGGACGGATTTTGACCAAATTTTATATGCATGCTCTATGGGCCGTGATTAGTGTGTCTGTGTAGTTTGAAGTTTATGCGACAGATGGCGCAATATTTAGTTTTTTGTGTTTTTGCAATGGGACCAGACTTGCAGTGAAAATAAAATTTGAAGGCAAAACAGCGTTTGCCCGGCTCAGGTAGTTTTTTTTTTTATAAAAGTATGTATTTTGCAAAAGCGAGTATCAAAGGGAACAAGGGGTGGCATCGAAAGCAATACTCCGGATCTGGTGTCAATTTTAGCCAAAGATAAGACATTGGACGTAGCTGCAGTACGTATATTGCTGGCTGCGGCACGAACTTTTCAACTTGACCCAAGAAAGTATGTCATCAATGTCATCAATCGGAAGTTCGTTCAAGAAGCCCGTACACAAACTAAACAGCACGTTGCTGCATTTTTTAAGGAAACCCTACAGTTGGTTGAAGCTAAATTGTTTACTGCACGTTTGGGCAGTTAGAGCGGCGGAAGCAAATTTTATGAGCCCCCTAGTAGGGTTAAAATAAGGGATAGTTATATTTGCGGAAAATTTTAGGAGAAAATATTAGTGGGGGTCGCTCAAAAATGTTACTGCTCTAGTTGCGACTCCGGGGCAGAGATGGTCTACACCATCATTTTTAGGTTAACGACTGTCACAAAGGAGTCCAAAATGTATCAAATGTCACAAAAACTTAAATAAGGATAGTAGCTACATCTTCTTTTTTTGACAGTGTGTTTATATGAGAGCAGTTGTTTCACTCCACATACTAACGTTGCTCCCAGTATTGTTACCTTTGAATAATGTGCCTGAGTACGGATTTAAATAAATTAAATGTTTAAAGGAACTATCAATAAGGTCTTAATGTTGTCATCAAATTATTATGATCGAATATGGGCATTGGTTATTTAATAACCTAAAGTTTTAATTTATCTCTCATCGGTAGGCTTAATTACGCTTAATGCTAGGTTTATGACGTTGTATACATATGTCACATAAGTGGCAAATATTTGTCACATACATCACAGTTCACGGCAGACCATCTCTGCTCTGAAGCAGTTGAGGGTTTTGCTGCGGATTTTTTCCCCTTTCCCAACAACTTTCGACCAAAATGAGCAGCCATTTATTTCGGGGAGCAGTATTTAGCTACAGTAACTTAGATGTTCTAGTACCACCGGCGTCAAAGTAACAAAACACTAAATCGGCATATAAATTTCCTCTAGAAAACTGTCTTCTACGAAACACGTAGTCTCCTTATATAGACTGATCTCGATAATCTTTTCATTATAACCAATCATTCAGAGAAAAAGCAGCTTAACTTAAATCATCAAAAAACTTATACAACTGACTGTTTTGGTTTAAGTTTCACTTAAGCAAAACTAATTGTTTTTTGTCTTGGTAGTTTTTCAACCAACCTTCATGAGGTCCTTTAAATTTACCAAGTTGTTAAGAAATTGCTGCTAACTCACATAAACTTTCAACAAAAGATTTTTGTTCAACAAAAATGTTTACTTGATGTTTCCTTGAGGTTATAAAACAAATATGTTGCCACCAAACATTGCTGCTTTAACCACAACACCTCGCACAGCACTGAGCAGCAACAACATTAAGATGATGGAATAAGTAAAATTTAAATACAAGTGAACAACAATTTTACTACCCAATGAGGAAAGCATTCATTGCTAGTTGAATAA
This sequence comes from Muscina levida, assembly GCA_964034835.1. Lineage (NCBI taxonomy): Eukaryota > Metazoa > Arthropoda > Insecta > Diptera > Muscidae > Muscina > Muscina levida. The sequence goes on along the minus strand of OZ035882.1, from coordinate 91,763,790 downwards.
GCAGTAGCTCATCATATTACAAAGTAATAAGAGCGAAAACCGTAAAGGAAAAATTATGAAGTAAAATATATAAGCGTTTCCTCTTTCGTTCGTCTTTGGCAGCAATTAAGGTTGTACGGAGGGAAAGGCACGTTCCGAAGGCAAACGTAACCAGCAGCTTACCGCCGCCGCAACCAATGTAATTTTTATCTGTATATAACTTTATTATACACTTCTGTTACAGAGGAGCGGTAGTGGCAACAGCGACAACAATACGTACTATATGCCACAATTACAGCAATAATAATAATTGCAATACGTTGTAGTTGTTGTTGGTGGTGGTGTAATAAACATATGTATACCATCGACATACATACGTACACAACAATACAAGCAGCAACATTTTCAAAACCACTTTCAATTACAAAACAGTAAAATTATAATAAGAAACAAAAAAAAAAAAATATTAGGCTATCCAGAATACAAGGATGCTTGTTGTCTTACACCAGCCTATCCTCCTCCCACACCACCATCACCACCGCCAGCAATGTGTGAGTGTGTGAATAACAACAACCGGAAGGAAATTGTAATGTCTGTTCATATGCCATTTGCAAAAATTGTTCTTGAAGACATGTTTAGTTTTCTTCAGCACATCACATCAGCACAAAGATGTTTTTCATTTTTGTTTGCCAACACAACACAACCCAACGTCTTGAGTCCTTGCACACATACTCACGTATTTACATTTACTTGGAGGGATTACAAAGTGTCTCCGGCCATGTAATTGAGAACACTTGTGACACTCGAATGAAGACAAAATATTTGGTTGCTAGTTTTGTGGTTCCGGCTGCTGATGATGATGATACTACTTTGGTCGATGCTGATGACAATAATGATGATGATGATTAGCATTGATGGCGGTGAAAAGAAGAATAAGTGAAGGGAGTATGGGAAAACATAGTAATTTGTCATGTAGACACACAGTAGATGAAATATTTTTCAATTATGTATGTTGAAAGATATTCGAGAGAAAAAATACAAATTGTTCAATCTATATATCGTCCCCTTAATAAAACAATAGTGTATAATTTTTTTGGTGTTTTGAGAAAATCGAGTTTAAAGTTTTCGTCAAATCGAATGTATATGAAATTTTTGAAGAAGAAATTTTAAACTATGTTTTCCAATGACCTTTTGACGCACTTTGTGGAAGTAGATTTTGACGAAATTTTGACCAGGCATAGAATCAATGGTGGAGATTCTAAATATGCAATAAAAAAATAATGGTGTATAAGCACATACACTATTGTTATATTAAGGGGACGATATATAAAAGGCTTGGGTGACTGACTGATCACTCCTCGGCCGAAACTGCCAAAGCTAGAACCGTGAAATTAAGAATGTAGGTTTCTTTTATGACGTAGGCGCGCACTAAGAAGGGATTTTTGGAAATTCGGACTGCAAGGGGGTAAAATGGGCGTGGCACCGCCCCATACGACTGGAATATGAAAATGGCTGTATCTTTTAAACCATTATAGGTACGAAGTCGAGATTTGGTACGTATATCGATTGTATAAGAAAACATAACTTTTGTTTAGAGAAAGTGGGCGGTGCCACGCCCCTTATTGAAAAATGATTATACTAGCCAAATAAATGGACCGATTGTAATGAAATTTTCACTGTGAGGTACTGTCCGCAGGCCCTCTATCATGGGCTACATGAAAACAAAATTAGACAGAGGGGTGTGGCACCGCCTACACAAACCGAAATTTCAATAGCCATTAGAGGTACAAAGATGAGATATGCTACAAATGTTACTGATACAAAGAGGAATACGTCTGGCTGGAAAATGGGCGGCGCGACGCCCCTTTGGAAAAAATCGTTATGCCGGTGAAATAAATGGACCGATTGCAACTAATTTTCACAGTGTAGCACTGTCAGCGGCTGCATAAAAAAACATAATTAGACAAAGGGGCGTGGCACCGCCTACACAAACCAAAATTTTAATCGATCATATTTCATTATTAAAGGTAAGAAAATAAAATTTACATTTGGTACATGGCGTATAATGTATCTCTGGGAAATAAGCGGTGCCACGCCCCTTCTGAATAAACTGTTTGTCAGTCATATTAATAGAATGATTGTAATAACATTTTATATTTCAAATTGCTTACTGGGTGTAAGTAGGAAGAAGAAATTTGGGGAGGTTTTTCCCCTTTTCAAATATGGATTTTTGGATATTCGTACTTTTAGGGGTATCGCAGAAATTTATATGGACATGCTCGCTATCAAAGTGGATTGAAGGTTTTTGTGATATCCGATATTTTTGGGTAAAAAAATCGAAACAAAAATAAAAATTTTACTTTCACTCAGACCAAACGGCTAATGCTATAATCAGGATAATTTTTATGGGCTTGCTGCCTATGGAATTAGATCGAAGTAAGGGCAGTTTTCGAAATTCTTACCTTTTAGGAGTAAAAATGCCGAAAGTGATAAACTGGTACTAAACGGCTAAAGGCATAGTCGTAAAAATTGAAGTGAATATTTTAGTTGTGCGATGTGAAATAATATTTTGAAATTCTGGTACTATGGTCCAGACCAACTACCTAAAGGTAAAGTTACGAAAATTTAAATAGAATTGCTGCCTATATAATTAGAGGGCCAACAGAAAAAGTTGTAGAAATTCGAACATTTAGGCGTAAACAGGCAGAAAAGGGATAAAACTGGTACCATCGCCCAAATCAAAACGCTAAATCTATAATCGTATCTGATGATGATTCTACAGAATTAGAGGGAGTACCAGTCCATTTCAGATGTGCGTTACGAATGTATCTTTTGAAATTCGTACTTTCAGGTATAATAAGGTACTAAAGTGATACAATCACTTAGACTAATGGGATAAAGCTACAATCACATAAATGGGGTGTTTGTTCGTCTTATGATGATTTTACCTGTATTGCTTAAATTCATAAGAAGATTCATTGTAAGTATGGGTGAAGCAACGCAAGCCGGGAAAGCTAGTATTAAAATAAAGAGGTAGTAAGGGTAATACCAATAAATTCAGCGATTTTAAGCCTACGCCGTAAAATTACTACGATATAGGAAATTTTTATACTGGTTTTCATTAGCTACAAAATTATTAATATATTACAACTGCTAAAAGCAAAATTAAAATACAAATACCTTATCTCTGACGAAGTCCCAAAAACTTTAAGTATTTTGCCCTCACACATATACATACTTATGTTTGGTCTCAATATCGATTATTAGTATTCATTAAACTCTACACAGGTAATATGATTATGAATTCTTCATCATATACAGCTTTAAAATTTCTATATATGTATTTATTAATGCATTTAATGTATGTTATTGATGATGCATAACCTTCACCCCAATACATTCAGACAAACATTTATAGTCTTGATTAGTTTTGTGTATTTCACTTAAGTATTTTATTAATAAATGCAAATGTATTAAGCATTTACTAATTTAAATTTAATTCTTTTGTGTTGAGTATGCAGTATTTTAAGAAATTTGTATAGACCTCATTATAGCAGTGGCAGTATGTAATGACGATACATTTCTACATAAATTGTTGTGTGTGTTTTATGCCATTGACTAAAGTACTAGCTTTGAATTTTTAATTGAATTAAGATTAAATACTATACAATAACTTGTACATTACATGATCACGTTGATGACAATATTGAAATTTTAATAATAACAGAGTACAACACATGATTTTGGGACTCAGTTCTGAGAACTGCACATGGTAGTAGCCCCAAAAATAAGAAGTTCTGTATCATTCGTTTTGTCAAGTTACATGCCATAATAATTTAATATCGATTTGATATTTGTAAGCATCGTATAGGGGAATTTGTCACGTTTTAGGCTCTTTCGTTATATTGCTATTTATATGGTGGCGTATGAGTATCATAAGTCATACTTACTTAAAAACTTAATTTCCCTTTACACCCCATCAATGATGTATGGGATAGCTTCTCGCGTTGTTGTGAATTAACACGCTTTCTATTTTTAGATTCACAACTAACGGCACCTACTTGTTTATCGATGAATGCGAATGTCACTGTTTGAGAAGCTCTTACTAGACATGCCGATTGATATATCATTAGGAGTGATATATCATTTGATACGACCCAAAAGTGTAACATATAGAAGCAGTCATTGTATACCCTAGGTTTCTTTGAACCAAATTAGATTAAAGACTTTTTAAGTCCTTTGAGCCATGTTCGTCTGACTGTCCGGCTCGTGCCCACGATAACTTTCAAAAAACGCAACCAAATGTTTTAACATTTCACGAGTTAATATTCCCCCAAAAACTACTTGCGATATTGCAAATGGGCTATATGGCCCCTCCCCTACTGGTACCTCCCATACAAAGGCATCGTTCTGCCCACTTTAGAAATACATATTAATACATCAAACGCGATTGTTCCCAATTTCTATATTTAGTAAAACTATAACAGGATAAAGTTTTTGAGAAAAAACTGGAAGTCTAGCCACGCCCCTTTTGGTACCCCCTTTACAAATGTACCATTCCGCGCAAATTAGGAAGAGAGTTAAAATATCAATACACCCAACGCGATCGTGCCCAAATCCTATTTTTAGTTAAAGTATAGCAGGATAAAGTTTTGGAGAAAAAACTGAAAATCTAGCCACTACCCATCAGGTACCGCCCATTTTAGAAAACGATTAATGTTATTAATCAGGATAATAATTTAGTTTTAAGTCTAGCCAAGCCTCTTCTGGTTCCTCCCATACAAATGTATCATTCCGCCCACATTAAAAATGGAGTAGTAATAACAATACACCCAACGTGATCGTGCACAAATTCTGTATTTAGTAAAGCTAAATCAGGATCAGTTTTGGGGGAAAAAACTGTAAGTCCAGCCACACCCCTTCTAGTACCTCCCATACAAATGCACCACTCCGCCCACTTTAGAAATCGAGTAATGAGGGTGAGGGTATATGTAAGTCGGTTTTCCCGACTGAAACTTTCATACTGGTTTCTCTTAGTTTTTCTCATTGACGGATGATCCGCGGTAGGTAAATTCATCCACTACCTCTATACAATAATTGTCAACGTTCACTGTGCATCCCCATCGAGAGGTTTCTATGTTCGTCGAATTCATTATTTTTGTTTTGGCCTCGTTGACCGCTAAACCCATTTTAGCTGACTCCTTTTCCAGTGATGAGAAAACTGCAGTAACATCCCACAGATTTCGGCCATGTTGACACCAGCATTTTTCATCACCTTCTCCATAACTATATTAAATACCGTACAGGACAAGCAATCACCCTGTCTAAAGCCTCTTTCGGTGTTGAATGGTTCAGAGTGATCCTTACCAATCTTAATCGAGTATTTGGTGCAAAATCTGCAAAATCGAATTAGACAATCTCAGGCATGGTCTCATATAACCTATTCCTTATCGGAGAGTCGATGGCAGCTTTGTAGTCGACAAGAAGGTGGTAGGAGTCCATCTACTTTTCATGAGTTTTTTTTTCCAGGATTTGTTGTAAAGTGAATATTTGATCCGTCGTAGATTAACCATGTTTAAAGCCGCACTGATAAGGTCCCATTCCGGCAGTGGCATAGTGGTTAGAACACGCGACTACCATGCGGGAGATCGCAGGTTCAAACCTGGCTCTAGTCATCTTAAAAAAAAAAAAAAAAAAAAATTTTCTTTCATTGTCGGCTCCCCTCGAATGTTGTTGACAGCAACTTCGCAGTATTAAGCGTCGATTCAATCGTTGTGTCTAGTAAGAGCTTCTCAAACAGTGACGTTCGCATTCGTCGATAAACAAGTAGGTGCCGTTAGTTGTGAATCTAAAAAATAGAAAGCGTGGTAATTCACAACAACGCGAGAAGCTATCCCATACCTCATTCATGGGGTGCAAAGGGAAATTAAGTTTTTTTTTTTTTTAAGATAAGGTCTCATTAGTTTTTCTACAATTGGCTTTAGAAGTTCGCACAATATGCTTGAGAGGACCTTGTACGCAATTGGTAATAGACTTATTCCACGATAGTTCTTACATTCACTACGATCTCCTTTCTAGTATATGGTACATAACAGACTGAAACTCCAATCCCCGGGCATGCTATCCTATAGCCTGATGTTCTCCATGAGCTGATGCATGCTCTTAATCAGCTCCTCTCCACCTCCCTTAGACAATTCAACCGGGAGACCATCGACTCCAGCCACTTTGTTATTTTTCAGGCGGGACATTGCCACACGTATCCCGCTTTGGCTCGAAAGTGGACACTTAATGCCATCGTCATGGATTGAAGCAGGGTCCTCTGGAGTGGTGACCGTATCCAGTAGATCTCCATATCTTATCTATATCTTCATAACGTCATCCAGGTCCGTCACTAGCTAGCCATCGCTTTGCCTTAACTATCTGGTAGAATCTTCGGTATTCCCCTCTACTTCGAAGTAACTCTATGAGTTTTGCCTTGTGCGTACGGAGCCTATGTTAGCACCCCTGCTCACTCGAACGTCCAGAACACTCGATGCGAGCCTTCCATCGACTACCACGTGATCTATCTGATTCCTCGGTAATTGATCTGGAGATAACCATGTGTCCTTATGAATATTTCTACGGTCAAATTTAGTGCTGATAACTTCCACATTTCTTACCGCAAAGAAATCTATCAGTTTGACGTTTCGGTGTGCAGACTGAATTTTCTGTTAGTAGGCTCAAATGAGGCCTCCCCGCTTATTTTAGCATTAAAATCGCCTAATACAATTTTGAAGTCATGGCTAGGGCTACGGTCATATACATTTTCTAAGGCATTTTGGAAAAGCTTTGTCTTGATTCTTATGGTGCCTATTCGATCGCACACTTTCCTGCCAACCACAAATCCTCATCCAACCTCGTGCTTATCCGAATGGCCACTATAGTAGATGCCGCATATCTTCATGCGCGAGCACCCGTGTCACGTCCATCGGATTTCCTGTGAAGCGGTAATGTCAGCCTAGTATTCTTCGAGGAATTCAGTTAGATAGAGGCACCTGGTCTATACAGTGTTGTAACATTCAAGGAGCATATCCTCAAATCATAGTCTTTAATTCGTTTGCGGTGTTTGTAATCATACTCGGCAGGGCCTTATATGCGTCGGGTAAAAGGCTAATTCCGCGGTCGTTGGAGCACACACTTAGAATACCTTTTTTTCAGCACAAGACATAATTATAATTATCAGTTCATCAGCAAGGATATAAAGAGCTCTGCTGGAAGTCCGTCGTTATCGGCTGTTTTATTATTTTTCAACAGCGAAAACGCTCTTCTTACCTCGGTTTGGCTTAGTGGCGGGCGATTTAAGTCGTCTTCGACAATTTGAGTGCTACTTTCATGTGCGCTGCCTGCATATATGCAGCATACTCAGCATTTCTGTAACCAAATTTCTATCGTTGGTCTTGTAGGAGGATAGCCTAGTACCGTCACCCTTTACTTTTGACTTATAGTAGAAATTTCGGGCTTCACCTCTATTCCTGATCCTTCCTGTTTTCTTTTAAATAGCTGCTTCATCTGTTTTACTGTTTCCTTGTGCCTTTCCCTAACAGCCCGGCTTACAATTGGCCGTACCGTTGCCCAGTAAGCAACAACCTGTTTCTCATCGTTCTAGTGTTTGTCTGAGCGCCGTTCTTCATATCCAAGCTTGGTTGTTGCGGCGGTTGCCACGTAATGCCCTATTTGCTGCCAGTGTGTATCAGGAACGTGAGGAGTAGAGGCATTGCGTCGTAGTAGTTGGGAGAGCTGGTCTGAGTAGGCCGTGGCTATCTCTGGGGTTAGAAGCTTTGCTATGTTCAGCTTTTTTTGTAATTGGTTCCTTGCCTTGTTGTCATTATCTTCCGTACCAGCATGTGCACAAATCATCTTGATGTAGAAATATTTCGCCTTGATAAGGATTGTGGTTCGAACACCAACACGATTGAACTGCGAGACCAGATTTATAAGTCTCTGGTCAATTGCCCCGTGGAACATTTTCGAGGTCATTTTTTGGGGGGTGAAAAATTACAAGTCAGTGTTAATGTACTAGGCCAGTATAGTAAAACTCCCGGAGAGTTTGTCGTTCCCAGGCCAAACTTTTTATACGACCTTTTATATTTTTGGCTTAAATTAATGTTTGTTCACTTAGATTTTCAGCTATAACTCAAGAATCATTGAATATTCCTCATTTCATTCTTCAGCAGAATTGTTAAGAAAAGCCAGCCCTTTGGGGGTTTTACTATTTCGACCTATACCCTGACTTGAACAATTACACGCTGCAGATTGGCGGTTGCACTGTGTTAGTAAACCATAAATCCACAATATTGGAATGATGTGCGTATGACTTATATAAAATCAGCATAAAATTAATATTACTCATACGTCGTAGTACATACAAACGACTACCATTTACAAGCTCGCTACATATGCACAATGCAGTACTTGGGTAAGGGTCAACATTCAATATCATCAGCAATGACTAGTCTTCTACTTATCACATATGAGACGGCCCATATATGGCCAACATTTTGGAGTTATTGGGGCAAATGCTTCAAAAGAGCGCTAAATGAAAATCTTTGAAGTTTTCATTCGATAAAATTAGTCCAACTTAATTTTTTTCCATGAATATATTAATTGGACCGGTCGTGGCATGAAGGTTAGAACACGCGACTACCATGCGGGGAGATGGTATCTATCCCGCCTCCAGTTATCTAAATTTTTCTTTCATTGCCGGCCCCATCTATGTTGTCGACAGCAACTTCGCAGTAAAGCGTGGAGTCATTCGGCATGTCTAGTAAAAAGCTTCTTAAACAGTGACGTTCGCATTCGTCGATAAATAAGTAGGAGCCATTAGTTTTGAATCTAAAAATAGAAAGCGTGTAAATTCACGACAACGCGCGAAGTTATCCCATACCTCATAAAGGCAATTTAAGTAAGTTTTTAAATTAATAGAAATTATTTATTTAAGCCTTAGCTACAATTCTGCTGAAGAATGAAATAAGAAAACATCAGTGGTTCTTGAGTTATAGCTAAAAAAAACTAAGCTAACAAACAATAAATATTCAAGGTCATAAAAGGATTGTTGGCCTAAGATACTGACCTAGTACTATACTGACCTAGCACCGTCACCCTGGCTTGGAATTTCTCACCCCCCAGATTGACTGTTCAACAGTGTTAAAATCCAACATCCAAATTCGTGCTATTTCGCTTGGCAGCTGTAACAGATGTCGCAATTTTTAAATTTTTTACAACATCCGCCAGTTGAATAGTGGTACCTTCTCTTAAGAAAGACCAGATGTTCCAGGTACATATCCTTAAATCATGATCCTTATAATGTTTGCCGTGGGGTCTTCAAAATTTAGGGAGTTTTTTCCTTCTTCGTGTTTTCATAGCCTGTATAGGAGCTGAAGCCGGTTGACTGGCCCAACTATTATAATTCACTTCACGTTCACTATGTGCGCCTATTAGTGATAAAAAAATATTACAAAACAACCTTGGCCGAGTGCCACCACATGGACGTACTGAGTCGGCTTCACATTACATCTCCAATGGCATCTGGGGTGTTTGTATGGGAGGTAAGAACTCTTTAACTACGGCTGTGATAGCGGGACCGTGCGTGCGCATGGTGAAGGATATAAATATAGCGAAAGATAATGTCTTTTAGTGTTTCTAATTTGAACCAATTAATTGACCAAATTATTTCATTACAATTGGTTTGTTTGTGTAATATAATTTTTCCCATTACCATTACTTCAGTCAGTGCCCTACAGTGCAGCACCAGTCACAGGACCGGTTTCTCCAAGTTTCTGAACTTTTGTATGTAGAGAAGAACTACGTTTTGTTTGGTATTGACTGTTAAAGTGTCACTTAACACCCGACTGACTATTTGTGATGTGTCTTGCACCAGATCTTGAAGGACCAGTTTTTTTATATTTTCCTCCTAAAAGGACTTCTCTACATATTACTAATGACTCTATGCACAGATTTTGCAAAATTTAGTCCTTACCAACATGAACTTAAATTTTTACGTATGTCTCGTATAAGAACAAAGCTAATTTATTCATATTTGACAGAATCATCAAGAATTTCAATTTAATTAAATTATATCACAAGAGTATCTCTGTCCACATTCAATTATGACAAATTAAATTGATTGTGTATGAAATTGCAAATACAATATAAATTTTATATGTTAACCCAAGCGAAGTGAGACCAAGAAAGTTTTGTGAATTTAATGAAAAATTGTTTGGAATTTGTTGACATTATTGTATATATGTTAAGTACTTATACTTATCAAGTAGTCTATCGAAATGAACATAATTCATAGAAGTTGGGTCACTTTCACTGAAAGTGAAAGTCACAAGTTAGCAAACATATAGGCAAACCAGATGAGTGTCAACTTTGATTCATGTATTCTTGACTCAAACTTTCGTTTGTAAATGAGGTTTTAAAAAAATAAAAGTAATATCCTTATATCCTGCAAAGGAAATTAGTTTATTATTTTTTGTTTTTATTTATTACCTAGATGAGAGAGTTTTATTTATCAAATCGCATTCTGGCACTACGTGTATAACTTGTAACTACGGACAACCCTTGAAAAAAACGAAGATATATTTACCAATAATTGCAAAATATTGAAAAGGGTTAAATGAACATCGATTTACCTTTCCCTCCTCCTGTTTTGTAAACTAATTAAAAATTTCATTAATCATAATTTCGAAAGGTCTGAAATGAAAACAAATCCATTGGCTATATATAATTTGATAAATAATAACTTTTTGTAAATCAACATCAAATTAGCATAACCCTAAACCATGAAAAGGTCTCACGTTCAGCCGTTGTCGTTAGGGTTAACAATTACACAAGTACTTCAAATATCTCATTACGTTTTATTTCTCTTTCGATTGCCTCACAATTTAAACCCAAAGGTTTTATAACAATATTTTTAATTTCTTAACCCATGTATTGAAATGAAACAACAACATTGACAGCAAAAAGTAACTTAGTTTCCTTTTTGTTTTCTTGGTTTTGCCTTTACTGCGTTCCAAACCATCTGTCATTCAACAACAAATGTCAAAAAGCATTGAGAAAATTTACCAAACTTTTTAGCGAAATTCTTTGTTTCTTATTTATTTTTTCATTTTAATTTATGCAAATTAAATGTTGTGTAGTGAAATTCATTTAAATACAAGTACACAGACGCACACACACACGCATACTTACAGACTTTAGATCCACTCAGTAAAATACCAAAAACACTTGTCACTCAACACTTGACATTTCAATGCAGTGGCAGGAAAACAGGATGAATATCTGTTGTGTAGTTTCAGTTGTTGCTCACATTTCAGCGCACAACTAAAACAACTTGTGTGTGTGTGTGTTGTTGAATTAGTAAAGTTCTTTAAGCATATTTCATCTTCTTGTAAGATGACAGCTTTGTTCGTATGAGAGCAAGCAAAGAACTTAATATTATGCGTGGGAGCGTATGTTGCATATTTCATATTATATGTTATCACTAAAACATGTATTGCAAGTAAATGCTGTATAAATATTCAATTTGTTTGCAACAGTATAAAGTTATAGTGAGAACGCCTTTTTTCATTTCTATACTATGAATATTTTGTTCTATCCCGAAACTGTTTAACATTTTCGACATAGTCGCGCTATCAATAGGATACAAAATTCGGCTCCCAAAATATCGCCCATCAAAAAATGACCCAATAATAAAAGTAGGCAGGTGGTGGGCGGCTGGATGGATGGTGGACAGGAAAACTCGAATAACATTAACTGATCCATTAACTGATCCTTTACCAATATTAATATTTTCCAAATGAAGTAATAAGATTGTAAATAGGCGGAATAGTGTCCACCCATTCTGTTATTTCCCATAAAAATTGCTTTTTTTTTAAATAATATTTTTTCAACAACTGATATAAATTTGATGAGTTTAATATAATAATCTTGTAATAAGAAACAATTGCTAGAAAAGCCAAAATCTTTGCCACAACGCTTTTGTTACCTCCCAAAAAATGACCAAATTCACCCTCATAGTTTTACAAACATTTTTACCCATGTAAAAAAGTAGAGATCGGATTAGATCTGGAAGCAGCTCTAATTAGACCTCGGCAGATCCGAAAATTGGTTATATCTGTCATTCGAAATTTGACCCAGATATAATTTGATATAATCATTTCTAATTGTGTCAGATCTGATCAAATTATATCTAATTTGATCCAAAATTTACAATTGATCTATTCTGATACTATGAGATCAAATTAGATCTTGTAAGATATAATTGTAACTTCCCGTGGAAAAAGTGTCGATCCAATTGGATGTAATCAGATCCAAAAAAAACTAGTTATATTTGATTGGATCAGGTTAGATCAGTGCTGATCTTATTGTATCTAACTTACTTACTTAAGTGGCCCATTACAACTTACGAACATGGTTCATAAGTTTGAGGCCTGAAGTACTAAAGAATTCCACACGCTTCGGTCTTGTGCGTGTGTTCTCCAGTTAGTCCTACCAGATGGTGGCACGTCGCACGTGGCACTTGGTCCTTCCAACAGAGTTTGGGTCTCCCTGTTCTGCGCCGTCCTTCAGGTTCGCCTTCAAATACCTTTCTCGCTGGAGCATTTACATCCATCCTGGCAACATGACCCAGCCATCGTAGTCGTTGCATTCTGACTCTTTTAGCTACGTCGATGTCGTGGTAAAGCTCATACAGCTCATGGTTCATCCGATGGCGAAACTCGCCGTCGACACAGATAGGTCCATCAATTTTTCGGAGTACTTTTCTCTCGAATACTCCCAGGTTTTGTATGTCCGTTGTAGTAAGCACCCATGATTCGGCACCATACAACAGAACAGGTAAGATTAGCACCTGGTAAAGCTGTTTTTTAGTATTCCGAGACATGGTGGTGTTACTAAAGTGCTGCCGAAGTCCGTAGAAACATCTATTGGCTAGCACTCTTCTCCGTTTAATTTCTTGGCTGACATTATTCATCTTGTTGACGGAAGATCCGAGGTAGGTAAATTCGTCGACTACCTCAAAACAATAATTGTCAACGTTCACGGTGCGTCCCCAACGAGAGGACTCTTTGTTCGTCGAAATCATTATTTTTGTTTTGTCCTCGTTGACCGCTAAACCCATTTTTGTTGACTCCTTTTTTAGTGATGAGAAAACTGCAGTAACATCCCGCAGATTTCGACCAATGATGTCAATATCATCGGCATAGGCTAGTGGCATGTGGCTCTTGTGGAATATGGTGCCAGACATGTTGACACCAGCCTTTCTCATCACCTTCTCCATAACTATATTAAATAGTGTATAGGACAGGCTATCGCCCTGCCTGAGACCTCTTTCCGTTTTAAATGGTTCAGACTGTTCCTTACCAATCTTAACAGAGGATTTGGTGTTGTCCAAGGTACATTTGCAAAGTCGAATCAGCTTTGCAGGAATACCAAACTCAGACATGGTCTCATAAAGCCTATTCCTTATCGGAGAGTCGAAGGCAGCTTTGTAGTCGACAAAGAGGTGGTAGGTGTCGATCTGCTTTTCATGGGTTTTTTCCAGGATCTGTCGTAAGGTGAATATTTGATCCGTCGTAGATTTGCCAGGTCTAAAGCCGCACTGATATGGTCCAATTAGTTTTTCTACAATTGGCTTTAGACGTTCACACAATATGCTTGAAAGGACCTTGTACGCAATTGGTAATAGGCTTATTCCACGATAGTTCTTACATTCACTACTTGTATATGGGACATAACAGACTGAGACTCCAATCCCCGGGCATGCTCTCCTCTTGCCAGATGTTCTAAATGAGCTGATGCATGCTCCTAATCAGCTCCTCCCCGCCAGCCTTAAACAATTCAGCAGGGAGACCATCGGCTCCAGCAGCTTTGTTATTTTTAAGGCGGGAGATGGCCATACGTATCTCGCTCTGGCTCGGAGGTGGACAGTTAATACCATCGTCATGGATTGGAGCGGGGTCTTCTGGAGTGGTGTCAGTATCCAGTAAATTTCTAAAGTATCTTCAGAACGTTATCCGCGTCCGTCACTAGCTGACCATCGCTGTCCTTGCAGGAGCGCAACCCTGTTTCACGCATTCTCGCTCTGTAGAATTTTCGGGCTTCCCTTCTACTTCGGAGCAACTCAATACACTCATCCTGCCTCTTCTTCAGCTCCTTCTTTTTTCTTCTAAAAAGACGAGTTGCCTGTCGTCTCTTCTCCCTGTGCCGTTCACGAACAGCTCGCGTTGCCATGGCTGCATCCGTCTCTCTCGTGGCATTGCGACATTCATCATCGTACCAGGCATCTTCTTGAGACGGCTTTGAGTACCCAAGTACGCTTCTCGCAGTCCGTTCTATGGAGTCGGCTATATATTGCCACTGCGAGGTTATATTATCAGGGGTTGGAGCATTCCGCAACAGTTGAGTTAGGTGGTTGGAGTAGGCATCCGCTACCTCTGTGGTCCGCAGTTTACCGATGTCCAGCTTTCATTGTGCCTGGTTACGTACGTTTTTCGCCATGATTAGCCTAGTGCGTACCTTAACTGCGGTATGGAAGTGATCAGAGTCAATGTTCGCACCCCTGATCACTCGTACGTCCAGAACACTCGATGCGTGCCTTCCATCGACTACCACGTGATCTATCTGATTCCTCGTCAATTGATCTGGAGATAACCATGTTGCCTTATGAATATTTTTATGGTTAAATCTAGTGCTGCTAACTACCATATTTCTTGCCGCAGAGAAATCAATCAGTCTGATGCCATTGTTCCACGTTTCGGTGTGCAGACTAAATTTTCCGATTTTAGGCTCAAATGCGGTCTCCCTGCCTATTTTAGCATTAAAATCTCCTAGTACAATTTTGATGTCACGGCTGGGGCTACGGTCATATACATTTTCTAGGCTCTCGTAGAACTCGTCTTTGTCCTCATCGCTTTTCTCTTCTGTGGGAGCATGGGCACATATAAGTGTTATGTGGAAAAACTTTGTTTTGACTCTTTTGGTGGCTATACGTTCACACACCGGGTTGAACCTTGAGACTAGGTGTCGCAGTCTCTTGCCAACCACAAATCCACAACCAAACTCGTGCTTGTCCGCATGGCCACTATAGTAGATGTCGCACGTCTTCATGCGCGAGCACCCGTGTCCCGTCCACCGGATTTCCTGTAAAGCGGTTATGTCAGCATTGTATTTTTCGAGGACTTTCGAGGACTGTTATACAGTGTTCTAACATTCCAGGTGCATATCCTCAAATCATGGTCATGCGGTGGTCGTCAACATTTTGGGGGGTCCGTTTTATTCTTATCTTACTTCTTTTCATTGCAATAGTTTAAACGTCAGTGGCGGGTTGCAAGCCCAGCGCACCACGTCGCAGTTTTCTCCTCCTGCCAGGATTTTATTGCAGCCGCCTATTCTGGGTCAGACGCTGACCAGGGTACCGCTCACTCTGAGCTGACGTGCCTGGGTTTTAGGTTTCGCCCCTCACAGTTAGCCGTGCTCTGACGTGCGTCAGAAGCACGTTTCCAGGCGTCACCACGTGGAGGTACTCCGTTCGCAGTAGTACCACGAAAACGGAGCTCTGTGAGTAGACTTGAAGTGCAATTGGCAAGGATCACTCTGGGTTTGAAAAGTTAAGCCGATCAGAAGCTTTACCTTGCATCACACTCCCGACGCCCCTTATTGTATCTATCTACTTAGATAATCTAATCTGAGATTTGTCTGTGCTTTTATCTGATATTAAATGAATCAATTTGAATGCTCTCATCGGATCAAATTTTATACAATTAAAAATGCCAGATATAATTGGAGCTGTAACACAGAAAATAAAATTACGACAAATGAATTGTCATATTAAATACCATTTCGTCAATACAATTAAATATTTAATTAAAAGGCAGTAGAAAATTTGCAAATATGACAATTTACAACCACTCTCAAATGGAAAAATTGATATAAATCAAAATTGAATGGTAACAATTTTATTTAATTTCTTAACAACAATTGTGTTTTTTTTTTCTGTGAAAGATATAATGAGATCCAATCGTATGTGAGAATATATAATCAGATCTAATTAGATCTATAACTAGGACAAATTACTATCAAATTGATCTAATAAGATACAATTATATAAGTTTTGATCTTATTAGATATATCCATTTTTCGAATCTTTTGAGATACAATTAGATCGAAAAAAAGTGTAGATCCAACTTTTTTTTATTAATTATAGACTAACAATTGATATTAAGCTAAAAATATTAACAAATCTATTGATCAGATAATATCTCAATAGATCCGAAAAGTTCTGTGCTGTTCAACCATATCATCTTATTTTATATGACAGATATATCTGTATCTAACGCCAGATACATTTAGATATGACACCAGATCTATGGTTAGATCTAATTGTATCTTAAAACATTTAATTCGATCCAATTGTATATCTACTATTTCACACGGGTGCGATAGATGTACGTTATTGAAAATTCGATGTAAAAATGAATATGGACTATATAGACCGACCTCTTTTGGAACTTCCCATACAAAATGACCTATTTCTATATTTTCTGGTATTTCTCCCACAACTTCCTAACGGACAACTTAAGGATATTTAATTTTTGTCAGTTTAATTCTATTGCAATATTAGACAAACTCTAGGAAATCGAAACGATTGCCACACCCATTCTGGTACCTCTCATACAAATGACCAAAACCAACCCCATAGTTCTACATGCATATCTATTTTGTAAGTACACTTAATTCAGGTCATATTTTGCTTAAGATCTCCGCGTATGAAAATTTGACGCCGAAACGAATTTGCCTGACCAACACTTGTCGATCGATTGGCAGTAGTTGAGCCTCACCCCATGATGAACATGATAGTCGTGTGTTTAATATACTTATATGTGTTCCTCTAACTCCCATTGGAGCATACATAGGGCGTCAGTTACAGCCGTCCGCCATCGGACACGGTTTTGTGCAATCGATCTTAATTGGTTCCAGGATATGCCGAGGTTACTCATTTCGCTTTCGGTGGAACGTCGCCATGTTATACGTGGTCTTCCACGTCGACGACCTGCCTGATGAAAGGGATTCCATTAAAGTGCTTGCTTAGCCACGTTGTCATCATTTCGGCGAAGAGTATGTCCAATCCACTTACGCTTACGAATTTCCGTTGCCAGTGGTATTTGCCGTGATCGTGACAACAATTCTGCATTTGAGATGGTACGGGGCCAGAATATGCGAAGTATTCTTCTAAGGCAGCGGTTGACAAAAGTTTGAAGCCGATTGGTAATACTACTGGTAACTTTCCAAGTTGTACATACATACAGAAATACAGACTTCACACATGCTTCGAAAATTCGCAGTTTAGTATGGAGGCTGATTTTGTTACTTTGCCATATTGGAGCCAGTATACCGAACTATGATCTTGCCTTGTTTATTCTGCCCTCTACATCCAAATCAGAACCTCCTTCAGCATCAATCTCAAACCCCAGGTAGCAAAAGTTAGGAGCATATTTGTAGGTTTCATCACCTACCCTTAATGGCGCTGTTGTTTCGGTTCCTATGCTAAAAGTCTTTGTTTTGCTGGTGTTTATTTTAAGACCCGTATGTTGCAGCTTTCCCTGGAGATCTTATGCCTATGATCACACAGCCTATGAGAAAGCAAGCAAATATCGTCTGCGTAGGCCAGGTAGGAATAATAGAGGTGATAATATGCATCCCTGACGCACTCCTCTTTGAACTTGGAATGGGTCTGAGAGCTTTCCTTTATGGAGAACGAAGCATCTGGCCTGATTCAAACTTTCCTTGATCTGAGATATTAGTTTTTTTGGTATATATTTTCTTCGCAAAGCTAACCATTTGTATTCACGGTTGATGCTGTAAAACGCTTTCTCAAAATCCTCAATATAAAGTAGTTTTCTCTATAACGTAGCTTATTAACTACGCAGCTGGTGTTTATGTACCAAAAATAAACTCTCTATAGTGAATTTTGTTTGAGTGTTGCAAAATTCCAATAAATTGATGCACACATACAAAGAACATTTAGAGAATCAAGAAAAAATGTCCCGGTTGAAATTCGTTTCTTCCTCAGTAGATGTGTAGATTTTGTCAATGAAATGTCGAGTTTGTATAGCATCGAAATGAAATAAAAAGCTAGTGTTTACATATATAACTAAATAATCAATAGTTTCTCTATAACGAATTTTCTCTATAAAGTATAAATCGGCGATCACCAGTGACTACGTTATAGAGAAGTTCGACTGAATGTTGCAGTACAGTATGTACTTGGGTCAGTGTCGTCATTAACTAATAATAATATACAATATTTTGAAGATATCCTCTTGATTTTTTGCAAATTATTTATTATTTGTCTCTTAGTGTTTAATTCAACCTTTGGTTTATATTAAGAACCCAAGTTTGATTAACTAACTAGAGCTTGAGGCTAATTAATCTTAACTTGGGATATAGAATTTTTTTTTATTGTACTAGGTACTATGTCTGTATAGTAAAAGACAAAAAACATTTGGCCTAAGACCGCCAAACATTTTGGAAGAATTACTTTTCTGACGTAGTACCTTCACCCTAACTTGGTATATCTTAACCTCCAGATTAGCTGTTGCACTGTGCAATAGGATCAATGGTTACTATTTTACACTCAATTTAATTTACTGAAATTTATAAACATATTTTTTTCTGTTTTTCTTGAAAAACTTTATTGTCAAGGATATAAACATTTTAATAATAATATAAAAATTGTATATTAGAGCGACTCATTTTGTATGGAGCCAAAAAAGTATCTTCGGTCCACCCCCCAAAATGTACCTTGGCTTGTTTTATGATGAATCCCAAAAATTTTCAGTAAGCTGGACCTTTATTAAAAAAACATTTTTGTTTTTTGTTGATCTGTATTGAAATATGATATTGTCATAGTTCGGTTTGAGATCAGTTCTATTGGCAATTATTTATTATTGCCAATAGGTTTTAAGTCAAGAGTGTGAAATGTATTATGTTGACAGCAGGTTAGGCGTATGACGTCATTTCGACATTAACCACAATGTCTCGTCAGCGCCCTTTGCTGTGCCTTCTCCTCTATCATCGCAAACCTTAAGGGAAGAAAACATCTCAAAGCTAATGAGAACTTTTCCCAACGGTGCTGATCTCAAACCGAACTATGACAATATCATATTTTAATACAGATCAACAAAAAACAAACTCAAGATCGATGATACACTCACGGTACGCAGAAAGGGGTTGGCACTTTGCCAACAACAAACTCCTGTGCAATTGTGTCCGATGGACATATGCATAGGCAAGTGCTTGTGTGTGTATTATGTTGGCATGTTGTGCGCTTCGAGGACGCTTTCTTCGCACCGTTGGGAAAAGTTCTCATTAGCTTTGAGATGTTTTCTTCCCTTAAGGTTTGCGATGATAGAGGAGAAGGCACAGCAAAGGGCGCTGACGAGACATTGTGGTTAATGTCGAAATGACGTCATACGCCTAACCTGCTGTCAACATAATACATCTCACACTCTTGACTTAAAACCTATTGGCAATAATAAATAATAGCCAATAGAACTGATCTCAAACCGAACTATGACAATATCAAAAAACATTTTTTTTTATTTTTACAGAGATTTTTGATATTTGTCTAAAGACAATATGAGCAATATTAGCATCATAAGAAAGAGTTTTAAGAACGCATCCAACGGTATGAAAAACATGCCCACAATTGTCCTGACAGGTCCTTTTGTCAGCAAAATTCTGCAAAAGTACGGATTTTAAAGTTTAAAGTAGCGACATTTTTCTGAATTAAATGCTACATAATTCGCGAGAAACGAAACTCATATTTAGACGAGGCATATTTTTTCTCAATTACACTATGTCACAAGAAAATAATTGTATTTACTTCAAGAATTATTAAGTTGACGATTTAGGTCTTGCCGTGGAGATCAGAAACCTATATAAAAGATGTACGGTAGGTTGGGTCGAAAAAAAAAGTTGTGCCGGTCACCCCCTAGAATGAAAGATAACACAAGGGCACAAAATTGAACTTTTTGAGTGTTGTTTGGAATTCGATAGCTGTTTTTTACTAATTTGGGGTCGCTGATTTCAAATCTAATCTCCATTTTTCTCCATCAGCTCGAATTTTTAAGTTACAGGTACTAATCGTATTTTCGACTTTTTTCCAAAAAATTATAGTTCAAAAAATCATAATTTTTTTTTCATAAGCCGGATTTTAAAATTGTATTTTTTTATTAAAGATATCGTTGTTACCTTTGAAAAAAATCAAATTTTTTAATATTACAAAAAAAAATGACTGAGTAACGGCTGTTTTATTCAAAAAAAAAAAAAAAATTACACAAAAAATTAAACATTTTAATTTTCTTCACGCTGAAAGTTAATCGGTTGGGGGCAAATTGTTATTTTTATTAGCTTTATTGAATATCATATTAAGATAGCTTTCTAAAACATGTATGTACATAATAATCGATTGAAAATTGAATGAGTTATGCTAAATTCGGTGATAACAGATTTTTCGCAATTTTTTGTTTTTACCCAAAAAAAATTAAAATTTTGTATTTTTAAAAATCATGATAAATTTGCAAATTTATTTATAGTTTAATTTTTAGTTTTGCCTCCTTTTACAATATTAATTAACAGACCAAATTTAATTAATCGGCAGGTTTCAATTCGGAAGTTAAGGGAGAAATATTAATTTTCCAAAAATAGGTAATTTTGTATGGGAGGTACCAGAAGGGGTGATCCGATATAGTGCAAATTCATTCCTGATTTATATTTTCATAACCGTAAAAGTTCCGCATAGTTTGACTGAATTCAGTGTACTTACAAAAAAGATATGTATGTAAGACTATTGGGGTGAGTTCGGTCATTTGTATGGGAGGTACCAGAAGGGGTATGGCAACGCTTTCGGTTTTTCTAGGGTTTGTCTACTTTTGCAAGATAAATAAACTGACCAAATTTCAATATCCTCCGGTAGTCTGTTTGGCAGCTATCGAAGATATATTAATTATCCAAAAATAGGTAATTTTGTATGGGAGGTACCAGAAGGGGTGGGGCTATTCCGCCCATTTACAATCCCATAAGTTCGTTTCGAAAAATATTAATACTGATAAATTTTCATAACGATCCGTTAAGGTTTGCTCGAGTTACACTTTCACAAACATATAAATAAATGTTATTTTTGTATGGAAATCGTGATTTTTGTAAATTTAGTTATCTCAGTAAATTGTTGACAAAATCAAAAGTTGTGCAGATATTTTAATGAAATAAAGCTCATTTGATTCACACTATATTAAACTAAATGTTTTAAGACAAACACTGTGATTTTTGTTGCAATAATTTTTTTTATGAATTTTTAAAAAACAAAAATTTTTTTTTTTTTGTAAATTTTTTGTTTTATTTTTTAAAACTACAACGATATCTCTGAAACTACTAAGCCAAATTAAAAACAATGTAGGCACGGATTAAAGATAATTTTGTTGACGAGTTTAAGTTTTTTTTTTTAATTGAATATGGTGAACCGTTTTCAAGTTATTTAAATATTTGTAGTGGAAGTGCCTTAGTTATGGACATAACGGTATATCGCGAAAAGTCGAGCTGATACAAAAAAACCAAGTGCAGATTTGGATTCAGCGTCCCAAATTACCTTTAAAACAATATTCAGTTCTTAAACAACAAATACCTTGTTCCCTTGTGTAATTTAAAAACGAATTCAGACTACACCAGTTTACAAATCTTTATTTTTTGTCAGCTGCAGAGTTCTAAATAATTTTTTTCTATAGATTTCGGCCTCCTAAACACGAATATGAGATTTAAAAATTTTTCCTCTAATTAGTTTTCAAGATATGAATTTTTGAATTATTTTGCAAATTTTTTGTGAGATGCATCAGCTTATTGGAGAATAATTCGTAAACGCATCCAACGATTTGGACAAGAGTGACCTCCAATTAAAGTTAATGTACTCCCCTAAAACATTTCTATACAAGCTTTTAACATCGGTTGGGTAGTTCTGATGGTAGGAGCAATTAAAGTTTAAAAAACAAATTTTTTTGTGCAAAAATCACTGATTTAAATTGATAAAAAAATTTATAAAAAATATTAATCGCAAAAATAAATCCAATTTCATAAATTGAGTATAAAGATTGGACTTTCCCGAGGAAAACAAGCCATCATATATAAAAATTGGGTGATAAGAGGGAGAGTTACACGTTTTTAAATAGGACACTACAAATCATAAATTTTTTGATTTAAATCATATCACGGTAGGCTTAGAGCTAAACTTTACGTTGAATGAAAATGACGATAAAAAGTGGAAATGCCACTGTATTATGGGTTGATCATGCATCACGAAAATGTTTAATTTGAAATCCTAGCTGATCATTTTTAGAAAATATCGATATTTTTAATTTCTGCCGACTGGACCAAAAGTCTTATTACTTTTTAAACGTTGACAGTAAAAAACCGGACCAATGAGATAAAAACTGTTTGATTGTTATCAAAGTACAAAAACAGGGATTCTTGTATGATCATTGATTATTTTGACATTGCTTCAATTTGGAGGCTTGAAGTGCATTTTAAGCCAATATTTTTAAAAAATCTCTATATTTTTAATTTTTAAACCGTGTAACCGCCTAAGAAAAATTTTTTTCAGTATTAGAAAAGTGGAATATTTATTAATTGCAATATAAGCATATATATATCTGGTTTAAAAATGGAAAATATTGATATTTTTCAAAAATGTAGGCTTAAAATGCATCTTAAATCTACAGGTTGCAGCAATGCCAAAATAATCAATGATCATGCATAAATCCCTGTTTGTGTGCTTTTATAATAAATAAACAGTTTTTATTTCATTCGTCCAGATTTTTCCAATAATCGTTGAAAAAGTAATAAGACTTTTGGTCCAGTCGGCAGAAATGAAAAATATCGATATTTTCTAAAAATGATCAGCTAGGATTTCAAATTAAACATTTTCGTGATGCATGATCAACCCATAATACAGTGGCATTTCCACTTTTTATCGTCATTTTCATTCAACGTAAAATTTAGCTCTAAGCCTACCGTGATATGATTTAAATCAAAAAATTTATGATTTGTAGTGTCCTATTTAAAAACGTGTAACTCTCCCTCTTATCACCCAATTTTTATATATGATGGCTTGTTTTCCTCGGGAAAGTCCAATCTTTATACTCAATTTATGAAATTGGATTTATTTTTGCGATTAATATTTTTTATAAATTTTTTTATCAATTTGCACAAAAAAATTTGTTTTTTAAACATTAATTGCTCCTACCATCAGAACTACCCAACCGATGTTAAAAGCTTGTATAGAAATGTTTTAGGGGAGCACATTACCTTTAATTGGAGACTACTCTTGTCCAAATCGTTGGATGCGTTTACGACTTATTCTCCAATAAGCTGATGCATCTCATAAAAACTTTGCAAAATAATTCAAAAATTCATATCTTGAAAACTAATCAGAGGAAAAATTTTTAAATCTCATATTCGTGTTTAGGAGGCCGAAATCTATAGAAAAAAATTATTTAGAACTCTGCAGCAAAATGGCTGTAAACTAGTGCTATAAATGGTGACACAGGAAACAAAAAACCCAATGCGCGGGGTTCAGGGGCGTGGCAAAAAAAAATGTACAGTAAGGTGGATCGCACTTCATACAAATAAAAAAAAGTTTTGCCGGTCACCCCCTATAATAAAAGATAATTTAAAAACGAATTCAAAAAAAATTTTATTTTTATTTTGCCACGCCCCTTGACCCCGCGCATTGGGTTTTTTGTTTCTTGTGTCACCATTTATAGTCCGATCGTAATGTGTGACATATCAATGTTTTTGGACTGACAACAGCTACATTTTCATCTCTGATCACTTCTGACTCCGACGTCAAGTTCTAGAAGTTTCTACTGGAATCTCGCTTTTTACTTCCCTAAGTCAAATTTTTTTTGCAACGTTAAAAAAGGATTTAAATTCCATGATATTTTCTCTTTTACCGTATATATTTTTATTCATAAACAAAAAAAGTTACAGAGGTTTAAAAAACAAAATACGACCACGCCAACATTGGTAAACAATGAGCTTTGGCCTTTAGCGACGTCAAATTGATTTTTTTAAACCTCTGTAACTATTTTGTTTATGAATAAAAATATATACTGTAAAAGTGAAAATATCATGGAATTTAAAAAACTATTTTATCGTTACGAAAAAAATTTGACTTAGGGGGGTAACAACCGAGATTCCGGTAGAAACTTCTAGAATTTGACATCGGAGTCAAAAGTGTTCAGAGAAGAAAATGTAGCTGTTGTCAGTCCAAGAACATTGATATATCACACATTACGATCGGACTATAAATAGAGACACAGGAAACAAAAAAACCAATGCGCGGGGTCAAGGGGCGTGGCAAAAAAAAAATTTTTTTTGAATTCGTTTTTAAATTATCTTTCATTCTAGGGGGTGACCGGCACAACTTTTTTTTATCGACCCACCCTAATGTACAGTATACACTAAAATATAGAAAAAAAAACTTCATTTCCCTTTACACTCCATGAGGGATAGGTATGGGATAGCTTCTCGCGTTGTTGTGAATTAACACGCTTCCCATTTTTAGAGTCACATCTAACGGCATCTACTTGTTTATCGACGAATGCAAACGTCACTGTTTGAGAGGCTCTTACTAGACACGCCGATTGACTCGACACTAAAACTGCGAAGTTGCTGTCGACAACATTCGAGGGGAGCCGACAATGAAAGAAAAATTTATGTATTTTTTTTCTCATAAGATGACTGGAGTATCTAAAAAATAGATGTTAGGGGAAAAAGCTGAAACACGTGTTTACTTAAATCGACTAAGGATAAATATATGTCAATCGGACATTTAATTCAGAAAAATGTCGCTAGTAAAAAGTTCATATTTCCATATTTTTGCGGCATATTCCTGAAAAAAGGACTTGTTCAGGACATTTGTGGGCATGTATTTTATATCATTGGATGCGTCTTTAAAAACTGTTTCCTATGATACTAATATTGCGCATATAGTCTTTAGTTACACATCAAAAATCTCTGAATAACTAAAAAAAAATACCATTTTTAAAAATGGTCCAGCTCACTGGATCTTAATCCTAGGCACGAATATTTCAGGGATTCATCATAAAACAAGCCAAGGTACATTTTGGGAGGGTGGACCGAAGTTACATTTTTTGGTGAGTCGGTCTATTGTATATGAATCGAACGCGTAACTAAAGCGAGTTGTTTTATTTGCTTTTGACTTGTCATCGCATATAAATAAAATAATCTTAAATAATTTTCACATAGAACATAATAAATGCATTTAAAATGACAATAATAAAATATATCCATTTTCACACTACAAATGAATCAATTTTATTTTTGATTGTGTTAAAAATTTAATTAAAATAATTAAAATATACAAACAATTATTAATAAAAAAGTTATAAACAAATGTGTAAATATAATATAAATAAACTACATATTAAACAAACAAATCAGAAAAAAAACAGAGGTAATTATTATAAAAAAAAAATATAAACAAATACTACCATGAGTTTAAAAATAAAAACAAAACACATTTATAGTTTAATTTTACGGCAAACATTACTATTACATCAATCTCTTACAGATTATAAACCAGACAAAAGTTTATGTGCCCTCATTTAGTACCAAACATTTATTAGACTAACTTCAAAAGAGAATACAATAAACGTATGATGTTACAAGCTTAAAAGCCCAGCAACTGCATTTTGAAACAAACTAGATAATTACTCATTTAAATTTAATATATTGCTTTAAACTATATTTTATTACTGACGAGTACCATTTTCGAATTGTAAATGCCTATGATATTGTAAAACACAATCATCTACAGAACTAAACTCAATATTTAAATATCACATGGATAGAAGATGTGTTGGGGTCTAATCACTGTTTTTATATTCTTGCTGTTAATCACCGGTTTGATACAGTTATTTTGCTCTTTAACAATTAGGTAAAAAAAAGTATATACACAAATAGGAAAATCTTTTGAGTAGATGACAATACCCAATTTGATTGCTGGAGAACGCATATTTAGGCAAAAATGCAGTAATATGACAACCCAAAGTCTTGTGAGTAGACCTCAAACCATTCGATTTCATAGCGCATTAAAATCGTTGATTTTTTCTATAACTTGATACTTAATTGATTATTGTTGTTTATAACCACATTTTGTAATCTAAGCCACTTGTTTTTTTTGTAGGCATAAGCTAACATCTTATGTGTCACGTGTACATTCGCAGTAAACGCATACAAAAGTGCATGTTATCACAAAACCTGATACCCCAGTAAATTAAGAATTGTAAATAAAAACAGAAATAAAAACAAAATCTAGTTAAACTGTTAATAAATGAACAAGAAGTATAGACACAACAATTCTTACTTCTATATGTTATTTATATACACCAACAAAAAAAAATTAAACTGTAAAAATCAAACAAAATACTAGCTATATAAGTTAAATCATAGTTATTAATATGAAATATACATATATGAGATGAATTCATAACAAAACGAAAATAAAAATAAGCGAATGCAAGACAGCAAGACAAAAACCTATATAATCAAATTTATATGTAACAATTACCCCATATAAAGTATATATCAAATATGTATACACAATCTATATAAAATGCAAAATCATATTAATCCAAAAATTTAACATGAATTATTAATTCAATAAAAAAAATACATAAATGAAAAAAACAAATATATATATATATTTCAAAGAGACAAAAAACCAATCTATTAAATATATATTTGTTTTATTTTATCTCGTCAAATGGTTTGTAAATATTTCAACTGTAATAGGTAGAAAACTACTCATTTCTGTACTGAACATATGTATGTATCGAGTTCGCATATGGTATTCGCTAAACATGTATATCAATTGTATGAGTAATATGAATTTTATGGTAATTTTATATTAATCATATGCACATCGGACATCGACAAAAAGGACGAAACAGTACATAAATTTCAGCTAGGTGAACTAACTAACAGGGCATATGGTAGTTTAGTAAATAGGTACGATCTTTAAATAATTAGAGCAAAAATCTCAAAAGAAATTATCATTCCTAATGGGAAATGTCAATATCCAGATTTTATATGTTTCGCCTATAAATGAATGCTTCAGTTGTCAAACCGACCAAGTCGACTTTAAAAATTTTTGAAATTCGATGTTGGATTTTTGTCTGTCTGACTACCCAAAAATTATGTCTGCAGGTCCAAATTTGCTGAAACAAAAATCTGAAATTTAAGAATTAAAATTCCTTAAAAATTTGCCTAAAAAATTTAAAAAATTTAATTTGAATTTTTTTAGCCGAGTTTTTTTTTTTAATCTATCTATAGGCTACACGAAAAGCCCCCCAATGAAATAACGCCCAGGAAATAACCCCCAATGAAATAAACCCCAAAAAATAGGAAATAACACCCAAAAACAGTGAATGAAATAACATCCAAAAATAAATGAAATTAACACCAAAGCGCAAACGAAACAACCCCCAATATTTGGGAGTTATTTCATATGAAATAACACCCAATGATGAAAATGAAATAACCCCCAATGAAATAAACCCCATCAGCAACAAAAATGAAATTATGCCCAAAATTCATAAAAGAGTCAGTTTCACTAAGAATTTCATAAAGTCAATATGGACCAACAGCAAAGTCGCAAAATTATTGAAATGAATCGTGTGGATCGTAGATCGTTGTAGCCCTGCTCTACTTTTGCAGTTCGGAAGACAATTTGCCTTTTACGTTTGGCCTTTACACAACCACCTTCAGTGTTCGCAAGCAAATCAAACTCTCTGCTTTTATTGAATTCTTCCTTTTGAAGAACTCTTACAAATTTAAAAAAAATTCCATTCTTAGATATCAGTTCGATGATTTTCTATCCGTCAATATGAACACAAATGGAAATATCTGTAAACATTCCTAAAAACCAACAGCTTTAAAAATGAAATAACCCCCGAATAAAAAATGAGATAACACCCAAATTATTCACGATATGAAATAATCCCCAAATTTAAATAATTGGTTGGGTGTTATTTCATTGGAGATTATTTCATAATTTGAAAACCCCAAATGAGGAATGAAATAATTCCCAAAGAAAAATGAAAAACGGCCCAAAAAAAATTGGGAGTTATTTCATCGATTTTTCCCATACAAAAATTATCCAAATTTTAAAATTGTGAAGATTTAAATATTGTAATATTTAATAGGCTCTGACAAATACTTCATTTATGTTTTTATATTAGAGCGACTCATTTTGTATGGGGCCAAAAAAAGTATCTTCCCAGGAAAATTTTTCAGAACTTGTTGCGAATGGTATTGATACTAGAATCGTTTCTTTTTTAATCGACTTTCTATTCTGTTTCTGGTTCTATATAACCGATTATGTACAACATGTTGCACCACAGATTCCGTAGAACAGAAAATGAATATTCGTATTCGAAATAAGTATTTTTTAGAGGGTATTTATTAAGAAAAACTCAAAAATCTGATTTAAAATATATTTCGAACTAGCACCCAATTGAAAATCAATGAAATTTCAAAAAACAGCATATATAATTCAGTTGTGTAGCAATTCATTTCATAACAGGTTCCATGAGAACATGTTGGTTTTGGGACAATTTCAAACAAAAATAATATATTGTGCAACCGAAAGTGGAACTTGTTACTTATCAGTAAAAGCTGTTCTGTAATTGTTTCTTTGCAACAAAATATTTTGCTGGGTTCTGTCCACCCCCCAAAATTTACCTTGGTTTGTTTTATGATGAATCTCAAAAAATTTCGTGCCTAGGATTAAGATCCAGTGAGCTGGAACGTTTTAAAAATTTTTTTTTTGAGTTTTTCAGAGATTTTTGATATTTATCTAAAGACAATATGTGCAACCTTAGTATCATAGGAAAGAGTTTGTAAAGACGCATCCAACGGTATGAAAAACTCGGCTACAACGGTATGAAAAACTCGGCCACAAATGTCCTGACAAGTCCTTTTTCAGCGATATTCTGAAAAAAAAACCGATTTTTAAGTTTTTAGTAGCGCCATTTTTCTGAACTAAATGCTATTTAATTTGCGAGAAACGAAACTCGTATTTAGACAAGGCATATTTTTTGTTAATTACACCATGCGAATAAGGATAAATATATGTCAATCTGACGTTTAATTCAGAAAAATGTCGCTACTAAAAACTTAAAAATCCATATTTGTGCAGCATTTTCCCGAAAAAAGGACTTGCTAAAGACATTTGTGGGCATGTTTTTTCATACCATTGGATGCGTCTTTAAAAACTCTTTCCTATGATACTGATACTGCGCATACAGTCTTTAAGGAAATATCAAAAATCTTTGAAAAACTCAAAAAAAGACAATTTTTTAAAAACCGTCCAGCTTACTGGATCTTAATCCTAGCCACGAAATTTTTGGGGGTTCATCATAAATCAAGCCAAGGTACATTTTAAGAGGTGGAACAAAGATACTTTATTTGGTGAGTCGCTCAAATGTATATAAATTTTGAAACTATAGGATGGTACAGAATTCAACCGATGTTCTTCAGGTATGGTCCACCCCGTTCCACACCATTACCAGAAATGGTAATACAATAAGTGACTTTAAATTAGGAGTGGATGCAATATGATTAGGTCAAAAACAGTCGTGCTTTGATTATTAGACGTGGCCCCACCCATGGGAGATACTTTGTTAAAGTGCGGTATCCGAAGAACAGGATCGTTAGGCGTTACTCTGCCCGTTTAACGTATTTTGTTATAATGTGATGTCTGAAGAACTATTTTGCGAATGACCATGAAATTTGGTGTGGATTCTATTAAGATAAGTATACGTATTTTAAAGGAAACCAGTACAGAAATTTCAGTCAGTTAAACTGACTGATAAATACCATCACCCAATATAAGATATTGTTTAAGTCTTGAGTTATTGAAATTAACCGATTTGTAATTAAAACCAGTTAGAAAGTTTCAATCGGGCAACCCGACTTACATTTACCCTTACCCTCAGTAAAATAAATAATTTTTTATTATATTGATATTATTACTCGATTTCGAAAGTGGGCGGAGTGGAGTGGTACATTTGTATGGGAGGTACGAGAAGGGGTGTCGTTAGGCTTCCAGATTTATTCTCCATTACTTTATCCTGTTATAGCTTTACTAATTACAGAATTTGGGCACGATTGCCTTGGGTGTACTGATATTATTAGTACATCCCTAAAGTGGGCGGAAAGGTACATTTGTATGGGAGGTACCATAAGGGGCGTCGCTAGACTTCCAATTTTTTTTTCCTAAACTTTGTCTTGTTATAGCTTAATAAAATACAGAATTTGGGCACGATCGTGTCGAATGTATTGGTATTATTACCCTATTTCTAAAGTGGGTAGAGTTGTACATTTGTAGGGGAGTTACCAGAAGGGGCGTGTCTAGACTTCCAGATTTTTTCTCCAAAACTTTATTCTGTTATAGCTTTACTAAAAATAGAATTTGGGTACGATAACGTTTAATTTATTGATATTATTTCTCCATCTCTATAGTGGGCGGAAAGGTAAAATTGTATGGGAGGTACCAGAAGGGGCGTGGCTAGGCTTTCAAAATTTTTTCCAAAACTTTATCCTGTTATAGCTTTACTAAATACAGAATTTGGGGACGATCCCATAGGGTGTATTGATATTATTACTCGATTTCTAAAGTGGGCGGAATGATGTATTTGTATGGGAGGTACCAGAAGGGGCGGGGCCATGTAGCCCATTTGCAATACCGTAAGTAGTTTTGAGAAAATAATAACTCGTGCAAAATTTCAAAACATTTGGATGCGTCTTTCGAAAGTTATCGTCCGAACCAGCCGGACAGCCACCAGACAGACAGACAGACGGACATGGCTCAAACGATTTAAAAAGTCATGAATCGAATTTGGTTCAAAGAAACCTAGTGTCTAAAGTCACTCCTTCTATGTGTTACACTTTTGGGTCGTATCAAATGATATATACCCTCATCCCTAAGGGTGATGGTATAAAAAGAGGCAAATTAAATAGGGTGTGCCATTAACACGAATATGCGTGATCAAGCTCAAAATGGGTTGCCCTGCCCAATTGTGTCATACAAACTCAAAGATGGAGGACTATAGCACCATTCGACTTGATATTTGATATGGCTTTTTTGAGACCTGTATTGTATGTAAAATCAAATACAGGTAGAACATCGGATTCCAACGGTTTTGATATAGTTGATTTTGTCAAATGTTTGATCGCAAAACGTGTTGCGTTGAATACTGCATCCTCCTGTAGTGCGCAACTTTTTTGGACGTCGCAGAGTAGCGCAATAAATTGCAATTATCTGAAAACCCCACATATAAAAAATCGTTGGAACCCATTGATCGCGCATTACAGGATTTAAGAAGCAATACATGATTGAGGTATCCTTCTAAAATTAAATTTAACCAGAAAACATAAGGTAAACGATGTATTGCTACTATGTATTCCAATAATACCGACACCGTTTGCCGTTTGATTTCAAAAGATTACAGTTTCCATTTCAGTTCAGCTGAAGGGCATGTTTACGTGTAGAAAGTCCCACTGATTAACATATGTACACTCCTTTGGTTCTCCTACAGACGTTTTATTAAAAGCTTTGTAATAAATTTTGTGTAGTTACAAAAGTATTATCCTTTATCATCATATTATCCTTTGTTATCAAAAGTTGTTGTTTAACTTCGATGAGAATATCATTCCACCCAAAAAAATAACATTGAAGTCAATACTTCTTTAGGCAGGACGAAGTCTGCCCGGTCAGCTAGTTTATTTATAACTGCGAAAAAGTTGGTTATTTAGAGAATTCATATATGAACAGATAAAAGGAATTTTAATTCTAATTTTTATTTCAGCAAAATTGAACTAGTCGTTCATGAGATATGAATCTCCAAAATGGCTTAAAAACTTTAAGCCCAAAACGGCACGGGTTAAAATACTCCAACCGTGCTCAAATTTTGGCTATCCAAAAGGACTTATCATTTTTGGGGGTCAGACCGACAAAATTCTGCAATTGTTTCCAATATAACTTGCGACCACCATAACCTTTCTCTACGGACAAGAGGGTATATATCATTTGATACGACCCAAAAGTGTAACACATAGAAAGCGTCACTTTAGACCCAAGGTTTCATTTAAACAAATTCGATTTATGACTTTTTAAGTAGTTTTAGACATGTCCGTCGGTCTGTCTGTCTGGCTGTCCGGCTTGTATGCACAATAATCTTCGAAAAACGCATCCAAATGTTTTGAAACGTTGTATGGGTTAATATTTCTCCAAATTACTTACGCTATTCCAAATGGACTACGTGGCCTCACCCCTTCTGCCGACTCCCATACAAATACGTCATTCCGCCACTAGAAATCGAGTAATAATACAAATACACCAAACGCGATCGTGTCCAAATTCTGTAATTAGTACTAAAATTTAGTAGCTAAAAGACTAGCCACGCCCCTTCTGGTACCTTCCAAACAAATGTACAACTCCGCTCACTTTAGAATTGGTAAAGCCATAGCAGGATAAAAGTTTGGAGATGAAAACTGGAAGTCTAGCCATGCATCATCTGGTACCGCCCAATTTAGAAATTTTATATACCAACGCGTTTGTGTCCAAATTCTGTTTTCAGTGAACCTATTACAGAATAAAGCCTAGCCACGCCCCCTCTGGTAACTCCCTAAAATTGTTACACTTGCAATTTTTTTTTTGTTTTTACTGAGGGTGAGGGTATATGTAAGTCGACTAACCCGACTGTAACTTTCTTACTTGTTTTCATATGGACTTGGAAGCATTCAAGTACTACGTTTTGTTTTTATATCGTTCATCACGCGATCGAACTGAGCGAAGGGTATATTCATTTTGTTCTTCCATTTGAAACGCCCATAAGGTGGCGTGGTAGGTATGACAATAAAAATATATAAAAGACCACGCGCCCTCTGCCTAATGTTCCAAAATAAATTGTTAATCTTCATATCTTATCTTGAAACCGGTCGTGGCAGTGTGGTTAGAACACATCTAGTAAAAGCTTCTCAAACAGTGACGTTCGCATTCGTCGATAAACAAGTAGGAGCCGTTTGTTGTGAATCTAAATATAGAAAGCATGTTAATTCACAACAACGCGAGAAGCTATCCTACACCTCATTCATTGGGTGTAAATGGAATCTAAGTTTTAAGTTGTATCTTCATATGCATGTCTGTGGGGCCTGGTACGATCTGTGTATCAAATTTTATTTCTTTAGTATTTAAAACTATTTTGTATGAAACCACTCGCCCACAAATCAAAATAAAAATGTTAATCTATATTTTCATATCTGTTGTGCTATGTACAATATGCATTTCAAATTTAATCTTTTTAATCCCAAAATATCTGGGAGAAAATAATAATTTTGCAGAGCACGACTACATATCAAATGTTGTCTCTCTAGGATTAAAAAGCAGTTTTGTTGTGCCCCCAGCCCATTAAATGGAAATAACAATTTTGTCTGCAAATGTGAACCTGAAGTGCGTATATTATCTATGACGAATATTATCTAATTTATTCTCTCTAAGGCAAAAATACAGTTTTTCCATGCCCCCATTGCCTCGCTAACCCCATAAGCTCACCAATCCCATAGGGTCATCAATTTAAAAAATATTTAGCATAATATTAAATAAATTGACTCAAAAATTATGCTCTTAGTAGTTGATCCCCTTTGATTTCGTTTAAATTTTTCTCATATATTTTCCTTCGTTTCTACCGTTTGTTTTACGTCCAAACTCTGTATCAATGTTGGTATAACTTCTGAATGCAACATCAGATAAAAACGATCAAACGCTATCGACTGATAGGTTTCCATTTTCTCTTTAAGAATGAAGGGTTATAACAACTACAGAAATTTCAGCCAGATAAACTGACTGATAAATACCGTCTTCCATAGATAAGCTATTGTTGACGTCTTGAGATATTGAATTTAACCGATTTTAAATTAAAATTCCCTATGTATTTTTATATGCCTGCTTGTGGAGCATAAACAGTTCTCAATAGGACTTTCGGGCAGTTATTTATATGGAAGGTACCAGAAGGGATGTGTCAAATCGTTAGGATTTCTAAGGTTTTCCCTTCTACTATAAGTTAAATTACTGGGAGAAATGTTAATTTTTCAAAAATAGGTCATTTTGTAGTCCATATTCACTCATATTTAAAATTTGACTGAATTCAGTGTGGTTACAAAAAATATATGTATATTAAACTATGAGGGTGAATTTAATCATTTGTATGGGAGGTACCAGAAAGGATGATTAAAATATTTAGCTATCCTGAAGTTTTGCCTCCTATAACAAGATAAATTTACTGACCAAGAATTTATGGGAGAAATATTAATTTCCAAAAATAGGTAATTTTGTGTGTAAGGTACTAGAAAGGCTCAATCGATATAGTCTACTAGCTGACCGGGCAGACTTCGTCCTGCCTAAAGAAGTATTGACTTCAATGTTATTTTTTTTGGGTGGAATGATATTCTCATCGAAGTTAAACAACAACTTTTGATAACAAAGGATAATATGATGATAAAGGATAATACTTTTGTAACTACAGAAATTTATTACAAAGCTTTTAATAAAACGTCTGTAGGAGAACCAAAGGAGTGTACATTAGGGTAATAACTTTTTTTCGACAACATTCTCCCCAGGGCTTTTCTAATGGCAAATATTGTATTAGTGATAAAAAAAACTATTTCAGTTCAATTTTCTAAAAAAAAACCTTACGCACCGACAGCGATTTCTAAAATGCCTTTTATATATATTTTTTAATTTTTTTTTAATAACAAATTTTTTTAAATATGGTTTATACATATGTAAGTATGTAATGAAATAATAACAACAAACGATTAAAAGTAGGTATTGTAAGATATAAACTTTAGGTTCAAAATACGCGATGTTTTACAAAGCGGATATATATCATGTACTATTTTTATTTCAATAAAAAAAAATTGTTAAACTTTTTTTGATTCAAAAACTTTAACGCGTTTGGTGCGTAACCTTTTTTAACGATAGCGAAAAACTAAAAACGCAGTTCTTAATATTTTTCTATGCCCTACACGATTTTGTCTGGGGAGATTTGATATTTGTAAAAAATGCAAAAAGTTATTACCCTAGTGTACATATGTTAATCAGTCGGACTTTCTACACGTAAACATGCCCTTCAGCTGAACTGAAATGGAAACTGTAATCTTTTGAAATCAAACGGCAAACGGTGTCGGTATTATTGGAATACATAGTAGCAATACATCGATTCCCTTATATTTGCTGGTTAAATTTAATTTAAGAAGGATATCTCAATCATGTATTGCTTTTTAAATCCTGTAATGCGCGATCAATGGGTTCCAACGATTTTATATATGTGGGGTTTTCAGATAATTGCAATTTATTGCGCAACTCTGCGACGTCCAAAAGAGTTGCGCACTACAGGAGGATGCAGTATTCAACGCAACACGTTTTGCGATCAAACATTTGACAAAATCAACTATATCAAAACCGAAAGAATCCGATGCTCTACCTGTATTTGATTTTACATACAATACAGGTCTCAAATAAAGCCATATCAAATATCAAGTCGAATGGTGCTATAGTCCTCCATCTTTGAGTTTGTATGACACAATTGGGCAACCCATTTTGAGCTTGATCGCGCATATTCGTGTTTATTGCACACCCTATTTTAAATGCCTCTTTTTTCCTTTAAAATACGTATACTTATCTTAATTGAATCCACACCAAATTTCATGATCATTCGCAAAATAGTTCTTCAGACATCACATTATAACAAATTACGTTTAACGGTCAGGGCCACGCCTAACGATCCTGTTCTTCGGATACCGCACTTTAACAAAGTATCTCCCATGGGCGGGGCTACGCCAAATAATCAAAGCACGACTGTTTTTGACCTAATCATATTGCATCCACTCCTAATTTAAAGTCACTTATTGTATTACCATTTCTGGTAATGGTGTGGAACGGGGTGGACCATACCTGAAGAACATCGGTTGAATTCTGTACCATCCTATAAGTTTCAAAATTTATATACATTTATATACATTACATTTGTGGGCATGTTTTTCATACCATTGGATGCGTCTTTAAAAACTCTTTCCTATGATACTGATATTGCGCATACAGTCTTTAAGGAAATATCAAAAATCTTTGAAAAACTCAAAAAAAACAATTTTTAAAAACCGTCCAGCTCACTGGATCTAAATCCCAGGCACGAAATTTTTTGAGATTCATCATAAAACAAACCAAGGTAAATTTTGGGGGGTGGACAGAAGATACTTTTTTTGGCCCCATACAAAATGAGTCGCTCTAATATAAAAACATAAATGAAGTATTTGCCAGAGCCTATTAAATATTTCAATATTTAATTCTTCACAATTTTAAAATTTGGAAAATTTTTGTATGGGAAAAATCGAAAATTGGCTCATTAAATGGACCAAATGTGTCTAATGCAATGTTTAAATAGCCTATAACCATCCTCGGAAGATTGCCTTTCTAACGATACCGGTTTGTTGCACATCGGTTGGATGGTTTTAAAGTATATAGCGGTCATACGTAGAAACAAATGTTCACTTTTATATATATAGATTAACTGAGAGAAATGTTAATTTTTCAAAAATAGGTCATTTTGTATGGGAGGTATCAGAACGGGTCAACTGATATAGTCCATATTCACTCATATTTAAAATTTAACTGAATTCAGTGTGCTTACAAAAAATATATGTACATTAAACTATGAGGGTGAACTTAATCATTTGTATGGGACGTACCAGAAAGGATGGTTAAAATTTTTAGCTTTCCTGAAGTTTTGCCTCCTATAACAAGATAAATTTAATGGCCAAGAATTTTTGAGAGAAATATTAATTTCCAAAAATAGGTAATTTTGTATGTGAGGTACTAGAAAGGCTCAATCGATATAGTCTATATTCATTTCCCAGTCAAAATTTTAAAGCCGTACTTACTAAAAATTTGACTGAATTCAATGTACTTAGAAAAAAGGTATGTATGTAAAACTATGAGGATCAATAAGGTCAGTTGTATGGGAGGTACCAGAAGTGGTGTGGCAAAGCTTTCGGTTTTCTTAGGGTTTGTCTACTATTCCAAGGTTATTAAACTGACCAAATTCAAATATCACCAGTTGTCCGTTTGGAAGTTACGAAAGTAATATTAATTTTCCTAAAATAGGTAATTTTGTGTGAAAAATGCCAGAAAATACTAATACTGGTAAAATTTCATGCCGATAAGTTAAGATTTACTCGAATTATCCTGCTCACCAGCCAGCCAGGTAGGTTAATACTCTACTTCGCGATTGTTAGCCAGTGACGCTACCATCTAGTCTACGAAGATGCATTCGAGTTGTGCGACTGAAACTAACCATAAACTGTTTATAGAAAACCATACGAACATCTTCCTCATTGCCTTTACTATTCTTGCCCTCTCTCATGCCTTCTATGAGAAGGGAGATGGAATGTATATACACACGGAATGGTGGAATAACAAATCATCGAAGACCTGGATTCTTCCTTCTCAAAGACGTTAAAATGTACTAAGGATATTCCAGAATGAAAGGAGAAATCCTGTTTCAGGATTGTAGAAGTCCTTGAAAACTTTGCCGCTGGGATTATATATTTCAGAACTTCATATAAGTATATCTTCCGGGGATTCATGTCCTCTATACGCCGTTTTGATAGTTTTGAGTTAATGATGCTATCTCGTGTTAGAGACAAGTCCTTTTTGGCTATCTTTTCTAAAAATCGAGATATTTTGTGTGAACCTTGCCCATTATCCCATTAATCTTTACCCTTTCAAACTTAAATTTCGATTTACTCAGAATGTGTTTTTGCCACATAGAGCACATGAATCTCTGGATGACGATATATTTATGATCCGAGCTCCCTTCATTCGTATCCTATCGAAACAAAACGGATATCGTAGCTCATGTTTTGTCAATGGCCGATTTTATACCTTTTACCTTTTCTGATTTCGAAGTCAATTTGAACACTATACTATTTTGGAAATTTAATACAAGAAATCAACTTCCAAAATCATTAATTTAGTTGTCTTCTAAATTCATCTTCTAATAGCTAAAACGGAAGTTTACTTTGTGCTAATATCTGGTATATTGAGTAAATCTTAAGGCATTGCGATGTGCGTATCGATTCCTTTTCAAGGACTTCTCTATGAGAAACCCATACCCTGCAAGGACCTTGTCCGCAAGCCATCGATAGCTGTCAGGTGTCTTTAGAAAAATTATTTACTGTAAATCTCTTCAATGACCTTTAGAAATTGTTGTGTGTTTTTAAACCATCTGTGCTACACCACCTCGTCATACAGTTTGTTGTCAGTA
This sequence comes from Muscina levida, assembly GCA_964034835.1. Classification (NCBI taxonomy): domain Eukaryota; kingdom Metazoa; phylum Arthropoda; class Insecta; order Diptera; family Muscidae; genus Muscina; species Muscina levida. Next base: position 91,725,310 of record OZ035882.1, on the reverse strand, counting down.
TTTCATACCTTTAGGCCAAGTTGATTTATAATCGAACCCAATAAAACCATATTTCTTTCTGAATTTTGTCCACATAAATTATAAATGTGCAGCCACAAGACCGGCAACAGCAGCAAAAACCGAAGGCAACAAACGTGTACAATAATATTTACTTACCACATTTTGCCAAACAAACACTTGAATGAAATTTTTCCAATAAAGTTTATTACCATAACCCCTTAGGGGTAGCAAAAACATTAAACCGCAACATTGGTAGAACTTAATTCTGCCACTGCTACTACTACTGATGCCTTGGGTAGCGTAACAACAGAACAAAATCTAAAAATTGATTTTTAATGGCCACCATTTAGAGGCATATGAAAATTTATGCTAAACAATTTTTGAGCCGCATTTTCCTGTGTGTTATTAATTTCAATTAAATTTAAAATTTCCATCGCCTTTTCTCACCAATGTAGGGCGAGAAACCGCAAGACGATGTGGACTGCCCGAAAAAGGGAACCGCAGAGCAGCCAAAATAAAATACACTCTTGACTTAAGCGTAAATAAACCATTACCAGTGATTTCCGTAAGGAACTTTTAACTGGAACATTTCAACAAACGTGTTACGCTTAAAATGAGAGAGACAACTTGGGTGGGTCATGGTTATGGTACACTCGAAAAAATATCTAAAGTGGACAGGGGGTGTAATACGCAAAATGAATGAGTAATTAATGAACCAGTACAGAAATTTCAGTCAGTTAAACTGACTGATAAATACCATCACCCAATATAATATATTGTTTAAGTCTTGAGTTATTGAAAATAATCGATTTGTAATTAAAACCAGTTAGAAAGTTTCAGTCAGGCAACCCGACTTACATTTACCCTTACCCTCAGTAAAAATATAATTTTCTATTTTATTGATATTATTACTCGATTTCGAAATTGGGCGGAGTGGAGTGGTACATTTGTATGGGAGGTACGAGAAGAAGTGTGTTTAGGCTCCAGATTTATTCTCCATAACTTTATCCTGTTACGGCTTTACTAAATACAGAATTTGGGCACGATTGCGTTGGGTGTACTGATATTATTACTACATCCCAAAAGTGGGCGGAAAGGTACATTTGTATGGGAGGTACCATAAAGGGCGTGTCTAGACTTCCAATTTTTTCTCCAAAACTTTGTCCTGTTATAATATAACAAAATTGAGAATTTGGTCACGATCGTGTCTAGTATATTGATATTATTACCCTATTTCTAAAGTGGGCGGAGTGGTACATTTGTATGGGAGGTACCAGAAGGGGCGTGTCTAGACCTCCAGATTTTTTCTCCAAAACTTTATCCTGCATGAACTTTACCAAATACAGAATTTGGGCACGATCGCGTTAGGTCTTTTAATAATATTAATCGATTTCTAAAGTGGGCGGTACCAGATGTGTATGGGAGGTACCAGATGGGGCGTGGATAGACTTCCAATTTTTTTCTCCAAAACTTTATCCCGTTATTGCTTTACTAAAAATAGAATTTGGGTACGATCACGTTTGATTTATTGATATTATTTCTCCATCTCCATAGTGGGCGGAAAGGTAGGTTTGTATGGGAGGTACCAGAAGGGGCGTGGCTAGGCTTTCAAATTTTTTTCCAAAACTTTATCCTGTTATAGCTTTACTAAAGACAGAATTTGGGGACGATCCCGTAGGGTGTATTGATATTATTACTCGATTTCTAAAGTGGGCAGAATGATGTATTTGTATGGGAGGTACCAGAAGGAGCGGGGCCACGTAGCCCATTTGCAATACCGTAAGTAGTTTTGAGAAAATAATAACTCGTGCAAAATTTCAAAACATTTGGTTGCGTCTTTCGAAAGTTATCGTGCGAAAAAGCCGGACAGCCACCAGACAGACAGACAGACAGACGGACATGGCTCAAACGACTTAAAAAGTCATGAATCGAATTTGGTTCAAAGAAACCTAGGGTCTGAAGTGACTCCTTCTATGTGTTACACTTTTGGGTCGTATCAAATGATGTATACCCTCATCCCTAAGGGTGATGGTATAAAAATACTCGTAAGACGAACTTGTAACATGGGTAACGTTTCGGATTTCAAGGCCACAACTCGTACGACTTTCTGATACCTACATGCAAATTCAAGCTGATAAAACTAAATGTTAACAAATTTATCTAATCTATACTAAATTTAAGAGAGAATATAAGCGAGAGTATTCCACTAATTGCTACTAAATATAGCTGACATCAGACATGTCGTACTCCAATTGAAACACAAACCAGTTTTAATCCCTTTCAGACCCATAGTTGGTTCAGAAAAAACAGCATAATGTTGTATCAATAGACACATTTCCTTGAGTGTAAAACTCATGAATTCGTCCGGTGGGAGGTTTATAATTATGTATTTAATTTGTGCCGCCCCACACCCCTACTTATTTCTGTCTTTTCGCCTTTCCTGGGCGTTATACACATCCGTTGTCGCTGTAGCTGTTGCCGCTGTCGCTGTTTTCCATATCGCGTAAAGTTGTTTACAGAAATGCCAAAAATTGTTCGTACGTTTAATTGCTTTAAGGATAAATTACATAACGATTGCTGATACTCGTAAAGACTACAACAAAAAACAAGAAACACTTGTTCATTGCCAGTTGTTCACGACACAGTGTGTAAGGGAATGGGCATCAGATGTGTACGTCTACGTGAGGCGCAGTAGGCGTGGGAAATATCTATGAATTGTATTTGAAATGAAGAAATGTTTAAATTTTCAATGCTGTTAAATTTTATTGTAAACACTAGAAGGCGAAGGCAAATTTAAAAGACAATTAACTGAAGTCATTATCTGTGTATGTACAAATGTGGAAATTGTGACTTATCAAACATTATTTTCTGAGTTAAATAACTAGCACCAAAATCAAGGAAAGACTTGATAATGCTATGGTAAAGATACATTTTACTTAATATTGTTGCGGTCGTACTAGCAATGGTGACGTCACACATTCAGCTCGCAAACGATGTCATCTAGAACATCCAATCCCACGGCAGCCGGTTCTATGTACCGGATTGACCCGAAGCAGCAATACTTCGGCCAGGGGCTGCCACCTCAGTAATATGTGTCCATATACATATATTTGTTAGTCTTTTTGCCTTGGGAGAGGCACATCCCGTAGTGTATGCTCCGCATTCTTTTGGTCCGTGCCGGGATTGAACAAAACCCCGGACCTACACAATATTTCAGCTCCGTCTGCAGAAGGGAGTATTGCCAGGAATATGTTGCTGCTTGCTGTGCCACCGTATCCCACAGTCTGTCTTCGCCTATACCCTCAGATGTTCGGGTTGCTGAGAAGAATTTCCGAAACATCATACGCGCAGCTGCCGCTCGCTATATAAGCGGAACCTTTGGCTAGAGCACTTGAAGAACTGCAACTTAAGTTCCGGTATCAGTAAATTGTGGGCAACGGGTAAGTCACTCTCGAATCCTAGCAGGAGAGAAGACCGGACGGCTATTACATTTGGTGCTACCACTGTGATAGACCCAAAGAGGTGCGTGTTATTTTAACCGTCAATTTGTTGAGCCGACCCCGAGAGTGACAGGGCGAAAAGGAGAGTAATGCGTCGCATTCATGCTCTCCAAGTCGAAGAAGCACCACCACAATTTACGGTTGGAGAAGATGCAGATGTCATCCGCAGCGCAAAGGCATCAAAAGCGCTAGGGCCTGACGGAATATCCATGTTGATGTTGAAAAAATTTGACATACTGGGAGTCGAATATATTTCTTATGTCCTCAATCTGTCCCTGACCACTCTAGTAGTATCCGAGGCCTGAAAAATAGGTAGAGTGATTCCGCTACTGAAACCTGGCAAAGCAAAGGTGAATCATACAGGCCCATCTCTCTCCTCTCGCCAGTAGCTAAGACACTTGAGGCGCGTATCTCCCGGGCCTGACAGGACATTTCCCAATTGCGGATCATCAGCATGGATTTCGTAAGCAGCATAGCACTACTACTGCTTTACACGCCATCACCACACAAATAAGTCGCGGTCTCAACCAGAATAAGCCCAGTGACAGGACGGTCCTCGTGGCGCTTGATTTATCGAGGGCTTTCGATATCGTAAATCACGCCACGCTCTTCAAGGACATCGCCAACAGGTCCCTCCTGAACTATTTGAAACGTTGGATCGTAAATTACATGTGTGGACGCCAGTCGTAGGTGGAATTCAGAAATAGGAAGTCCAAGCCCCGTAGAGTGAAACAGGGAGTACCCCAAGGTGGGTGATATCTCCGGCGCTGTGTAACCTCTACCTTTCTGCAATTCCTCCACCACCTGACGGCGTAAATATCGTATCGTATGCCGATGACTGTACGATTTTGGCGTCGGGCCCCTCGACTGATGAAATATATGGAAGGTTGAATGTCTACCTCGCTGATATTGTCAATTTCTTCGCTGCGAGAAGGATGAAAATTTCCGCCACGTAATCATCGGCCACACTGTTCACCGCATGAACAGCGCAAGTGAAGGAGTAGTTTAATGTGATAGTCGATGGCACAACAATTCCGACCATCAACCACCCCAAGGTCCTTGGTGCCACATTTGACAGTCTGCTCAGATTCAATGCGCACGCCACAGCTATCTGCAAAAAGATGAGAAGTAGGAACAAGGTCCTCAAATCGCTTGCCGGCAGCTCTTGGGGAACCGACAAAGAAACCTTGTTGATCTCTTACAAAGCGATAGGTCGGTCTGTGGTGAACTATGCAGCTCCAGTGTGGTCACCGAACGTGAGCGAGACGCAGTGGAAGAACCTGCAGATATGCCAAAATGCCGCTCTGAGAACTGCGTGCGACGACCTAATTTTCTTCTGTCGAAGCAGTACCTGCTTGGATGTTACCGGACCAGCCATCCCAACCACCACCTTATGGATAGGCTCCCTCCCGCCAGGCAGGTCAGGAAAGACCTTCACGATCTAGAGCGTGAGATCCAGCGCTACAATAGAGCCTCTATATCAAAGCGCACATCAGGCAGGATTAGCAGACATTCACTCAGACGCAGTCTTGGAAGCAGTGAACAACTAAAGAGTGAATGTCGTGCTCGGAGATCACCCTCCACCAGTGGCTTCGTAGGAAGAGGTTTTACCGCGGCAGACGAGAGTTGTTTTGGTCCAACTAAGATCTGGATGGTGTAGCCGCCTCAATTCATATTGGGCAAGAATTAACGGCAGTACGCCGAACGTCTGTCCCGCACACGACACGCTGCACCTTTTCAACTACCCTGCCAATCCAACTCTACTTGTGCCAAGGTCTCTTTGGCCTAGAGACAAGTGCAGCAGAAAACCACACACAAGACATTCCTAATAACACCTGATAAATAAACAGGCACATATACTGCTACAACAACAACAACAACCTAGAACATCCATAGAATGGAATTGGTAGATCGGATATTGAAAGTCTGTGGCTATGACTGTAGCATCTCATCTAAGAGAGTTTACACTAGGGTGGTCGCAAGTTATATGGGAAAAAAAAAACTTCAGAATTATGTCGGTTGTAACCCCCACAGATCATAAGATTTTGCAGATATAAGGATAGCCAAAATCTGAGCAAGATTGGAGTATGTTAACCCGTGCTTTAAGGCTTCTACAGCCAAGCTTGGGAGGCATAACTCAAGAACGACTAGTCCAATTTTGAAATTTAAGCATTAAAATTCCTTTAATCTGTACATAAATCGCTGCTCTGCATAAACCACAGTTTGGTAGTTATATATAAATTTATGAAAAAAAAAATAAAAAATTACCTAAAAATCCAAAATGGAAAAAAGTGTCAAGTCTTTCTACTTTCACGTAATGTCACATAACCTATGAACAAAATGAGTTATAGATTATGAAAATCGATTATCGCGTTTCGCTCTTATTTACAGTTAAGTGAATGTATCTCCTATTGGAAAATATATGTTTTTTCCATTCAGAATATATGGGAGGTGGGCGAGTCCTTCGAGTAAATTTGATATAATTCAACACAGTTGTCAGTAATATATCAGAGACAAATTGAGGCCGAAAAACGTATGGGAGGGTTGACACGATGTCTGCAAGATTCGTCGGGGGAAAGTCGGTTGTTTTTGCCGACAAATCTTTCAGGTATCTCATCGAATACTGAAGTAAAATCCATGAAGGTAAATCTGAAAAATTTACCGACATGTCGGGCCGATATCCGACAGAAATCTGTTATAGAATCGCAGAAAAGTCTGAGGGTTTCCCCGACATTTCGTTCAGATATCTGACGGACATCTGTTATAAAATCGTATGAAATTCTGAAAGTTTTCCCGACGTAGCGTGCAGAAATCTGACAGAATTCTGTTATAAAATCGTAGAAAAGTCTGATATATTTGCCGACATATCGTGCAGATATCCTAAAAAAGTCTGATATATGAAGAAGTTGTTTTCCGAACAAGAACATTTTCCTCGATTATTTGTGACCCCAGAATATTTTGCAACAACTTTTCAGCTTCTCTATTTACTTTTTTTCGAAACGTGTTTATAACTTCAATTCACTGTTGAAAACAAAGACCACCAAAGAATAACAACGCACTAGCAGAGACAAAATTCCCTTAGACTTTCCTTAAGAAATCTTACCGATTTCGAGCAGACATTTCTGTACACTAGAAGTTGAAATATCCCCCAGACATTTAGCTCCAAAATCCTAAAGAAATCTTAAAGAAACTTCTGCACAAGCTAAATAAACAAATCCCACACATGTCAATAAGAATTCGAAACGATGTCGGTAAGAATTTTCTATAGGGATCAGACAATGTGCAAACTTGTAGGATATTAGCCAATGTCGGATCATTTGGTTAGCTGGTTAGTTATCAATTTTGTGTAAGTGTATCAAATGATACATCAAATTGGCTAGAGTTGAAATATCCCCCAGTCATTTAGCTCCGAAATACTAAAGAAATCATAAGGAACCTTCTGTACAAGCAAAATAAACAAATCCCAGACATGTCGATAAGAATGTGTCGGAAAATTCCAGAATAAAAATCGGAAAATTCCGGAAAAGCGCAAAAAAAATTGATTTTTTATCGACGAAATTTTGCAGTTTTCGCATGATTTAATGATTTGGAAAACTTTGGGAAAATCCTCCGGAAAAGCCGGGAAATTGGAATAACCAAAAAAATTACTTTTCGAATGGAAAAATAGAAAAATTTTGTTGAAAAATTCGAAAATTTTAAATTTTTTTTTCGACGAAATTTAGCTTTTGTCGTATGATTTGACAGTTTTGGACGATGTAACTGAGAAAAATTTTAGATAATTATTCCGACATGACTTTCCGAATGGAAAAATAGACAAATTCTTGGTGGAAAACTCGGAAAAACTCGAAAAATTTGGATTTTTCGAATAGAACATGCTTGTTTTTATTGAGAGTTATTTACTAGACTAATGCCTCCTATTAGTCAATCAAACTTTGGAAGACGTACGCGTCATGGTATAATTAGTCAGAACGTCCAAAAAAATCAAACGCAAAAGGAACGTGCCAAAAAAATGAATGGAGATGTGCCCATATTTCACAGTTTCGCGCTGCACAATCACCACCCCAAATTCGACCAAATTTACTAGAAGAAGAAGACCAGTCGTAAATATAGACTTGAATCGCGCTGCTTTTGAATACGATTCCAAAATCGCCTACAAAGAACTTCGCCGCGTTGATATAGGTTCATTGTCTGTCCGTAACTCCCCACTTATGGTGCCTTTTGTGCCATTGTAACATATTCCTTTCTCTATGGAAATACAATCTAATTAAAACATTTCCTGGCAAATATACAAAAATATGAAGGATGCTTTCAATTGCCGTCATTCGGAGCCGAAGTTGTTGATTAACCCGGCAACAAGCCGAGTTAAAAGGTAATGGCGTCTCATTACACAGTGGAACAGAGACAAAAAAACGAAAGTAGTTATACAGTTTAGATAGTATTACTGGTGCTAAGTAAATCCCTAGCTCAGTGAAAAATATTTTTTTCACATATTTAAAATATGTCGCAAAAACATTTTATTTTATTTCGTTGCTTAAAAAAAGAAACGAAGGCATAATCTATATATATAAAAATGGTGGCAAAAATGTATAGTAATTCATCAATTGAGAACGGCTGGCATCAATTTGCTCAAACTTTTTTTCAGTTGTTCGTTATTGCCAGGAGCAGGTTTATGTGAAAGAAAATTTTGGGAAAATCTTCCGGAAAGGTCGGAAAATTGGAAAAATCGAAAATTGCCTTTTTGTATGGAATTTTGTTACAGATTGGCTTTTCGAAGAGAAAAATGGAAAATTTTTGTTGAAAAATTCGGAAAATTCCGGAAAAATTCAAAAAGTTTGAATTTGTTGTTCGAAGAAATTTTGCATATTATAGTATGACTTGATAATTTTGGACGATGTAACAGTGAACAATTTTGGATAATTATTCCGAAATGACTTTCCGAATGGAAACATAGAAAAATTCTCGGTGGAAAACTCGGAAAATTCCGGAAAAACTCGAAAAATTTGAATTTTTTCAGAAAAATTTTGAATTGCAAATTGAGTTTTTGTATAACTTGTTGTGTACAATTGTTCCGTATTGGCTTTTCGGTTGAAAAAATAGAAAATTTTTGTTGACAAATTATGGAAAAATTCCTAAAATTGGAATTATTGTGCGACGATATTTTACATTTTATTGTGTTTTGATAATTTTGAATGATGTTAATGTGAAAATTTCGGATAATCATTCCGAAATGACTTTTCGAATGGAAAAATAGAAAAATTCTTGGTGGAAAACTCGGAAAATTCTTGAAATAACTCGAAAATTTTGAATTTTTTCATCGAAATTTTTCATTGTATCGCTTGACTTGATGATTTTAGACGACGTAAAGGTGGAAAATTCGTTGTGCTGCTTGGAAAAATTCGGTTTATTGTGAAACCTATATGTATAAAAACGGTGTGAACAGTGTGTAGTAATTCATCAAGGGAGAACGGCTGGCCCATTTTGTTTTCAATTATTATTCAATTGTTCGTATTTGGTATGAGGGTTTTATGCAAGATAATTTTGGGAAAATCTTTTGAAAAAGTCGGGAAATTGGAAAAATCGAAAATTGGTTTTTTGTATGGAATTTTGTGTGCAGTTGTTACGGAATGGCTTTTCGAATGGAAAAATAGAAAATTCTTAGGGAAAAACTCGGAAAATTCCGGGAAAGTCCTAAAAATGTTTTTTTTTTATTGACAAAATTTTGCAATTTTCGCATGATTTGATGGTTTTGAACGATGTCTAGGTGGAAAATTTTCGGTTAAATGTTGGTTGGTAACGAGAAAAATAATTTTTAAATAAAAAATCCGTCGAACCCGACATTGGGAGTGCCAGCGTCAAATCGTTCGATGCAAAATGCATTCGATCGCGAATTTTAACGTGATCAAGACTATAATCTAGATGAGCTGATCGGAAGAGTTCGGACAAATGTGCCGCTGTTAAATACCGAGTACAAGAACGTGTACGATTCACGATGAAACTGGAGGCATTTACTTTCTCGATGCTCCGAGTGGGAGACCTAAGACATTTTTTGTTGATTCCGGCAACAATTTGGTCAAGATCTCAAATAAGGTTAGCCGCTGCATCCTCTGGCATACCTGCCACATTGTTGGGAGGCATTCGAACTGCAAATTCCACTTCAAAACTGTCGATGAATCTTCTCACGGTTGAAAGGCCAAAGTATACAATGACCAAGAATTTCGCGAAGTAGATGCGGGAATGCCAAATCAACATTTCGGATGAATGGTCGATAACGACTAAACGAGCTTTGGAAGTAGTTGACCGAACGATAAAGGATTTACGAGGGAATTTAAAACGATTTGGTGGGGCTAAGATTTTGCTCAAAATGTCTAATGCTGCTGATTTACTAAACCATGCTTGAAAACGTCAAGAAGTTGTAATTGACCAAAAAATTATGGGCTCATTCCAGAACCTCCCATCTTCTGCTGAATTCCCGAAACAACTGCCAGCGCTTGGCAATGGCCAAATTCGGGTTGATGTTTCGACCGAATTGATATCGTTCGCAGCAAATTTTTGCCAGTTCACATCGTTGGAAAAGTAACTCATGTCATTGCACAAAATTATAAAAATATCGATTGGATTAATTTACGGGCAGTATGTTACTAGCAGAGAAGAATAAATACATTAATAGCTACAATTTCAAATTAGAAAGTTAAATCGCTTGAGAACTGCATTCGTACAAATCTGTTTACAGCGTGACAGTAATGGATGAAGCGACCAACAATCCGACCGAATTTTCCACTCGCTTAATATGCCGCATAATTTACAGATAAAGGTGGGATCGATCATAATCATATTGCGGAATCTGAATCAACCGAAATTGTGCAACGTCATGAATCTGATAAAAAATGTGATTTCAGACGATCATAAAAACAAATTCAAAGAAGAGGAAGTCCTTATCTTACGAATTAGATAATTCCAACTGATCATCCATTCCAATTCCCCGACGACAATCAATAAATCGCAAGGCCAATCGTTGGAAGTATATGATATTAATCTCGAATTTCCCTGTTTTGTGTCCGGTCAGTTGAACGTTGCCTTTTCGAGTTTTGGAGAACCGCCTTCGTTATTTGTTTCTGAGGGGGAAAACTAATCGAAAAACATTGTTTATCAAACATTCTCTACTGAGTTTATCTAAAGGCATAAAATTGTGGCGAGACGAAGTTCGCCGGGTCCGCTAGTTTACCATAAAACTGAAAATGTATTTTGGGGAACCACCGAACCATGCAAGTGACAATTGAAATCGCAACAATCGCTATCAGTTTGCCTTTGCATATTGCGATATGTACTGTGTTAACTTCTCTATATTGAAGAAGAAAAGTGGAAAAATTTACTTCAAACCAAAATAACTGAATACTACAAATAAAAAATTTCAAAAGGAACAAATTTGGTTTTCTTTTCTGTATAACGAATTTTCTTTATAGCGAAGTAAATATCCAGTCCCTTGGAATTCGTTATAGAGTGTTTCGACTGTATATGTGTTTTTATATTACTCGGGAGCTTATATGAAGGCGTTAACTTAGAGCGAGACGAAGTTCGCCGAGTCAGAATTTGTATGGCAGAACAACGTTTGCCGGTTTAGCTAGTTAGTTATATATTTTGTGTAAGTGTATCAAATGATACATTTCAGGATATATAGGAGGTGGGCGTGTCCTTTGAGATAATTTGATAAAATACAACACAGTTGTCAGTAATATATCAGAGATAAAATGAGCAAAATTTGGTTTAATGTCACGAACAATTTTAAAAAATGTAAGTTTTTTCCATTTTAAGATATATGGGAGATGGACGTGTCTTTGGACCGATTTTTACAAACTTCGTTTTTTTCTTTACTATTTATAAAAACAATTTGTACTAATTTTCCTTCTTTTATGATAACTCCTTTCCGTTTTGGCCTCCGCTTATACGAAAACACAAATCACAAAAATTAAATAAACTTTTAGTAATTACTGTCTTTTATTCGTTCTAAGAAGCAAACAAAGTCATCAACGTTTTTTCAAAAGATTTTTTATACATATCTTCAAACAAATTTTTTTAATTCATTCAGTACGATTATCCATATCCATTTTATCAAAAAATCAACAATCTTGTCAAAATAAGATACCTTCAATTATTTGGTCGTGTCATGATGTTTAGAACACGCGACTACCATGCGGGAGATCCTAGGTTCAAAACCTGGCTTCAGTCATCTAAAAAAAATTATTTAAATGCCCGCCCCCTCGATGTTATCGACAGCAACTACGCAGTATGGTGTCGAGTCAATCGGTAATACGTAGTATGTCTAGTAAAACCTTCTCAAACAGTGTGGTTTGCATTCGTCGATAAACAGTAGGTGTCGTTTGTGAATCTAAAATAGAAGGCGTGTTAATTCACAACAACGTAAGAAGCTGTCCCATAAAAAAAAACTTAATATTCCTTTACAACCCATGAAAGAGCGGTGTAAAGGGAACTTAAGTTTTTTGTAAGAAGTAAAATTACACGAATTATATAGGCGGAGGGATGAAACGTTTGTATGGGAGGTACTAGAAGGAAAGTGGCTGGACTTCTAAATTTTTCTCCGAATTAAATTTTTCTACGATCGCGTTAGGTGTTTTGATATTATTACCCAATTTCTAAAGTGGGCGGAATGGTACATTTGTATGGGAGGTATTAGAAGGGGTGTGGCTAGACTTATAATTTTTTCTCAGAAAGATCGCGTTGTGCGTATTGATATTATTACTTCATTTCTAAAGTGGGCGGAATGGCACACTTGCATGGGAGGTACCAGAAGCGGCGTGGCCATGTTACCCATTTGCAATACCCAAAGTGGTTTTGGAGAAATTTGAACCCAAGCTATCGCGCGTACCAGCTGGACAGCCAGACTGACAGACGGAAATAGCTCAAACAACTCAAAAAGTCATGAATCGAATTTGGTTCAAAGAAAATTAGGGTCTAAAGTGACTCCTTCTATGTGTTACACTATTGGGTCGTATCAAATGATATATTGTTCCTTCCCGTAGAGTGAGGGTATACAAAAATGCATGGGGTTGAACAGAGCACGCATTTTCAAAATAAATTTAAACGATTTTCATGGTGATTTGCCAAATAATACTGAAAGCTACGATATGTCCTCAACTACCTTGTGTACTTAATATAGACTTAAGTGGGCAGCGCCTTGACACTTTTACCCACATTGTTCCAATTAACCTGTTCATATTTCTAGGCGAACTGCAACATACTGCGAAATTTTGATGACAATCAAACAAATTCTACGGCAATTATAACGGTTTATTTAAAAAGGGGCGTGACATCGCCCACTTCCACCCTGGCTTTAATACATACTGCACCAACAACATATTTACATATTTATTTATTTCATGAGATATATCCATTTTAAATGTAAAACTGTAAAAAAAGTGTTACGCATTAGGGAGACGAGTTAGACCCCAAGTATCTTAAGACCAAATTCGTTTCAGGACTTTTTAAGATGATTGAGCTATGTCCGTCTGTCTGGCTGGCTGGATGGCTGGTCAGAAGGATAACTCGAGTAAACCTTAAACCTTGATTTTTGAATAGTTTATATTTCTTTCATAACTTCCAAACGGACGATCGTAGGATATTTGAATTTGGTCAGTTTATTTATCTTACAAAAGTAGACAAACCCTAAGAAAACCGAAACGTTTGCCATACCCCTTCTGGTACCTCCCATACAAATGACCTAATTGACCCTTATAGTTTTACATAGATATATTTTTTGTAGTTAAACCGAATTCACTCGAATTTTGAGTATGATGTTCACTTATGAAAATGGGACTCAGGAATGAATATGGACTATATCGGTTCACAACTTCTGGTACCTCCCATACAAAATGAGCTATTTTTGGAAAATTAATATTTCTCCCATAACTTCCAAACGGACTCTTGGGGGGTAATGAAAATTGGTCGATTAATTTATGTTGTTATAGGAGGCAAAACCCCAGAGAGCCTAACTATTTAACACACCCCTTCTGGTACCTCCCATACAAAGGACCGAACTCACCCCCATAGTCTGACAAACATATCTTTTTTGCAAGTACGTTGAATTCTGTCAAATTTTTGTAAGTTGTGCGTATGAAAATTTGAGTCAGGAATGAAAAAGACTGTATTGATTCGCCTCTTTTGGTACAACCTATCAAAATAACTTTTTTTTCAGTTAACCTGACTGAAATTTCTGTACTGGTTCTAATCACAACCAAGTATAGCCAAGGACTATCAACAGGTCACCAGTGCCACTCGTATCAAGAAGTCTTATTGAAAAGCCGTCAGGGCGATTTTTGAAAAAGAAGCATGACAGCGCCCTCTCCCACTCTTTCACAACGTATATAGCAAATAACATATTCATACCTACGATAGTTCATCAGATACAGGCGTTTTAAGTTTCAAGATGTAAGCCACGCCCACTTATCCGATCCCGGCCATTTTTTGTTGGATCACGAATTTTGGTGTCAAATGTGTACATCCTCACAAATATTCAAGGCGATTGGTGAGACAGTCCTATAGATTTTGCGTTTTCGATAATTGGGACCAATGGGCGGCGGGGCCACGCCCACTTGATATATCAATAATTAAAGTAGCCGATTTTCACTACCGACCATACAGCTACATTCTGTGAAAATTTCACAAAATTCGGTGCAGCCATGTCCGTCTGTCTGTCCCGGCTGGTGCGCACGATAACTTTCGAAAGACGCAACCAAATGTTTTGAAATTTTGCACGAGTTAATATTTTCCCAAAACTACTTACAGTATTACAAGTGGTCAACCACAGTTCACCCCAACACATCGACTGCTAAACGATATAGAGGGACTCTGATCAAGTATCCTTGCTATAGAACTCGTTGTCCTTACGAAGTATTAACTATCCTTGTTTAGAGACATCCTGCCTAAGGGACTCTGAATAAGTATCCTTGCGTAAAATTATCAATCCTTGTTAAGAGACACCCTGAGTAATATATCAATAGATATTATTACTCCATCTCTATAGAGGGCGGAACGGTACATTTGTATGGGAAGTACCAGAAGGGACGTGATCGTACCCAAATTCAAACGATGAGAAAACGTTATGATAAATGGACATCTGTCGTTTATTCGAGAAGACGATGTACCTATTAGGTTTCTTAGACGACTCAACAATGAGACAAGCCGTGTCCCCCTTTAAATCATGCTCATTGTAACATTCGCAGTTATCAACGAATTCTTAAATTTTTTTTTATTGCCACCATTTCATCTGATGTTAAATGGCATCTTAGGTAATTTCGCTTCATCTAAATGCATTGCGGCTCCATCCGCTTTGCTGCATTCAAATATTCGATGGTTCATTACTTTGCAATTATTTTTGATTTAAATACAATTTTACCATTTCCACATAAAATAAATATTGCGCTCACAATACAATACAATTGTAGTTGCAGTCAAACATAACCCTTTTTCACTCTTTAAGTAATTTAGACATTTCCTAACCTTACTAGAATTTAAAATGAAAATTCCTAAGTGGATTTTTCGCATTTCTACTTATGCATACTTACACTAGTTTAAGAATAAACAAAACGAAAAAAAAATCAATAACTATAAAATCCTGAAAACACAATTCTCGGCTAACAGACTGTTGTGGCCAACTAGATGGGCGTGCTCACGACGCGTCTGGTGTTATCTATGAAATTTGTGGGGAATTCCTTTGTGCGTTTTCTTCTTTTCCATTGTCACAAAGCAAATCTTTTGTTTCGCTCAAGATGAGAACAACCAAATGTTAGACATATCTTTGTCGAAAATGGTTTTGTTAAACATGGCTAAGAAACAACATTTCTTTGGTTCGTTTGAAATGAAACCAACAAAAATCTACTTGGAAAATGGAAATAGAGAATCTAAACGAATAAACAAATGGGCAATGGACAGTGTAACGTAAAAAATATGCACTTGTTCAGATTTACTAGAATTTCTTGGAAATTTATTTCGATATTAAATTTTAAACAGAGACATGTTATGTAAAACCATTTTAAGACATCAATTGATGTTTAAAATTCTTAATGAAATTGTACATTCGGACTATTGGGGGATTTCTTCATACAAACTCAATAAAGTTCAGTTTTAAATAATTTAGTAATTTTTTTTGAATTTTCTTCCTTTCCAAAACACTGTGGGCTTGTGGTTTTGTAAAATTATACTGAATTATCCAAGAAAATACAGCCAACCACCATTGTGCTGACACAAGTCTGAAGAGTGTGTAAATGTGTGCCTGGGGAAAGTTCATTTTGGGAACTTGTTATGTTTAAAACGAAGAATATTTCAAAGGAATAATTTTTGTTTCGCCAACAAACTTAAACAACCAATATAAAGATGATGTGATTACGAAGGTTGTCTACAACAACTACACATGAATTTATTTCAGCTCCGTTTTCGAAATCAAATTTAAATAGAACATATCTTCGTCACATCAATAGGTATTCTCAAGGTTTATACAAAAGGAAAATGCGTTTCAGAAGTTTCTAAGATGATTGATTGATGATTCTTAACAAATTTCGAATAAAAATGGAATAGTCGGTATATATTTTTTTTTTTTTTTTCAAAATTCAAAGTGACATATTTACTTACTTACTTAAGTGGCCCATTACAACTTACGAACATGGTTCATAAGTTTGAGGCCTGAAGTACTAAAGAATTCCGCACGCTTCGGTCTTGTGCGTGTGTTCTCCAGTTAGTCCTACCAGATGGTGGCACGTCGCCTACCACTTGGTCCTTCCAACGGAGTTTGGGTCTCCCTGCTCTGCGCCGTCCTTCAGGTTCGCCTTCAAACACCTTTCTCGCTGGAGCATTTACATCCATCCTGGCAACATGACCCAGCCATCGTAGTCGTTGCATTCTGACTCTTTTAGCTACGTCGATGTAAAGCTCATACAGCTCAAGGTTCATCCGATGGCGAAACTCGCCGTCGACACAGATATGTCCATAAATTTTTCGGAGTACTTTTCTCTCGAATACTCCCAGGTTTTGAATGTCCGTTGTCGTAAGCACCCATGATTCGGCAACATACAAAAGAACAGGTAAGATTAGCACCTGGTAAAGCTGTTTCTTAGTATTACGATAAAAGGTGGTGTTACTAAAGTGCTGCCGAAGTCCGTAGAAACATCTATTGGCTAGCACTATTCTCCGTTTTATTTCTTGGCTGACATTATTTTTCTTGTTGACGGAAGATCCGAGGTAGGTAAACTCGTCGACTACCTCAAAACAATAATTGTCAACGTTCACGGTGCGTCCCCAACGAGAGGACTCTTTGTTCGTCGAAATCATTATTTTTGTTTTGTCCTCGTTGACCGCTAAACCCATTTTTGCTGACTCCTTTTCCAGTGATGAGAAAACTACAGTAACATCCCGCAGATTTCGACCAATGATGTCTATATTATCGGCATAGGCTAGTGGCATGTGGCTCTTGTGGAATATGGTGCCAGACATGTTGACACCAGCCTTTCTCATCACCTTCTCCATAACTATATTAAATAGTGTACAGGACAGGCTATCGCCCTGCCTGAGACCTCTTTCCGTGTTAAATGGTTCAGACTGATCCTTACCAATCTTAAAAGAGGATTTGGTGTTGTCTAAGGTACATTTGCAAAGTCGAATCAGCTTTGCAGGAATACCAAACTCAGACATGGTCTCATAAAGCCTATTCCTTATCGGAGAGTCGAAGGCAGCTTTGTAGTCGACAAAGAGGTGGTAGGTGTCGATCTGCTTTTCATGGGGTTTTTTCCAGGATTTGTCGTAAGGTGAATATTTGATCCGTCGTAGATTTGCCAGGTCTAAAGCCGCACTGTTATGGTCCAATTAGTTTTTCTACAATTGGCTTTAGACGTTCACACAATATGCTTGAAAGGACCTTGTACGCAATTGGTAATAGGCTTATTCCACGATAGTTCTTACATTCACTACGATCTCCTTTCTTGTATATGGGACATAACAGACTGAGACTCCAATCCCCGGGCATGCTCTCCTCTTGCCAGATGTTCTCCATGAGCTGATGCATGCTCCTGATCAGCTCCTCCCGCCAGCCTTAAACAATTCAGCAGGGAGACCATCGGCTCCAGCAGCTTTGTTGTTTTTAAGGCGGGAGATGGCCATACGTATCTCGCACTGGCTCGGAGGTGAACAGTTAATACCATCGTCATGGATTGGAGCGGGGTCTTCTGGATTGGTGTCAGTATCCAGTAAATTTCTAAAGTGGTCTCTCCATATCTTCAGAACGCTATACGGGTCCGTCACTAGCTGACCATCGCTGTCCTTGCAGGAGGGCAACCCTGTTCCACGCATTCTCGCTTTAACTCTCTTGTAGAATTTTCGGGCTTCCCCTCTACTTCGGAGCAACTCAGTACACTCATCCTGTCTCTTCTTCAGCTCCTTCTTTTTTCTTCTAAAAAGACGAGTTGCCTGTCGTCTCTTCTCCCTGTGCCGTTCACGAACAGCTCGCGTTGCCATTGGCTGCAGTTTTGCCCTGTATGCAGCATCCGTCTCTCTCGTGGCATTGCGACATTCATCATCGTACCAGGCATCTTCTTGAGACGGCTTTGAGTACCCAAATACGCTTCTCGCAGTCCGTTCTATGGAGTCGGCTATATATTGCCACTGCGAGGTTATATTATCAGGGGTTGGAGCATTCCGCAACAGTTGAGTTAGGTGGTTGGAGTAGGCATCCGCTACCTCTGTGGTCCGCAGTTTACCGATGTCCAGCTTTCGTTGTGCCTGGTTACGTACGTTTTTCGCCATGCTTAGCCTGTGCGTACCTTAACTGCGGTAAGGAAGTGATCAGAGTCAATGTTCGCACCCCTGATCACTCGTACGTCCAGAACACTCGATGCATGCCTTCCATCGACTACCACGTGATCTATCTGATTCCTCGTCAATTGATCTGGAGATAACCATGTTGCCTTATGAATATTTTTATGGTCAAATCTAGTGCTGCTAACTACCATATTTCTTGCCGCAGAGAAATCAATCAGTCTGATGCCATTGTTCGACGTTTCGGTGTGCAGACTGAATTTTCCTATTGTAGGCTCAAATGCGGTCTCCCTGCCTATTTTAGCATTAAAATCGCCTAGTACAATTTTGATGTCATGGCTGGGGCTACGGTCATATACATTTTCTATGCTCTCGTAGAACTCGTTTTTGTCCTCATCGCTTTTCTCTTCTGTGGGAGCATGGGCACATATAAGTGTTATGTGGAAAAACTTTGTTTTGACTCTTATGGTGGCTATACGTTCACACACCGGGTTGAACCTTGAGACTAGGTGTCGCAGTCTTTTGCCAACCACAAATCCACAACCAAACTCGTTCTTGTCCACATGGCCACTATAGTAGATCTCGCACGTCTTCATGCGCGAGCACGCGTGTCCCGTCCACCGGATTTCCTGTAAAGCGGTTATGTCAGCCTTGTATTTTTCGAGGACTTCCGCCAGTTGGATGGAGGCACCTGGTCTATACAGTGTTCTAACATTCCAGGTGCATATCCTCAAATCATGGTCCTTACTTCGTTTGCGGTGGTCGTCAACATTTTGGGGGATCCGTTTTATTCTTATCTTACTTCTTTTCATTGCAATAGTATAAACGTCAGTGGCGGGTTGCAAGCCCAGCGCACCACGTCGCAGTTTTCTCCTCCTGCCATGATTTTATTGCAGCCGCCCATTCTGGGTCAGACGCTGACCAGGGTACCGCTCACTCTGAGCTGACGTGCCTGGGTTTTAGGTTTCGCCCCTCACAGTTAGCCGTGCTCTGACGGGTGTCAGAAGCACGTTTCCAGGCGTCACCACGTGGAGGTACTCCGTTCGCAGTAGTACCACGAAAACGGAGCTCTGTGAGTAGACTTGAAGTGCAATTGGCAAGGATCACTCTGGGTTTGCCAAGTTAAACCGATCAGAAGCTTTACCTTGCATCACACTCCCGACGCCAAATGACATATTTACCGAACAAAAAATATACAATTAGACCTTTAAAGTTGGGACAATTTTTTTTAATTTTGTATAGAAATAATTTTTTAATTTGTAGAGTGTAAGGTAGTTTTCTCGTCATCAGGGTCGCCATAAGGAGCTACAAAACCTTACGGAATAAGAAATCACTAGTTTTCCTGACTGGGGCAAAATAACAGTATTGTTTATTGATGGTGTAATTCAAACGTATAATCTACTGGATAAAGTATTTAGAAAAGAAAACAATTCAGATTTTAGATGATCGAGAACTTTTAGTTTACGCTCGGCGAGTATTGATGTTTCCTTTGACTGAAATGACAGGTCTCGGGACTCGGGTTGATTTAGGATAGGAACAGTAGGAGGGAACTTTATGAATCAGTCAATTTTAGGTGATCGGAAATTGTATACTATATTCTCAATACAGTAGAGGTCAGGTAGGTAAGGATCGTTTCGGTATTCAGAAACATGGTAATTCGGGTATTTTCGATAATTCAGGCTCGTACCAGCAACTCGGCAGCGTACTGATGATTCGGGTTCGTCGGTGGTTCCGATTAATATCAGCAGTATGTAGTCAGCTTAGTGGTTCCGGTCTTGTCGGTGTTTGAGGGTTATCACAGCAAGGGGTGATTGGTGAATCGGGTTTGTCGCAAGTTCGGGTTAATGTCAGCAATTCAGTAGGCTATGTGTAATTCGGGTTCATTTTGATTATTCGGGTTTGTCAGTGGTTCAGGTTTATATCAGCAATTCGGGTATATGTTGCTAAATCGGGGTTGTTGCAACTCAGGATCGTGGGGGGTGACTCGCGTTTTTCAGCAAATCGTCTTCTGCAGCTCGTTGTAGTATGGATGATTCGGATTTTGTCATAAGTCAGTTTGGTATCCGCAACTCCGGGTCGTGTTGATGACTGTTGTTCTTCAGCAAGTCGACTTTGGCAACTCGTGGTTGTATGGATGATTCGGCTTTGACTCGTGTTCTTCAGTAGATCGACTTCTGTAACTCGAAGTTTTTGGAGAAAAAACTGGTAGTCTAGCTAAGCCCCTTCTGGTACCTGCGATACAAACATATCATTCCGCCCATCATTCCGAAATTGAGTAATAATATCAATACAGCCAATGTGAATGTGCCCAAATTCTGTATTTAGTAAAGCTATAACAGGAAAAACCTTTGGAGAAAAAACTGGTAGTCTAGCCACGCCTCTTCTGGTACTTCCAAATATGTTGGTAGCATTCATACCAACATATTATTCCGATCACTTCAAAAATCGAGTAATAATATCAATACACCCAAGGCGACCGCGCCCAAATACTGTAGATTATTTTGATATAAAAGGATAAAGTTTTGGAGAACAAATTGGAAGTCTAGCCATGCCCCTTCCTATACCTCCCATTCAAGTGTACCATTCCGCCCACACTAGAACATTTTTTGTTTTACCAGGGACCGGCCGTGGCATAGTGGTTAGAACACGCGACTACCATGCGGGAGATCGCAGGTTCAAACCTGGCTTCAGTCATCTTAAAAGAAAAAAAATAAATAAAAATGTTCTTTCATTGTCGGCTCCACTCGAATGTTGTTGACAGCAACTTCGCAGTATTAAGCGTCGATTTAATCGTCGTGTCTAGTAAGAGCTTCTCAAACAGTGACGTTCGCATTCGTCGAGAAAAAAGTGGGTGCCGTTAGTTGTGAATCTAAAAAAAGAAAGCGTGTTAATTCACAACAACGCGAGAAGCTATCCCATACCCTAATTCATGGGGTGCAAAGGGAAATTAAGTTTTTTTAAGCTACAAATTCTGGATCCAGTCATCTAAAAAATAAAAATATTATTGTTTAGCTCACAGAAGCAGCGATTTGCAATCAATAGTCGTCTTTTGATTTCCAGACTCAATGCTCGAAAAGGCCGCAGTAACATACCGCAGTCTTCGCCAATGATATATGCATCATCGGCATACGCGATGAAAGGCTGTTTACTGCAGCCTTTCGCATGATTATCTCCATTAGGTTGTTAAAGAGATCGCATGACAGACATACAGACTTTTGCATACTTTTACTAAAGCTTTCGTTTCGGTCAGTGTCATCGCGTAAAGTCGTATCAGCTTCGAGAGGATACCAAACTCATCCGTAGCATCTAATAATTTCTGTCCTATCGGACTGTCAAATACAACTTTGTAATCTATAAACAGATGGTAAGTGTCGATTTGCATTTCTTGAGTCTTTTCCAGGCATTGTCTTAGTGTGGTCGGTAGGTCGGGTTGATCGTGAATTTACCACATCTAAAGCCACGCTGAAAATGTCCAATCATGTTCACCAGGATGAGATTTAGCCTTTCATATAACACACTAGACAACACCTTTGTATGTGATGGGTAAAAGGCTGATCAAGCGATAGTTGGTGCACACACACAAATGGCCTTCCTTAAGAACAGGACATAAAACACTCGGATTCCAATAATTGGTCGTGTATTTCTTAGCCAAATCTTGTTTACGAGCTGGTGCATGCAACTTGCCAGCTCACCGCTGCTGGCATTGAAAAGTAATGCCGGGTTAATAAGGTCATTGATACCTACTCAGTTTGGTATGAATTCCATTAAATTTCATTTAATTCATTAATTAATCTATAATTTCCCAAATCCTTTTATATCCTTTCACCAACTCAACAAATATTTACCTTACTGTATTTCAATTAATCAAAGAAATTTTTTGTGTGTTAAGAAACAAAGACTATTTAAATGTTAATTAATTTAAATAAAAATTACAGCACAAACTGCCACTGTAGCAGATGCAGCAGCAGCAGTTTATTAAACTTAACAAAGCTAATTAAATATTAAAAAGTTCATAAAGAAATTACTCCCTCACAAAAAAGCAGCAGCGTCGACAGCAGAGCAGCAGAGCAAAAACCCTTAAAGAGAATCACAGTGCGAGTGCCGGTAGTT
This sequence comes from Muscina levida, assembly GCA_964034835.1. NCBI lineage: Eukaryota > Metazoa > Arthropoda > Insecta > Diptera > Muscidae > Muscina > Muscina levida. Next base: position 91,702,886 of record OZ035882.1, on the reverse strand, counting down.
ATTACAACTTCATGCAAATTAAATCTCTGAGAAACAGGAAAATAGATTTAACCGCGTAAAGGGAAATATTTTTACTATGAAGAGTACACTAGTTATGCTGCGCTGTGTGTTGTGTGTTTGGCTAAGATAACTTTCGCGTTCACTTTTATGTTAAATTAATACTTTGAAATTGAGTTAATGTTGCGGTGAAATTTTTTTTTTTCGTTGCATCCGTAGAAATTTTTCAAAAGGTACACAACAATTTAGTGTTGAGGAAATATTCGAGTAAATTAAGAATAAATTATGAACAAAGCGAATGAGATTGTAAGACCAATATTGAGGGAATAGACGATAAATTTGACAATTAATAGAACATATAGAAACATGAAGAATTTAAATATGATACGATAGAGTAATATTAGACGGATAACATGGTTAATGTTATCCTACAATTCCTCAGTTGTAGCTAGCTTGCATATCCATGTACCTTATTAAGTTTAAGACATTTACTTAAATTTTAAATCAATCACACCTCGGCGTAATGATAAAGTGGTTGACCACGCTTCGACTTTCTGAGAATTTGTCTGCTACTAAAAGATCGTCTAGTTGTCCCTTTGGAAGTTATAGAATAATTCTTAATTTTCAAAAATATATGTCAATATGTATGGGAGGTATCAAAAGGAGTTTGCCGATCAGGTTCATATGTATTCCTGAGTCAAATTTTCATAAGCGTAAATATTGCGCAAAATATGTGTGAATTTAGTGTGCATACAAAAGAGATATGTATGTAAACATATGAGGGTCAATTCAGTCATTTGTATGGGAGGTACCAGAAGGGATGTGGCAAAGGTTTTGCTTTTCCGATGATTATTATTCTTTTCTGATGGTTTGTCCACTATAACAAGATAATAGAACACTATATTTACAAAAACCAGTAAGAAAGTTTCAGTCGGACAACCCGACTTACATATACCCTTACCCTCAGTAAAGCATAAAATTTTCTATTATATTGATAGGTTTACTCGATTTCTAAAGTGGGCGGAGTGATACATTTGTATGGGAGTTAAAAGAAGGAGCACGGCTAGACTTCCAGTTTTTTTTCCTCCAAAATTTTGTCTAGTTATAGCTTCACAAAATACAGAATTTGGCCACGATCGTGTAGAGTTTATTGATATTTTTACTCCATCTCCAAATTGTGCGGAGTGGTACATTTATATGGGAGGTACGTGAAGGGGTGTGTTTAGGCTCCAGATTTATTCTCCATAACTTTATCCTGTTATAGCTTTACTAAATACAGAATTTGCGCACGATTGCGTTGGGTGTACTGATATTATTACTACATCCCAAAAGTGGGCGGAAAGGTACATTTGTATGGGAGGTACCATAAGGGGCGTCGCTAGACTTCCAATTTTTTCTCCAAAACTTTGTCCTGTTATAACATAAGAAAATACAGAATTTGGGCACGATCGTGTCGAGTGTATTGATATTATTACCCTATTTCTAAAGTGGGAGGAGTGGTACATTTGTACGGGAGGTACCAGAAGGGGCGTGTCTAGACTTCCAGATTTTTTCTCCAAAACTTTATCCTGCTTAAACTTTACCAAATACAGAATTTGGGCACGATCGCGTTAGGTCTTTTAATAATATTAATCGATTTCCAAAGTGGGCAGTACCAGATGTGTATGGGAGGTACCAGATGGGGCGTGAATAGACTTCCAATTTTTTTCTCCAAAACTTTATCCTGTTATAGCTTTACTAAAAATAGAATTTGATATTATTTCTCCATCTCTACAGTGGGCGGAAAGGTAGAATTGTATGGGAGGTACCAGAAAGGGCGTGGCTAGGCTTTCAAAATTTTTTCCAAAACTTTATCCTGTTATAGCTTTACTAAATACAGAATTTGGGGACAATCCCGTAGGGTGTATTGATATTATTACTCGATTTCTAAAGTGGGCGGAATGATGTATTTGTATGGGAGGTACCAGAAGGGGCGGGGCCATTTAGCCCATTTGCAATACCGTAAGTAGTTTTGAGAAAATAATAACTCGTGCAAAATTTCAAAACATTTGGTTACGTCTTTCGAAAGTTATCGTGCGAACCAGCCGGACAGCCACCAGACAGACAGACAGACGGACATGGCTCAAACGACTTAAAAAGTCATGAATCGAATTTGGTTCAAAGAAACCTAGGGTCTAAAGTCACTCCTTCTATGTGTTACACTTTTGGGCCGTATCAAATGATATATACCCTCATCCCTAAGGGTGATGGTATAAAAATAGAAAATCTAAAAACCGCGCGATTTTTTAAAAAAAAATAATATTTTCTGAAAAAACACCGCAAAAAATTAAAAAAAAATCATGGAAAATTAGAATAATTTAAGGAAATGAATTGAAAAATTCCATAGAAAAATTAAATGTCATCAAAAAAAATTAAAACAAATGGACAATTTCAAGAAATATTTAAACAAAAATTCAAGAAAAAGTCCAAAAAGAAATATTTGAAAAGTGAAAATTGATTAAAAAAAGGATAAAAGTGGAAAAAATAAAGAAAAATTTGAAAAAAATTTAAAAAAAAAAACAATGTTTTTTTAATTTTTTTTTTTTTGGTATATCTCTCTAAATTAATATTTGTTTTTTAAATTAGAGTTGTAACGGTTGAGATAGATACAGTAGCGCCGCATGCAAAATTTTCTTTTTGGTATATTCCGGAAAAAATATTTTTTTTTTTTGTAAATTATAGTGAACATGGATAAGTGCGCGGCTCGCGCGATTTTTTTAAAAATATTTGTTTTTTTTTTTGGTATATCCCGGAAATTTACATGGCTGTAACTCGGTCCAGGAGACCCGTAGGAACATCGTCTCGAAAATATCTTTCGTTTGAGTACCCGCACATGGGGGGCCATAATAGAACCGAAAGGGGCCCCTTTTTTGACCTCCCCAGGCCCCATGGGCCTGAGCGCCAACTTTGACCTACCATTCCGATGTTTGGGGACCAAGACGAAGACAATGGCATATTTTTGTTTAATCGGGTTCCCGCCCCATATTCTGCACTTCAGCCATACAGTATTGCAGGCCCACTCCGCACATTCAAGACGATCAAACTAATATTATGGTTGTAATGGTTTCTGTTAAGACGTGGCACAGCCCACTTCCACCCTACCTGTAATTCATACCGCACCAACAACACATACAAAATATGAGCTTTATACCTCTTATAGTTCATGAGATCCAGCCTTTTAAAGTTTCAAGTTTTATACCACGCCCACTGATCCGATCACGCCCATTTTTTGTTGGATCACGAACTTTGCTGCCAAATGCATTCACACAAATTAGCAAGGCGATTGGAGAAACAGTCCTCCATATATTGCGGTTTCAAAAATAGGGTCCAACGGGAGGGTCTACGCCCACTTGATATATTAAAAATGCAAGTACCCTATTCTGTGAAAATTTCAAAAAGATCGGTCAAGCCATATTCAAGTCAGTACGGTACTAAAATATGCATATAAACTTACAAAACCTGATTTTCGTGTATATCGATTTGACCTTTGAAATCCTTGGGGCACATCTTAAGGTTGTACGATTTTGTTCTAACACATAATTTTCCTCACGAGCATTATCAAAAATTTAAAGTTGAATTTTCGCTACCATTATAATATATAAAGATGGTGAACTGAATTGCATGAAATTTAAGTGATTTCTTGCTTAGCAATTTTACTTCAATTTGTCAAAAATAGAATAGAATTTTTCTTAATGATCATACCTGTACATTTCATACTTAACCATCTCCCTCCAAAAATGCATTATTAGATTTATGAAATTGAGTGGTCGAAAAACAGGATTTTTGACTGCACCATCCCACTGTGCAGCTCAGTGTGTACATACCTCTTAAAAACTGTTCCCCAATTAGCAAACTATTCAATTCGTAAACACCCTGCTACCTCAGATATCTTAAATGGCAACGCCGTTAGCAACCGAAGACGGCAACCATAACAACAAAAGAAATCGATAAACAACAATCAACGACGGTAAACAAAATTCATTTGAGTCAAAACATAAAAGTCAATCACTTCAAAATCTTTATTTGTATATTTTCACATTAACACTGAAAAGATAAAACCAATAATAACTGCATTGGCAAATTAAATATAAAGTTACAGATAAAACTTCCACAGTCAATCCAATCCAATTCAATCGAAAAGGAACTACAGCAATACGACACTAAAGGCCTGATCACAGGGATTCCCATCGTACGAGAACAGGAAAAGTAACAGAAAAACAGCAAACATGGTAAGTGACAAAGAGATTAATGCCCGTTAAACAAACAAGCAATTTGTTAAAGAAAATCTTTACTCTGGTGGAGATGTAAAAATGTAAAAAAACTGAAAAAAGCTATAAAACTCCACTGGACAACTGTGACGAAGGACAGTCAATTGAAAGAGAACAAAAGACTAAAGTCAAGGGAAAACATACAGCGGAAAGTATAAATGTTTAAATCAGGAAATGTTAAAATATTTGTGTTGCCAGTTCATCACGTGGAAAGGAAAGCGGGAGTGCATGTGTGTGTGTGTTGAAGTTAAAGCTGTAGATGAAGGATTCGTATGATGTTGCTCGTATATACATAAATAAAAACGAAGCGAGATGGTAGAGATTTCATTGAATTGAATATTGTTTTAACCAATTACTTATGAAATTGAAAAGAAGAGTAGAAAAAATTTTTACAGGATTTTGGTATGTTAAAAAAATTGTCAGAAAGATTATAGTGCGAACGCGCAGAAAAGATTGAACAATTTTAGTTTATTGGCAATAAAAATAACTTGTTGAAAAATCTATATACAGTAAACAACGGATAAGTGCACATCGCATAAATGCAAAAACCGCATAAGTGCACTGGAACTTGAAGCCATTAGCCTTTTTTATACGTTTACATACAAAAACACACGGATAAGTGCAACAAGTAGAAATGCAAAAACCGGACAAATGCACAACTTTTGCTAACCCGAAAGTGCTTTAGTACAACTTTGCATGCATAAATGCAAATCTCTCATACTACATAAATGTAGGTTATGATTTAGAGAAACTGGAGAAAAAAAAATATATAAGGTTGGAACAGAAAACACGGTTCAAAAAAAGATTTCAGACTTTTTCAGCACACGTGGTTTAGGTGAATCGAATTGAGTGCAATTTAATATGTATTTTGCAAAAAATGATTGCAATGATTGCTCATATTTTAATAGCTCTTATGAAAAACACTAAAACAATGAAACATACATTTGTGATTTTTGTTTTACCTTACACTGAACTGATTTTTATAAGTTTTTATTAAAAACCTGTTATGTAATGTCAACCAAATATAAATAAAAACATTAAACAGCTTTATATTTTAATTATTTTCTTAAAGTTTCGTCCAAACTGAACTGGTGTTACAGATTAATAAAAATAATCTAAAGTTTGTATAAATGCAATAATCGTGGACTTATGCAATGATTGTATTTATGCAATAGTTGTGCACTTATCCGAGTATTGTATAAATGCAAAAACCGCATAAGTGCACAAAAAGTCGCGCGAAAACCGATGTGCACTTATCAGTAGTCTACTGTATATAAAAATGGTGGCTCAATTTTTTTTTTTTGAGTTGTTCGTATTTGCCAGGAGAAGGTTTATGTGAAAGAAAATTTTCGGAAAATCCTCCGGAAAAGTCGGGAAATTGGAAAAATCGAAAATTGCTTTTTTGTATGGAATTTTGTGTGCAATTGTTACAAATGGCTTTTCGAATGGAAAAACAGAAAAATTTTGTGGAAAATTCCGGCAAAATTCGAAAAATTTTATTTATTTTTTCGATGAAATTTTGCATAATTTCGCATGATTTGATAATTTTGGAAGATGCAACTCTGAAAAATTTCAGATAATTATTTCGAATGACGTTCCGAATGGACAAAATAGAAAAATTATCGGTGGAAAACACGGAACATTCCGGAAGAACTCGAAAAATTTGAATTTTTCGATAAAATTTTGCATTGTATCGCTTGATTTGATCAAAATCGCATTGTATAAAATTTTGTGTGCAATAGTTCCGTAGTGGCTTTTCGAATAGAAAAATAGAAAATTTTGGTTGGAAAATTATTAAAAAATCCTTTGGAAAAGTGGGGACATTGGAAAAATCGAAAATTGTTTTTTGCATGGAATTTTGCGTGCAATTGTTACGGAATGGTTTTTCGAATGAAAAAATAGAATATTCTTGGGGAAAAACTCGGAAAATTTCGGAAAAACGCAAAAAAAATATATTTTTTATCGACGAAATTTTGCAGTTTTTGCATGATTGAATGATTTGGAACGGTGTTAAGGTGGAAAATCTCGAATAAATGTTGGTTGGAGAATTTAACCAGATCAATAATATTTAGAAAACAAAAATATATTGAAATGCTATGCAATATTTATCAATTTGATAATTTTTCAGAAAATGAGTTTATATTTGAAAAATAAAGTTATTCAATTCGATTGCAGGCATTCCTTTCGAAACGAATTTGTAGTTTTTTTAAGGAGAGTTATTTGCTTGGCTAATGCCTCCTATTAGACGATTAAACCTTAGATGACATAATTGTCGTGCAATAATTAATTAGATTCCCTGCGTACTGTGGATGGTGTTCTGTGCGCCACTTTTCGGGAGGCTTACCAAAATTTAAATGTGCTCGAAAACGGACTAAATGCTCGCCGAAGCGACCGTTTCTGCGTCAGCGATTCAAACTCGTACATTGTTTGCGATATTCGGAGTCTTATAGGCGTGCTCATTTGCGGCAGTTTGCTGTCGACATTGAAAATGCCAGCGCCAAATACGTCGATGCAAGATGCATTGGATCGCGAATTTTAACAGGAGCAAGACTACAATCGAGAAGAGCTGACCGAAAGAGTTCGAACAAATGTGTCGCTGTTAAATGCTGAGTACGAAACCGGGTACAATTCGCTGGTGAAGGTTGTTATTCTTTCTCGATGCTCTGGGTGGGACAGGGCAGACGTTTTTTTGTTGATTCTGTCAACAATTCGGCAGGCAGTCGAACTGCAAATTCCGCTTTGAAACTGTCGTTAAATCTTTTCACGGTTGAATGTCCAAAGTACACAATGACCAAGAATTCGGAAACAGCTAAATTGATGCGAGAATGCTAAAACAACATTTGGGTTGAATGCACGTTGGCGAATAAACGAGCTCTGAAAATTATTGACCGAAGATGAAGGATTTACGAGGGCTATGATATTGCTCACTTCTGCCGATTTACTTAAACCATGCTTGAAATCGTCGTCAACATCAACAAGTTGAAATTGACCACGAACATGAAAGTCGCCTTGCAGAACATCCCATCGTCTTCTGGATTCTCGAGACAACTGCTGGCGCTTGGCAATGGCCAAATTAGTTTTGATGTTTGGACAGAACTGATATCGTTCCCTGCAAATTTTTGCGAGTTAATTTTATTTCGTCGAAAGACTAACTCATCACTAAAGTGTTCCCCGGCATTGCACAAAACTATTAAAATCTGGATTGGATTAATCAACAGGCATTATTAGCAACAAGGAATAAGGACATCGATAGTTTGAATTTCATTTTAGAAAGTCAAATCTTTGGAGAACTGCATTCGTACAAATCTGTTTACAGCATAACCGACTAGAATGGATCGACCAACAATCCGACCGAATTTTTCAACTCGCTTGATGTGCTGCATAATTTACAGATTGGTCATAATCATATTGTGGCATCTGAATCAACAGAAATTGTGCAATGGTACGCGGTTGTCCGTCAAGAAACAGATACACAGTGATTTAACCGACAATCGTCAAGGGCAAATTCAAAGAAAATGAAGTCTTTATCTCACGAATGCCGATTGTTCCAACTGTTCATCCATTCCAATTTCCGATTCAATTGGCTTTGGCAATGGCAATCAATAAATCAAGCATAATTCTCGAATTTCCCTTTTTTCGTGCGGTTTACCTTTGCACGTTTTGGAGAACCGCCTTCGTTGTATGATTTTGCGGCGGAAAACTAATCGAAAACATGGTTTATCATATCACTTTCTACTGAGTTTATCTGAAGGTATTAAATTGGGCGAGACAAAGTTCGCCGGGTCTGCTAGTACAGTATATTAATATTAAATATTAATATGTAAGGAAACCATATTTCACTATGGATTATCAAGAATACAATCAAAATGGTACTCTTTTGTGACAAAATTAAGAGAAATGTTGACATTAGAACTCCCACAATATTTGTATACACTCACCATTGGGATATATCATTTGTTACTAGAAAAAGTGTAACGCATTAAAGGATTCAGCCATGTCCGACTGTCTGGCAGGCAGTCGTTCCCCTCGATTAGTTAAATTTGTGACGAACGTTTTTTCATAACATAAAATTTTTTGGTATTTTTATAATTCAAAAATTCTGAATTAAGTAAAGCTATATTAGGATAAAAGTTTTGAGAAAAACCACCACTCCGCACTTTTTAGGAATCGAGAAAAAAATCAATACACAGGATAAAGTTTTGAAGAAAAAAATGGAAAGTCTAGCCACGCCCCATTTAGTATCCCCCGTACCCATTTTCTACCCCCCACTTAAGCAATCAAATAATATTATTGATACAATTAACCCCATCGTGCCCAAATTATGTATTTAGGAAAGCTACAGCAGGATATAGTTTTGGAGAATAAATTGGAAGTCTAGCCACGCCCCTTATGGTACCTGCTATAAAAATTTCCCATTCCGCCCACTTTAGAGATGGAGTAGTAATATCAATAAACCCAACGTGATCGTGCCCAAATTTAGTATTTAGTAAAGCTAAATCAGAATAAAATTTTTGGAGAAAAAGGCTTGAAGTCTAGCAATGCCTCCTCTCGTACCTCCCAAACAAATGTACCACTCCGCCCACTTTAGAAAATGTTATGTTTTACTGAGGTTGAGGCTATATGTAAGTCTGTTTTTTCCGACTGAAACTTTCTTATTGGTTTTCGTTTTTATTTAACGAAAAACGACGTCTTTATAACTCGAAAATGATAATCAAATTAATTTTTTTTTTGTAATGCGATGTATTTTTTTTCCGACTTTCGGTGAAGACCTAAAGCAAAAATATCTGTTCCTTCTTGTTACGATTCTTCTGCGCTCCGTAGATAGTTTGTCACACAAAGCTTAATTGACAGCTTTTTCACCAGATCCATCCATCGGAGTTTTGGTCGCCCCCTCCTGCGCCGCCCATCGAGTTTATTGCCGAAGACTGTTCGAGCCGGTGCGTTTTCATCCATTCGAACAACGTGTCCAAACCAGCGCATTCGGGATATTTGAACGCGCTTGACTACGTCGATGTCATTGTACAGCTGATACAGATCATGATTCATTCGACGACGGTACTCGCCGTTAACGATGTTGGGTCCAAATATTTTGCGTAGTAATTTTCTCTCGAAGATTCCCAGAATAGGTTGATCCGCTTGTGTCGTTACCCAGGATTCTGCGCTGTAGAGCAAGACAGGTAGGATCAGAGTCTGGAGCGCTTTGTCATTAAATCGCTTGCTTAGCGCATAATAGCAGCAGTTTGCGATCAACACTCGTCTCTTTACTTCCAGGCTGACATTATTAATTTTGTTTATGTTTATGGCGGAGCCAAGGTAGACAAAATCATCTACCACTACAAAGTTCTAGTTGTTAACGTTCAAACAGCGTCCCAGACGAGTGGACTCTTTGTTCGTTGAAACAAATAACTTGGTTTTGCCCTCATTTATCACCAGACCCACTTCCGCCGACTGCTTTTTAATGCTCGAAAGAGCCGCAGTAACATCCCGCAATCCACGGCCAATGATATCTTTATCTTCGGCACATGTGACTTTTGTTGAAGATGGTACCATTCCTGTTTAATGCAGCCTTCCGCATGATCATCTCCATTACGATATTAAAGAGATCGCAGGACAGACAATTACCTTGTCTAAAGCCTCGCTTGGTAGAAAATTTCTCTGACAGTTTTTTTTGCCAATTTTCACTGAAGACTGCGTGTCAGTCAGTGTCATCCCGCAAAGTCGTATTAGCTTTGCGGGGATACCAAACTCAGCCATAGCATCCAACAATTTCTGTCATGTCGGACTGTCGAATGCAGCTTGGTAGTCGATGAACAGATGGTAGGTGTCGATCTGCATTTCTTGGGTCTTCTCCAGGATTTGTTGTAGCGTGAATATCTGGTCGGTGGTGGATTTACCAGGTCACATAACACACTAGACAGGACCTTGTATGCAATGGGTAAAAGGTTAATCCCCCTATAGTTGGTACACACACTTGTATCGCCTTTCTTAAGCACTCAGATTCCAATCATCGGGCATGCACTCCCAGAGCCAAATCGTGTTTATGAGCTGGCGCATGCATGTTACCAGTTCATCGCCGCCGGCTTTAAAATGCTCTGGTGGCAGTCCATCGGTTCCCGCAGCTTTATTATTTTTAAGCCGTGCAATTGCCGTGCTGATCTCGTTTTGGCTCGGTGGTGAACAGTCTACGCCATCGTCAATGATTGGTGTGATTTCGTCACTTATGCTGCCTTCGGGAACGAGTAGAGATTGAAAGTGTTCCCTCCATATTTGCAGCACACTTTGAGTGTCCGTGACCAGTTTTCCGTCTCTGTGCTTACAGGTGGGGATCCCTGTTCTAAAACCTTTACTTTTTACCTTTTGGTAGAACTTGCGGGAGTCACTTCTATCCCTGTAGTTTTCGATATCCTGGCTCCGTCTTTTCTTCCACACACGCTTTTTCCGCCTGAACAGGCGTTTCATATCATACGTTGCAGTAGTCCTCTATTTATTTCACGCCTCTTTCGGTCACGTCATTTACAACATGTAATTTACACTATATTTATTGGTCTTGCTGCCTTCGCACTCTTCCCAGGTTTCTGGATCGGTAACAATAAAAACTGTCGACAATCAGAAGCGAGCATAAAATTTTGGTGTCTCAGGTGTGACGAAATGGCTCAATTCAATGTTCGTGAGTTCTTGATTTCACTGCTTGACGCTGCTATTCTCCACATCATCTTCTTCGTCTATATTACCGTCTTCTTCTTCCTCGATATCATCCACATCGTCTTTATTCTCGCTGTCTTCTTCAGACGATTATTCCATCTCATCGTTACATAATTCAGATTCGTATTCCTCTTTCTCTTCTTGAGATGCACGAATTGCATTCGCCATTTTCCGCAAGAGCAACGGCTTCACCACTTAGATTCTAAAGATGTGCACAGAATCTCTTTACCAATTGTTGCGATACAATGCGATCAACTGCAATTGCTTTCAAAAAAAATTAAAAGCATTGATTTTTTTGGGTTTCAAAAAAAGATGATTTCTTTTGAGATTTTTGTGCGAAATAATTAGATACTTTCTTTGACTCTCAGTTGGTACCGTATAAGACCCTTTCGGTACCCACATACGAAATAAGCATATGCCAAAAGATATTGAATTTAATATTCTACATTTTATGACTGTATCTTTTTCTTAAATTTTACTACATGTCTTGTCTGACCATGCGACAGCAAGTCGTATGTCTGCGGTTATTTATCAGAACATTAACTTGACTGAAATTTCTGTACTAGTTAACATACCAAAAGATAGTTCTTCTTTTATAACCCCAATATCTCTTTAGTGAGTAATTCCAAAGTAATAGAATACGTGAAATTTTTTCGCCTTTTCTATGAAAAAATTATTTCACTTGTGTACAATTTGACAAAACTTAGTTTCCTTTGTATAAATTTAAAAATTATTGTCTTAAATTTTAATACCAAGAGTCGATGTGTAATAACAACAGTTTAAACTCTATTATAACTCTAAGAGTTTTGAAATCATTATGTATAATTTTTTCCAAAAACAAAAATGACTATTTTCTTTCATCTCCATCTCCTACAATTTTGTTGCTCTACATGATTTCCAACAAACTGTTGCCGGCTCTAATCCTTATTCTGGCATTTTGAATGCAATTTTTCACATGACACGAGCTGCTGTTACTTTATTATGGATTTAATTTTTCCCGTTTTGTATTTAGTTTTTTTTTTATATTTTTAACCTACTGGAGCAAAAGGGATGCCAGGATGCAGCAGTCGAGATGTTCGGGCGGCAGGACGAAGAAATATTCATATTAAATCTATAGCACATATTTACACATATTTTTGATAAATATTCACAGTTAAGCATGAACGAATACAAAATGTTTTATGTTCTCATTGCATTCATACGCTTATGTTGTTGTTGTTGCTGCTGCAAACAGGACGATGTAGACGTCCAGCTTTTAACAAGCAAATATTTTTGGCGCCAAAAATGAAACGGTTGCCATTTAAGTGGTTCGTTCTCCTATATGTGTATGTATTATACATATATGTACATGTGTTTGTAAATATTGAATTAAACGCCTTTTTCACGCGGCGCTAAATGTGTTTGCTGCCGTTAACGCCATTCATTTTGTTTGTTGTGTTGTGTTGCCATTTTCATCGCCGCGATTCTGGTGTCAAGGGAAATGGAGATGGAAATGTTTTTGAATAATTTGCCGTCATAAAATATGCAATAAGCTAACATCTGTTGCGAGAAATTGTTTTCAAAGCCGCGTCATCATATTATTTAAACAAAATGTTGAGAGTTTTATTTTTTGGCATATTTTTTTTTTTTGTAATGGGAAGACAATATATTTAACACGTCTGAGGCAGGGACGTGACTAAAATAATTTCGAAAAAAGTGATAGTTTATTTAGTATTTATTTATAGTTGCAGTCTGTGATAGTTTATTTAGTATTTATTTATAGTTGCCGTCTGTAGTAGCGGGAACCGTCTGTATACTGACTATCTATTTGGGTGTAAAAAACACTTTTGACATGCCTTCTCCGCCCATTGATCGCAAATAAAAAATTCGTTTGCCTTTATTGCCGAGTTCTATATGTGAACTAAACTTTAAGTCTTTAGCCATGAAAAACACTTTTGCCATGACTTCTTTACTCACTGATCAAGAATATTGAGATAAATCGATCATCAAACGTTTGGCATATAAAATCGATGGTCTCACTCGTTCTGTGGCCGCAGTGTTGAATCATTTCTCGTTTAAATGATTTGAGAAATGACATGAGAAATAAAACAATCAATTGATCGTCCTCTGGCTCTAATTCTTCCTTCCAGTTGGATCTTAAGTGGATGAAGGCCAAGATCTTTCCTCAACGTTTGAAGAGACCGAATTCCTAAGAACGACTTGCGTTCGATAACCTCGGGTCCTCTATCACAATAACTTCTATAGCGGCTTCTTCTGTACGCACGTAACGCGCCTGATTTGGATGAATATTATCCAAAACAGTAAATTTTGTCGATCCATATTGCTTGAAGGTTACTCAGATGACAAAGTGATCCAAAGGTTGGTGAACAGAGCGCACATTTTGAAAATAAATTTCCACGATTTGTAAACGTTGACCTAGTGTAAGTCTTTGCATGGTGATTTGCCAAAGTATACTGAAAGTAAGTCTAAACACACTGACAGCTAGATTTACACTTATACCTACAGAAGTTCTATATGTTAAAAAAAATACACCATACATAGTTTATTTCCAAATGTTCGGTAATGCTACCTCTGACATACTAAGAAAATTCAAATTGTGCCCCCAGTCAAACAAAAAGTGTTTCCTGTCCAAGTCCAATGAACATTGCTTACAATTTTTATTTATAAGATTTATTACCGACTCGCTTTCCTGTAAAGTAAATGAAAACATATTACTGTTTTAGACAGCGCAGTTACGATATGTCCTCAACTGCCTGATGTACGCATTGTTGTTTGATACTGTTTAAAATAGTCAAATATTGACCTGCGTGGACAGCTTTTACCAACTTTGTTCCAAATAGCCTGTGCATATCTTTAGGCGAACTTCAACATGTTGTGAAATTTCACATCTCATCATCATACTTCTGGCAGTTTATGAGATATATCCATTTTAAATTTTAAATTGTATTGACGATATCACGCCCCTTTGTACCACTTTGCAAATTTTTCGTATCAATCGGTCTATTAGAAAAGCTGTCAAAACAATTTTTGAAAAGGGGCGTGGCACCTTCCTCTTCCCCTTTCTCATTCATAATGCACCAACGACATATATACCAAATATCATGTTCATACCTCTGATAGTTCATGAGATATAACTTACTTAATTTTCCTTTACACCCCATGAATGAGATATGGGATGGCTTCTCGCGTTGTTGTGAATTAACACGCTATCTATTTTTAGCAGGGACCGAAAATAACTGTTATTGATCGATTTTACAACTAAAAACATCAATGTGAAGGAAATGTGCTAAAATTATTTTAAGTACACCATTACATTGGTTTTTACTCCCTCTGTAGAATTTCGCAATAAACTTTTATTTTGGGATTTTTATTATAAAAGTCCCAATTAACACTTATTTTTGATTTTTATTATATCGCTCATCAAATAAGAGTTATTTTTGATTTATATTCTATCCCTCAATAAATAAGAGTTATTGTTGATTTTAATTTTTTGAGTCTTTGAATAAGAGTTATTGAAAACTTTTTGAAATAAAAATTACGAAGTGAGTTTTATTTTGCCAAACGAAAAATAAAAATCAATCAAAGACTTATATTTTTCAAAACAAAATTTAAAACTCACCTAATGATTTTTATTTCTTCAGGCCTGAAATAAAAGTCTTTTGCTGATATCGTCATTATTGTTTTTTGTAATAAAAGAAATGTATATATGATTTTGATCAGCTCAACGAGACGAGCAAGTTTAGCTAAAAATATTTGGACTAAGTGTTCACTTATAGTTCGCGAACTGTGAGTTAAACATGGCAAAAAAGGGTGCAAAATTGTTTAACCTCGAAAAAATTATCTAATTGGCAGGTGTGTACCATCTCACGCAACACCGTTTTACAAGTTCGCAAATGCAACCAAATGCATGCTTTATCAATCCTAAGTATTTGCCGGTATTTCAGCTTGAAGACGTTATTCGCGTTAATCCCAAAGGATCGTTTCACAAGAGCATCATAGCTTCATTGGAATGCTCAGTGGTACTGTAGAAATCTTTATAGGACTCTTGTCCTTTGAAGCTGATTCTTTATTCAACCAAGAATCATTTGTATTGCATAATATTGTCTTTTGTTCCAAAACAACGCTTTAATACAAACATACTTAGAACATTACGTTATAAGAAGCTATATCCATGCACATACAGTTTCCATCCGATTATGTTTCTTAATTTATAGAAGGGATTTTATAAATAAAATTAATCGGTGTAGAAGTTGCAGTCAAGTGAAGAAATTGCTAGTGAGCTAAATATACTTTCAAAAAGTCTTCATGTATAGCAATCAACTATTTCTGGGCATTGGGTCATTTTGAATGGGATTCTTGTTAATTTAAACAAAATTTTTAAATGATATCACAGGTATCTTACTGTTTTTGAGGTCAAGGAATCCATTTTTGACATTTATTTATAACGCCAGAGGGATCTTTTTTACATTTTTTTTGGGTTAGATCGCATTTATTCTCCGACCAAATGTAATTATCCCCCAGATTCCTTGAAAATTATGAATAACTTAACGATTTGTTAACCGATTTTTATAAACAAGTATGCGTTTTAATCATGACAGTGTGCACTTTCTGAACAATATAATAAACATTAGGATAATGCAAAAAAGTTATATGACAAGTTACCTACATATATATAGATTTGGAGAGGCCATATTCTCTCCTTTCCAAATACACAGAAAAAATCAAAATAGGTTTATATTCAACCATTATTCAACTTCCTTGTCCAAAATTTGACACAATTCACTCTAATTACAGAAAAGATATGCCTGTAGAACTAAGGAACAAATTTGGTCATTCATATGAGAGGTACAAGAAGGAGTGTGTCAAATGATTCGGTTATCTATGAGGTTGTCTTCTTAACTTAAAAATGCTGGCACATTTTCATAAGGATCAGTTAAAGTTTACTGGAGTTATCCTGCCCACGACCCATCCAGCCAGCCAAACAGACGGACATGGCTCAATGGTCTTAAGAAGTCCTGAAACAATTTGATCTTACGATACTTGGGGTCTAACACGTTTCCTTTAATGCGTTAAAGTTTTATTCATCCCAAAGGGTGATGGTAAAAACCATCGTTTTTTCGTTGCATTGTGTAGCTATGAGTTAAATATGGTCCGAACGTCCCACAATTGTAATTATTTTGGCCAGAATATAAATATTGTTTGCATATCGATTGAACCAAAAGACTTTTATTTGAACAAATAAAAATTAAAAGTCTTCAAGTGAGTTTTATATTTCATCAGAAAAAAATATAAGTCTCAGGCTGATTTTTATTTTCGATTTTGATTTGAAAAACTCATTGAATGATTTTTATTTTTGATTTCTATTTCAAAAAGTCTTCAATAATTATTATTGTGGGACTTTTAAAATAGAAATCAAAAATAACTCTTATTTCTGAGCGATAAAATATAAATCAGAAATAATTGTTATTTTGGGACTTTTAAAATATAAATCAAAAATAAGTCTTATGTTCGGAGAGATAAAATAAAAATCAGAACATAACTCTTACAGATGGACTTTTATAAATAAAAGTTATAACAGTTACGGTCTCTGATTTTTAGATTCACAACTAACGGCATCTACTTGTTTATCGACGAATGCAAACGTCACTGTTTGAGAAGCTCTTACTAGACACGCCGATTGACTCGACACTTAATACTGCGAAGTTGCTGTCAACAACATTCGAGGGGAGCCGACAATGAAAGAAAAATTTTTTTATTTTGTTCTTTTAAGATGACTGGAGCCAGGAGTTGAACCTGTGATCTCCTGTATGGTAGTCGTTTGATCTAACCACTATGCCACGGCTGGTTCATGATATATCGTCTCTTTAGTTTTCAAGTTGTATGGGCGGTGCCACGCTCCTTTATCCAGTCACAACCCAGTATAGCCAAGGACTATCAACAGGTCATCAGTTGTTACTTGTTTGTAAAATGTTCGTACCAATCGGTCTATTACAACGTTTTTTGAAAATGGGCGTGGCACCGTCCCCTTCCGCCCTGGCTATAATTCATATTGCACCAACAACGTATATTCAAAATTTAATCTTCATTTCACTGATAGTTTATGAGATATAGCTATTATAATTTTCAAGTTGCCACGCATCTTAACCCAATCATAACCAAGGACTATCAGCAGATCATCAGTACGACACTGTGAAATCTTTATAACAATCGGTCTATTAAAACAGGTGTTGGAGCGATTTTCGAAAAGGGGGCGTGGACCGCCCACTTTATATCTCTGATAGTCCATGAGATACAGACGTTGAAATTTTAAAGATGTAAGCCACGCCGACTGATCCGACCCCGGCCATTTTTATACCATCACCCTTAGGGATGAGGGTATATGTATATCATTTGATACGACCCAAAAGTGTAACACATATAAGGAGTCACTTCAGACCCTAGGTTTCTTTGAACCAAATTCGATTCATGACTTTTTAAGTCGTTTGAGCCATGTCCGTCTGTCTGTCTGTCTGGTGGCTGTCCGGCTGGTTCGCACGATAACTTTCGAAAGACGCAACCAAATGTTTTGAAATTTTGCACGAGTTATTATTTTCTCAAAACTACTTACGGTATTGCAAATGGGCTACGTGGCCCCGCCTCTTCTGGTACCTCCCATACAAATACATCATTCCGCCCACTTTAGAAATCGAGTAATAATATCAATACACCCTAGGGGATAGTCCCCAAATTCTGTATTTAGTAAAGCTATAACAGGATAAAGTTTTGGAAAAAATTTTGAAAGCCTAGCCACGCCCCTTCTGGTACCTCACATACAAACCTACCTCTCCCACTATGGAGATGGAGAAATAATATCAATATATCAAACGTGATAGTACCCAAATTCTATTTTTAGTAAAGCAATAACGGGATAAAGTTTTAGAGAAAAAACTTGGAAGTCTATCCACGCCCCATCTGGTATCTCCCATACACATCTGGTACCGCCCACTTTAGAAATCGATTAATATTATTCAAAGACCTAACGCGATCGTGCCCAAATTCTGTATTTGGTAAAGTTCAAGCAGGATAAAGTTTTGGAGAAAAAATCTGGAAGTCTAGACACGCCCCTTCTGGTGCCTCCTATACAAATGTACCACTCCGCCCACTTTAGAAATAGGGTAATAATATCAATACACTAGACACGATCGTGCCCAAATTCTGTATTTTGTTATATTATAACAGGACAAAGTTTTGGAGAAAACTTTGGAAGTCTAGACACGCCCCTTATGGTACCTCCCATACAAATGTACCTTTCCGCCCACTTTTGGGATGTAGTAATAATATCAGTACACCCAACGCAATCGTGCCAAAATTCTGTATTTAGTAAAGCTATAACAGGATAAAGTTTTGGAGAAAAAATCTGGAAGTCTAGACACGCCCCTTCTCGTACCTCCCATACAAATGTACCACTGTGTAAGTCGGGTTGCCCGACTGAAACTTTCTAACTGGTTTGAATTATAAATCGGTAAATTTCAATAACTCAAGACTAAAACAATATCTTATAGTGGGTGATGGTATTTATCAGTCAGTTTATCTGACTGAAATTTCTGTACTGGTTTTTTGATCGCTAGTTTTGGTGCCAAATGCATCAAACACAAGAATTTCAATGTAATTGTTGAAACAGTCCTCCAGATATTGCATTTTCAACAATTGGCTCAGTATTTAAGTACCGTCCACCTTTTCACCTTATTTTTGAGTACAAAGTTTAATAAAGTATATTTGTAGCGCAAATACAAATGGTGTAGGGTATCTGAGATTCTATATCTTCTTCTTCTTCTTTGACAGCAGCAACTAAAATAATTCCATCAATAACTGCACGTAGAAAAGAGTTCCAGGCGCTTTGGTCTTTTGTGCTCTGTAGATAGTTTCTCATACCAAGCTTAGATAACAACTCTTTAACCTTGTTCATCCAACGATGTTTTGATCGCCCCTCCTTTCAAGCTGGAGCATTTTCATCCATTCGTACAACATGTCTATGCCAGTGTATTAGATCTATGTAAACCACGTCGATATCGTCAGACAGCTCATACAGCTTTTGGTTTATTCGACGACGGTACCCGCCATTAACAATGATGGGTCCATATATTTTACGGAGCAATTTTCTCTCTAAGACTTTCAGAATAGATTGATCCGCGTGTGCTATTACCCAGGATTCTGCGCTGTAGAGAAAGACAGTGTCCGGTAGAGTTTGATCTTTGTTCGTCTAGAGAGCGCTTTGACATTAAATCGCTTGCTTAGCACATAGTAGCAGCGGTTTGCGATCAATTTTCTTTTTACCCTTCGGGTATGAGGGTATAGATACGACCCAAAAGTGTAACACATAGGAGTCACTTTTGACCCTAGGTTTATTTGAACCAAATTCGATTCATAACTTTTAAGCCAAAAAAAATCTCAACGTCGAATACTTTTCTGGGGTGCCACGCTGGCGTTTTGTTAACGCGCGTTTTGTAATACCAACAATGTCACTAACGAAACAAAAACACACACACGATGACAGAGTGAGAGCTTTTGAAAACGTGAGCGTTCTACAAACTCAACGCCAGGTTTTTCTAAGACGAGCGTTGCAGTTCAAAACGCGGGACAAAAAAACGCAAGTGTGGCCTGCCCCATTTAATTGTGTATACTACTACGAAAGCTCTTGAAAACGCGCGTCAACCAAACGCCAGTGTGGCCCCAGCCTAATATTACACACTAGAAAGGACCTTGTATACGATAGGTAAAAGGTTGATCCCGCGATAATTGGTACACACACTTGTATCGCCTTTCTTAAGTACAGGACATAGAACAGACAGATTCCAATCATCGGGTATGCATTCCATGAGCCAAATCGTGTTTATGAGCTGGTGCATGCACGTTTCCAGCTCATCGTCGCCGGTTTTAAAAAGCTCTGCCGGCAATTCTTCGGCTACCGCAGCTTTGTTGTTTTTAAGTCGTGCAATTGCCGTGCTGATCTCGTTTTGGCTCGGTGGTGGACAATCTACTCGATCATCGATGACTGGCTGCCTTCGGGAACGAGGAGGGATCGAAAATGTTCCCTCCATATTTGCAGCACACTTTGAATGTCAGTGACCAGATTTCCATCTCCGTCCTTACAGGTGTGGATCCCTGGTCCAAAACCTTTGCTTTTTACATTTTGGTAGAACTTTTGGGCTTCACTTCTATCCCTGTTATTTTCGATATCCTGGCTCTTTCTTTTCTTTCATAGACGCTTTTTTCGCCTGAAGAGGCGTGTCATATCCCTCTTATTCGCATTATTAACGCTCCGTCACTGCACGCATTGCCATTGCCATTGGTTGGTTCGAAGGAATTGAGAGAGTTGGAGTAGACATTGGCTATATCGGTGGTATGCAGCTTTGTGATGTCTAGCTTGCTTTGCGTTTAATTACGAGTGTTTCTGGCACTACTAAATCGTGTGCGTACCTTGGCTGCAACTAGGTGGTGATCCGAGACAATTTTTTCACCGCGCATCACACGCACGTCCATAACGCTAAGGATGGCATGTCTTCCATCAATTACCACGTGATCAATCTTATTTCTTGTATTTTGATCGGGAGATATCCAGGTTGCCTTGTGGATATCTTTATGCGGAAATCTGGTTCCACTCACAACCATGTTTCTTGCCGACGCGAAACTTACCAGTCTGAATCCGTTATCGGAGGTGTTGTTGTGTAGACTGAATTTTCCGACTGCTAAACCAAGAACATCTTTCTTTCCTGTATAAGCATTAAAATCTCCCAGAACAATTTTAATGTCATGTGCAGGGAAGCGGTCATATATCTCCTCCAGGCGCTCATAGAATGCATCTTTAATGTCATCGTCTTTATCTTCCGTCGGGGCGTGTACACAAATCAGCGTGATGTAAAAATATTTTGCCCGGATGCGAATGGTGGCTATTCGGTCACTTACAGGATTAAACCGCGAGACCAGGTGTCGAAGTCTCTCGCCGACTATGAAACCACATCCAAATTCGTGTCATTCTGCATGGCAGCTGTAAGAGATGTCACAGTTCTTTCGTCGTGTGCATCCCTGTCCCGTCCATCTCATTTCCTGTATGGCGGTGATGTCAGCCTTGTATTTTTCGAGGACATCCACCAGTTGGATAGAGGCACCATCTCTGTATAGAGTTCGGACATTCCAGGTGCATATTCTTAAATCATGGTGCTTATATCGTTTGCGGGGGTCGTCAACATTTGGGGGTTCTTGTTTTTTCTTTTCTTCGTGTTTTCATAATAATTTTGTTTAAGGGGAGTGGCTTATTAGGCCACCGCGCCCGATCCTAGTTTCTTGGGGATGCCAAAGCCACTAAGAGAGCCTGTGTTGAGCTTCAGTAACTTCTGTTACCTACTTCCTAAGACGCATCGGTGGTAGCATGCCGATTAGGTTACTCAACATTTCGCCTTCTAACTCTAGCTAACTTCTAAGCGGTTGCTTTAAAGTCATTGCCCGGGGAATACTTGGTCTAAGACCGGAAATAGTTAGCTGCTTGGACAGTGCTACAAAGAAATCGCATCTGGTCACTCACAAGTGAGTAACAATCAGTAACTTTCCACCTCTGAGCAAAGTCCCTGTAAGTATGTGTTAGGAGTTTTTGTAGATTTTAAATGTGCGTTTGATTTCCTAAGTTGGCCTAGTCTGTTTGAGAGACTGAGTGAACTTGGTTGTCAGGAATTGGAACTCTGGCTGAGTTACTTTTCTGGCAGGCGTGCATGTGTTGTGGGTGTAAATGACACTGTGTGTTTGGATGTGGTGCGTGACTGTCCGCAGGGTTCAATATGTGGTCCATTTATATGGAATCTCATGCTGGACCCACTATTGCGAGAGTTAGGCACCGAGTATAAGGTTTGTGCGTATGCTAATGAGCAACGTCCTCGAATGGGGTAGGAGAGTAGGAGTTAGTGTGGCAATGGATAAGACCTAGATGATGTTGCTGAAAAGCTAGTTGTCTGCGGGTTGGCCTCTATTCGGTAAAGTATTTGGGCGTGACTGTTAGCAAAAGGGTCAATTTCCTTCCAGATTTGGATAGGGCTAAGACCAAGTTGACTGGTCCGGTAGGGCAAATCCGCTGGGTGATGAGGTCTGACTGGGGTCTGAGCAGGCGTGCTGTACGTACCATTTATGGTGGCTTATTCGTGGCATGTGCCACTTATGGGGCACCAGTATGGTCCGACGCAGTGAAGTCTGGCCATGGCCGTAGAGTCCTTCTGATGGCGTGTTTACCCGTGTGCCGCACAGTGTCCACGGATGCTCTGCAGGTCCTAATGGGTGCCCCTCCTCTTGATCTCGAATGTATTCGCCTCGGTGTTTACTTCAAGGTCCGCAGGGGTTTGGCCTTGCAGTCCGAAGATTGGTTGCATGATACTCCAATCAGTAGTGTCAACCAGTGTAAAGGGCTCCTGATTGACTGCGTCAACTTCAGGTGGCAATCTCGATGGGACGTCAGCGCTAATGGGCGTACGACGTATCGGTTTATACCGGATGTCAAGTTTGTCAGTGAACATCCGTACTTTGATTTCGGTCTGAGTGCGGGTTATATACTGACAGGCCATGGGTCATTGAATGCATTTTTGCATAAAAATGACTTTGGCCCCCAGTACGTTTTGTAGCTGTGGAGCAGAGATAGAAAACTGGCTACACGTGTTGTGTGTATGCTCGTTATATCAGGACATCAGAGATTTGGCTAGCATGGGCATTATAAACGCCCTAGGTGACTTTAGAGTAGGAGGTGTGCTCGCCATGCCTGATTCGCTAGGTAGATTTAATGTATTCGCTAGGCAAGCTTTGGCACGTCATAGACGTGCCCTTGCTTTGCGGTGATGTTAAGTTGTACGGCCGTTGTAGTCACGGTGGAAGGAGGCAAACTCCTGGGAAGTAACTTCTCATTGGTTTGCATTTGTTAAGATCTAGCCGAACTTGAACAATTTTGTTCAGCTTGGCTAGCGGCGGTCAACAGTCGGCTTTAGGGGGTACAAGCCCCCTGGCTACAATGGGGCCGAAGCTGGGAGTATCTTTGGATACGAAACTTGACCAGTGGTTTATCTGGTACCACAGGTGGCTAGGAGTTCCGGGGTCAGGTTTCCAGATCCCGCCCAGTCATCACAGATCCTCGGATCTTAGTGGGGGTGCAGACAGGCCTAGCCTGAATATATGGTTGCCGTTCACCGTCGTCGAGCCGAAGGGGATTAGAGTTCTCCCCGTCTCATACCGGTGAGGGTACTGCATGCCTGTAGTGTAGTACCAAACCGTTTCCATCTACCCGGGGCGCTGGTATGCAAATATCGGTGCCTGCGGTGTATGTAAAAATTCCATGTCTGCTCTCAGCGAAAGGAGACCAATCCTGTAAAGTATGATTCATCAAATCACAAATTGGTAGTAGCTTAACTACGAAACTCCAACCAGTGAGTGTGACCGGTAGCGTGGGGATCAGGAGCCCCGGGACTTAGTCTCCCGCGTGATCGTTGGTTGTAGACCACCTTGTGGGAGCATTACGCGGGCTGAGGTTAAAACCGAAATCGCTGGTAAAGTCTTCGGACTCGGTGTGGAGTTGCATTACAACCGGTTGCTACAGACCCATAGAGTAGCCGACAATTGCGGTAGCTTGCTCCCAAAATTGTCGACTCCTATTCCTTGATGGTTCAAGCTTGCTTGGACCAGGTAAGGTCTACACGGCGAGACTCATGTAAAACCATGTGGACTCTCCCCATTTCCATGTTTCCTCTACGCGCTCGTAAAATGCATCTTTAATCTCATATCCTTAAAGCATGGTCCTTATTTCGTTTGCGGTGGTCGTCAACATTTGGGGGGTTCCGTTTGTTACTTTTTCTTTGTCGTGTTTTCATAGCCATCAAAGGACCTGAAGGCGGGGCTAGCCCAACCATCAGGGTTAGTCGCTCACTAACAGCCGCTATTCATGATAAAAAAATATCATGAATACAGTTGCACAACGTGCCACCACGAAGGAGGTTGTGAGTCGGCTTGAGATGAAAGATTCACTTTACATCCCCAACGGCTCCGTAAATTAAACACACTCTCTATTTTTTTTGTTATCTCAATTTTCGCAAAAAGTGGAGTTAACTAGTTTTTCCATACGGCCATAGATATATACCCTCATTCCGATCGGTGAGGGTATAAAAATATAGTTGGAAAACAGATGTCGATTTTTTTTTTCATTTTGTAGCATAGTGCCATTATTATTCGTCCCTTGTAAATACGATTTTTTAGTGTTGCCATTATAATTAAATTTTACACTTATAACTTTAGCTTTTTGCACAATTATCAAATAATATTTCAAATTTAAGTTCACTCGATCTAACTTGTTTTGAATCAGATGTCAACGCAATAGCATCAAATTAGTGTTTAGCCATAAATATTTACTACGCCTTTAATGCTTATAAACTTCTGGATATGTATTTGTCATTGTTAATATCTCTTCACTAATTGAAATTATAGCGTACGAACAAATATGTATGTTTAAATCAAAAACAGCCCTAAGCTAAAATGCATCAACAATATAAAAAAAACATTGATGTACACACACACACACATACATTGTAGTAGTAGTCTACACACATACATATAAATAAAATTTCAATATAAAATAACAACATTATTTAACACATTTATATGGTTATATGGTACACATTCACTTATATATATGTATAGATGTTTTTTCCCCACTGACAAAGGACCTTGACAAAAGCCTGAAATCATCATCATCAAGACTCACAAAATGCTGTGAAAAAAACCAATCACGTTTTTCACATTTACTTTAATCCGCCAAAAATTTCATATTACGAATAAAGGGACGCAAGTACACAGAAAAAAAAACATAATTGTTGTTAAGTAATTAAATAAAATTGTTAGCATTCAATTTTAATTTATAACAATTTTTCCATTTGAGAGTGGTTGTAAATTGTCATATTTACAAATTTTCTACCACTTTTCAAATTCAACAAAAATAAAAAAATTGTAAATGTGACAACACTGTTTATTGTTTTTACAATTTCGGTTGTTGGCGCCTTTTTAATTAAATATTTAATTGTATTGACGAAATGGTATTTAATATGACAATTCATTTGTCGTAATTTTTTTCTGTGTAGAGCACAGAGAAAATGTGTTTCTGCTTAAAATATTGCTGCATTAAAGTCCTCACTTAAAGGCAGGAAGCCTTGAAAATGCTCAGATGCAGCCTCATCTCAGTGAAATGCATTTGCAATGCCAACGTTTAATGTTATTGTGTCAGCATATAAAAAGTGACAATAGGATTGTTGAAATTGTAGACATTTTAAAGTATCGATTTCATGTTTTACATGTAATGGTTGACATGTTTGGGTAAAGGTTTAGTAATTAAAAAAAATAATAATTTATTTGAAAAGAATATGAAGTTTACAAGATGAGCAATTCTTTATGTGGCAAGAACACATAATGCAATGAGTTTTTTTTATTTTGACAAAAAAGAGTTAGGTGAATGTAGTAATTAGCAAATTAAGATACTTGGGCTCCAATGCGTTACACTTTTTCTCGTATATAATGATATATACCCTCTTTCCTAAGGGTGAGGGTATAAAAACAACTAAATTCCTATTTAAGTAATTCTATTTAATAAATTACAATTTATTTCATTTCAGCCACCCAAACCGAAAAAGGGCAAAAAGGGCAAAGCCAAACCAAGTAAGTATAAGCACTTAAACTGCAAAATTCTCATATACGTTATATCTATAGATACCCCTTAGAAGACCTACAACTCAACTCTATACCGAATTAGCTTTATCTGCAGTCAGTGCAATTTCTTTTTTGTTAACATTTTATAACCATTATCATAGTATTGCATCGCTTCCGTTCTTTCATGTCCCGCTCGTTAAAGTTGAACGGATGAAATGTGAAAACATAGCAGTGAGAACAAAATAATCTCACTCTGACGCCTATTGTATTTAGTACAATGCAACAACATACATACGTACATACAATCATACTTTTGAAATATCCATATATTGACTGCATAATGCATATTGTCTTTCGATATCCGCAGATAATTTATACTTTTTAGACGCATTGACAGTACAAAAACAGAACACAATGGTATGGGAGGGGGGACTATATTTTTGTTAGATGTGACAATTTCATAAAGGAGATTTCATTGGCAGAGATTTTTCCAGGTTTGTTACTTAATACCGGGGACCGGCCGTGGCATAGTGGTTAGAACACGCGACTACCATGCGGGAGATCTCAAGTTCAAACCTGGCTCCAGTCATCTTAAAAGAAAAAAAAAAGAGAGAAACATTTTCTTTCATTGTCGGCTCCCCTCGAATGTTGTTGACAGCAACTTCGCAGTATTAAGCGTCGATTCAATTGTCGTGTCTAGTAAGAGCTTCTCAAATAGTGACGTTCGCATTCGTCGATAAACAAGTAGGTGCCATTAGTTGTGAATCTAAAAATAGAAAGGGTGTTAATCCACAACAACGCGAGAAGCTATCCCATACCTCATTCATGGGGTGCAAAAGGAAATTAAGTAAGTTATTACTTAATATGATAACTGTAATTTTTACTTTATATTTTATATTTTAGTGATATCTTGAGTGATAGGGGATTTTCTAATTAAAGTTTTGTGATCGTTAATCACTTGGGATTTATTCAAACACTCTTTGCAGGTCACAAGCAGCTCACAACATTCGATAGATCACGTGCTTCCCGTGTAATTCCATTGAACATCCTTTGAGTGATAGCAAATGTGGGAAGGCGCAAAGTTGAGAAAACTAAATGGCATGATACCACCGATGCCTTCTGGGGAGTATTTAACAGAAGTTAGTAATCCATGACATCAGTATGTCATTGTAAGCGAAGATAGAAGTACTTAGAATGTCATGCCTGTGTAATGTAAAAAATATCGTCCACTCATTATAACTTCGATTACAATGCTAATGAAATGACGCCTACTGACATCGTTACTTACTTTGTAATCAAGCGTGTTATCAAGCTCTCATAAAACTCCCCTTATAATGTAATTGCAACCGAAATTGCACTTACTGACATCTTCCCTCACTTAATAAGCATAAGCGCACCGATTAAACGGCCTATGACACTTCTGTGTAAATGTATCATCACTGTAATGGGGTTTTTTTTACCACTGGGTAACTTAAGCTCATCACAACTTCTCTTTTGTGGCTTTGACAGCACTAAGAAACTACTATCGGGCACGGTGGCCTAATAAACACTTCTCCCTCACAGAAAAACTATCGCCACATTTTAAGTAATTAAAAGAAATTGTTAATAGCCACTATTGATTTCAACAACAATTTTAATCATATCAATTAAATGCGTTGTTAATATGTAAAACTCGGCATATAATCATTAGCAAATGCAATATATTCAACAATCAACCTACAATATCACTAGTTGATATTACAAAAGCCGTTATTGGCTCAATTGTGTTTAAAAATTTATTAGTATTTACAAAATTATTTTTTTCTGTGCTAAATAAAACAAAAGGAAAGACAAGCAGGACCATGATTTAAGGATATACACCTGGAATATCCGAACTCTATACAGAGATAATGGCTCTGTTTAATTAGCGGTTGTCCACGATAAATACAAGGCTGACATCACCCCTTTACAGGAAATGCAATGGACGGGACAGTAATGCACACGACAAAAGAACTGTGACCTCTTTAACAGCTGTCATGCCGAAAGATACGAGTTTCGATATGGTTTCATAGCTGGGAAGTGACTTTGAGTTCTGGTATCTTGGTTTAACCAAGTAAGTGACCGAATAGCGGCTATCAGAATCAAGGCGATAGGGTAAAAAAAGTTTATTTTTTCTACTCCCCAGTTTTGTAGTTCGTCTGGAGACGATTTAAAAACATACATTTTTTCGGATTCGTGCACCTTTAGACCCCACGAAATTCATTACGTTGTATCGTCATTTGATATCCGATCGAAACGCACCACGTCAATGTCAGTGTACAGCTCGTACAGCTCATGATTCATACGACGACGATACTCTCCGTTAACGATGATGGGCCCATATATTTTGCGGAGTATTTTTCTCTCGAATACCGCCAGAACCGATTCATCCGCTTATGTCACAACCCAGGTTTCTCTACCATACATTAAGACAGGTAGAACCAGTATCTGATATAACTGGAGTTTTGTTCTTCGAGAGAGGACTCTGCCATTGAATAACTTGCTTAGTCCGTAGTAGCATTTATTTGCAAGCTAGATTCTTCTCCGGATTTCTAGGCTGGCATTATTTGCTTTGTTGATAGACGAGCCTAGGTAGACAAAATTCCCAAACGAGTAGATTCTTTGTTAGTTGAAACTAATAACTTCGTTTTGTCCTCGTTCACCGTAGGCCCATTTTCGCTGATTCCTTCTGTATACCTGAGAAGGCTGCAGTCACATCCCGCAGTTTTCGACCGATGATGTCAACGAGTGGCATGTGGCTTTTGTTAAATATAGTGCCACTTGTGTTTACTGCAGCTTTTCTCATTATCACCTCCATTGCACGACAAAAGAACTGTGACCTCTTTAACAGCTGTCATGCCGAAAGATACGAGTTTCGATATGGTTTCATAGCTGGGAAGTGACTTTGAGTTCTGGTATCTTGGTTTAACCAAGTAAGTGACCGAATAGCGGCTATCAGAATCAAGGCGATAGGGTAAAAAAAGTTTATTTTTTCTACTCCCCAGTTTTGTAGTTCGTCTGGAGACGATTTAAAAACATACATTTTTTCGGATTCGTGCACCTTTAGACCCCACGAAATTCATTACGTTGTATCGTCATTTGATATCCGATCGAAACGCACCACGTCAATGTCAGTGTACAGCTCGTACAGCTCATGATTCATACGACGACGATACTCTCCGTTAACGATGATGGGCCCATATATTTTGCGGAGTATTTTTCTCTCGAATACCGCCAGAACCGATTCATCCGCTTATGTCACAACCCAGGTTTCTCTACCATACATTAAGACAGGTAGAACCAGTATCTGATATAACTGGAGTTTTGTTCTTCGAGAGAGGACTCTGCCATTGAATAACTTGCTTAGTCCGTAGTAGCATTTATTTGCAAGCTAGATTCTTCTCCGGATTTCTAGGCTGGCATTATTTGCTTTGTTGATAGACGAGCCTAGGTAGACAAAATTCCCAAACGAGTAGATTCTTTGTTAGTTGAAACTAATAACTTCGTTTTGTCCTCGTTCACCGTAGGCCCATTTTCGCTACTTCCTTCTGTATACCTGAGAAGGCTGCAGTCACATCCCGCAGTTTTCGACCGATGATGTCAACGAGTGGCATGTGGCTTTTGTTAAATATAGTGCCACTTGTGTTTACTGCAGCTTTTCTCATTATCACCTCCATTGCTATGTTGAAGAGATCACACGATAGACCGTCGCTTTTTATACCATCACCCTTAGGGATGAGGGTATATATCATTTTAGGCCTCGTCTGGTACAGAATTGATCTGTAAGGTCCTTGCCAATCTTCACTGAAGGCTTCGTGTCAGTCAGGCAAACCGTGCGCAGGAGCTGGTGCAAGCGCGTTACCAGCTCCTCGCCACCGGACTTGAAGAGCTCTACCGGCAGACCGTCGGCACCAGCTGCTTTGTTGGTTTTCAGTCACGATATTGGTCTTCTTACCTCGGCTTGACTTGGTGGTGGGCAATCTAAGCCGTCGTTGACAATTGGCGTGATAACTTCACGTTCGCTGCCTTCTGGTACCAGCAGTTGCTGGAAGTGTTCTCTCCATATGTGCAGCACACTCTGCGTATCTATGACTAGATTTTCATCCTTGTCCTTACAGGAGGGGATGCCATTACATAGCCATTTGCTCTTACTTTCTGGTAAAATTTTCGAGACTCACTTCTATCCCTGTACCGCTCTATATCCTCGTTCTCCCGTTCCTTCATCTGACGTTTTTTTCTCCTAAATAGCTGTCTCGACCGTTTTGCTTTCTTTTTATGCCGTTCCCTAACAGCACGGGTTGCAATTGGCTGTAGCGTTGCCCTATGAGCAGCATACTGTTCCTCAGACGCTATGCGGCATTCTTCATCATACCAGGATTCGTCTGAGCGCCATTTTTCATATGTTAGCACGGTTGTTGCGGCGGTTGCCATGGAATGCGCAATATGCTGCCACTGTGTATCGGGAACGTCAGAAGTACAGGCGTTGTGTCGTAGAAGTTGGGAGAGCTGGTTGGAGTAGGCAGTAGCTATTTCTGGGGTTTGCAGATTCGCGATGTCCAGCTTTCTTTGTGTTTGGTTACGTGCGTTTTTCGCAAGGGTATTTCGGTGGGTCGTAGGGTGCAAGGATCCAAATATTTAATAAAATAAAGGGAAAGATATGGAAATCTGTTAACGGACACGCAGAGTGTCTTGCAAATATGGAGGGAACACATTCGTACTTTGCTCGTTCCCGAAAGCAGTATTAGTGACAAAATTACGCCAATCATCGACGACGGAGTAGATCGTCCAACACCGAGCCAAAAGAGTCTATCTATCATGCGACGCCTTTAACAGCATAATAGATATGATCAGGCGGAAGGCTGCAATAAACACAAAAATACCATATTTAATAAAAGTGGCATGCTGCTCGCGTATGCTGATGTTATAGATATCATTGGCAGAAGATTGCGGAATATTACTGCGACCTTTTCAAGCATTGAGGAGCATACGACAGAAGTGGGTCTAGTGATAAATAAGAATGGTTTCCAGAATCAAACTTTGAAGTGGTAAATGATTTTGACTACCTTGGATTCGCCGTCAACAAACATATTAATGTCAGCCTTGAAATGAAGAGAGGGAGTTTTGATCGCAAACCGTTGTAACAATGCGCTAAGCAAGCGATTTAATGACAAAACCATCTGTCTTGATGAACAAAGATCCAACTCTATAAGATCCTACCGGTCTTGCTCTGCAGCGAAGAGTCCTGGGTAATGACACAAGCGGATCAATCTGTTGTGGGAATCTTCGGGAGGAAAACACTTCGCAAAATATTTCAAACCATCATCATTAACAGCAAGTACCGTCGTCGAATGAACCATGAGTTGCATAACGAGATTGGAGTAGTTAAGTGTGTTCAAAAATACCGAATAACTTTGTAAGAATGTGTGTAAACGCTCCAGCTCGAAATGTTTTCGGCAATAAACTCGATGGACGGACTAGGTAAAAAAGCTGTTATCTAAACTTGATGCGACGAACTATCTACCGAGCGCAAAAGAACGAAGCGCTTGCAATTTTTTTCTACGTGCGGCTACTGATAGATGATTGTCTGTTTCTACTGCCAAATAAGATGAAGAAGATGTGGGCGTGTCCACACCAGTAGGACCTTTTTTTTGAAAACGCAATATCTGGAAAACTAATGCAGCATTCTTAGTGCAATTTGGATTTCTAAGGGTAAATGTGCCGGATCGGATTAAGGGATGTGGCCTGGCACATGCATTAGAGAGTCGTGTACGTATTTAAATGAACTAGCATAAAAATTTTAGTTAGGTGAACAGAGTTATAAATACCCTCACCCAATGTCTATTGTGGTAGATATTATTTAATCCTGTTTTAGGGAAATAAGCCCATATTTTCGTGATATCACTTATGTATTGGTGACCTGTTTGGGAAGTGTTGAAACGGTTGAAGATAAAACAATCTGCCTTATGACCAGATGTTGGCAGACATTACAGTGTAGAAATTGTTAAAGATATTGCCAACAAATTAAGAGTTCCTTTTAGAAGAAATTGGGAAAATATAAAATTTTGGAACATATGCTAATTTGTATGGAATGTATCGTTAGGTACGGCATAACGAGGTGCATTTTTAAATTTAACTAGCTGACCCGGAAAACGTTGTTCTGCCATAAAAATTCGTCTCGCTCCTAAGATAACGAATTCATATAGGGTATAGTAAAACACAGTTAGTTCAAGTTTTAATGTGATTTATTTGAATTTAATTGAAATTAGTGAAGAGCGATCTGATTAACAATGTTTTTCGAATTGTTTTCCGGCGTAAAAACAAACAATGAAGACGGTTTGCAAATAGGCGAACAGACAACTGATCTTGTGAAAAGCAGGGAAATTCGAGATTGATCCCACAAACTTTCATTGATGGGTTTTGCGATTTATTGATTGTCATCGCAAAATCCTAAAGAATGGGGAGTTGAATTCGCTTGAATTTGGAAGGGAAAATCGATTAGAATAGTAGGAATTCGTGGGATAAGAATTTCCCTGCCTTGGAATTTGCCCCTGATTAACGTCGCTTTAATCACATTAATGATCAGTTTTTTGACCGATAAACGCGTACCGTTGCACAATTACAGATGTATCAGATTCCGCAAAATGATTCTGATCGATCCCACCGTCAGCTGTAAAGTATGTTGCGGAGTTCCTGATACATATAAAAAATTCAAAAATTCTGTCAGATAGTTGGTCGCCTCATTCTTGTTGGTCACACTATCAACGGATTTGTATGAATGCAGTTCTCCATTGATTCGACTTTGAATAATAACATTCAAGCTATCGACGACCTTATTCTTCGCTGCTAGTATGGCCTGTTCATGTATCCAATCTAGATTTTTATAATTTTTTGCAATGCCGGGTGATGAGTTCCTCCTTCGACGATGTGAATTCGAAGAAATTTCCCGGGAACGTCATCCATCCAGTTGAAACATCAACAGGAATTTGGTCATTACCAAGTGCCAGTAGCTGTCTTGAAAATTCAGTAACACAATAATGACGATTTCATGCATGCGTTACTTTCATAAGCAGCAGTAGATTTTGGGATGATGGGAAGCATTTGACGAAAATACCATAGCCACACTAAATCATCTTGAATCACCTCGTAAATCCTTAATCGTTCGGTTCACTGCCTTCAAAACTCGTTTATGAGCCATCATGCATTCATCCCAAATGATGATTTTGCATTCTCGCAACAATTTCGCTGCACGTTGGCTTGTCAACCGTGAGAAGATTCATCAGCAGCTTTAAAGCGGAAAATGCGAGTTGACCGCGTTTCAACAATGTGGCAGAAATACCAGCGGATGCAACAGCTAACGGATTTGCGATCTTGACCAAATGTTGCCAGAATCAAAGAAATGACGAATGTCTTGCCTGGGTGAGCATAGAGAATGTAACTGCCTCCGGTTTCATTGTCAACAACCTCCATCAGCAAATCGTACACGTTCGTTTGCTCGGCACTTAATGGCGGCACATTTTTTCGAACTCTTTCAGTAAGCTTATCTCGATCAATGCTAGATCTCGTTGCAATTCGCGATTGAATGCATCGCACATCGAACGATTTGACGCTGGTATTTCAATTTCGACAGTAGACTGCCGCACATGTCTTCGATCAGAAGTTAATTTCAAGATCGAAATTCAAACTTAAATGGATAATAACCAGTACAGAAATTTCAGTCAGGTAAACTGAATGATAAACACCATCACCAAATTTGAGATATTGTAGAAGTCTTGAGTGCTTGTGGTGCAAAATCGTCCAAAACTTTACTTATATGTGTAGGAGGTATAGGTGCAGGTTTGGAATTTATTTGAGATATATAAATTTTTCGGGACCGGCCGTGGCATAGTGGTTAGAACACATGACTACCATGCGGGAGATCGCAGGTTCAAACCTGGCTCCAAACATCTTAAAAATATTGTTCTTTCATTGTCGGCTCCCCTCGAATGTTGTTGACAGCAACTTCGCAGAATTAATTATTATTATTATTATTAGCCTTTAAAACAACTTGACACATATATATATTTATATCTTAGTGCCTAAGTCAGAGGCCGAAATGATCAAAGATTTCCATTCGCTTCGATCTTGTGCGCACCGTCTCCAGTCAGTCCTACCAAGCAGCGTCAGTGATTCCTCCACCTGGTCCTTCCAACGTAGTCGCGGTCTCCCTCTTTTGCGCCGTCCTTCGAGGTCTTGATAGAATACCTTTCGCGCTGGAGTTTCCTCATCCATTCTCACGACATGGCCTAGCCAGCGTAATCGTTGCACTTTGATCCGCTTGACGACATCAATGTCGTGGTATAACTCGTACAGCTCATGGTTCATCCGAATCCTAAACTCGCCGTTTACGCAAATGGGTCCATATATTTTGCGGAGTATTTTTCTCTCAAACACCGCCAGATGAGCTGCATCTGCCTGTGTAAGCACCCAAGATTCGGAGGCGTACAACAGGACCGGTAAAATTAGTACCTGGTGCAGCTGGACTTTGGTGGTGTTTATAAAGTGCTCGCGTAGTCCAAAGAAACACCTGTTAGCAAGCACTATTCTCCGTTTTATTTCGAGGCTGACACTGTTGTTCTTGTTCATGGCGGATCCAAGGTAGATAAATTCATCCACTACCTCAAAGCAATAGTTTTCAACGTTCACGCTGCGTCCCCAACGGGTGGACACTTTGTTCGATGATACCATTAACTTCGTCTTGTCCTCATTCACTGCCAAACCCATTTTTGCTGACTCCCTTTCAACTGATGTGAAAACAGCTGTTACCTCTCGCATCGTTCGACCGATAATGACGATATCATCGGCATATGTGAGCAGCATGTGGCTCTTATTAAATATGGTGCCAGACATGTTAACCGCTGCTTTCCTTAACACCTTCTCCATCACTATGTTGAACAGCATACATGACAAACCGTCACCCTGTCTAAGACCTCTCGTCGTATCGAATGGTAGAGATAGATAGACAGAGGATTTGGTATTCGTAAGGGTACACCGGCAGAGACGAATTATCTTCGCAGGAATACCGATGGGAATAGCCTGATGGGACTATCGAAGGCAGCTTTGTAATCGACAAAGAGGTGGTAAGTGTCGATTTGCTTCTCATGGGTTTTCTCAAGAATCTGCCGTAGTGTAAATATCTGATCCGTCGTGGATTTGCCTGGTCTAAAGCCGCACTGATAAGGTCCAATCAGGTTTTCCACAATTGGCTTTAGACGTTCACACAGTATGCTAGACAGGACCTTATACGCAATCGGTAAGAGGCTAATTCCGCGATAGTTTTTACACTCACTACGGTCACCTTTTTTGTATATTGGACATAGCACACTGAGATTCCAATCCTCTGGCATGATCTCCTGAAGCCAAATGTTCTCTATGAGCTGTTGCATGCTTAAAACAAGCTCATCTCCACCCGCCTTAAACAACTCAGCTGGAAGACCATCAGCCCCAGCGGCCTTGTTGTTCTTTAGGCGGGATATGGCAGTTGTTATCTCAGCTTGGCTCGGAGGTGGACACTCGATGTTATCCTCTCGGATTGGTGCACAGTCTTCTTCCGTCAAGTTTTCACACATCAATAGGCTGCTCTTTATATATTCTCAGTACGCTCTCGGAGTCCGAGTTGATGTTCGCACCTCTGATCACTCGTAAGTCTAAGACACTTGACGCGTGCCTTCCATCGATTGCCACGTGATCAATTTGGTTTCTCGTTACTTGATCGGGAGATATCCACGTTGCTTTGTGAATGTTTTTATGGTCAAATCGTGTGCTGCTAATTACCATGTTCCTTGCTGCAGAGAAATCAATCAGTCTGATTCCGTTTGGCGATGTGTCAGTATGCAGACTAGATTTTCCGACTGTTGGGCTAAAGACATTCTCCCGGCCTATTTTGGCATTAAAATCTCCCAGCACGGTTTTAACATCATGGCCCGGGCTACGGTCATATGTTTCTTCAAGTTGGACGTAGAATTCGTCTTTGACCTCGTCACTTTTCTCCTCCGCGTGGCAGCTGTAGTACACGTCACAAATCCTCATCCTCGAGCATCCATATCCAGTCCACCGAATTTCCTGTATAGCAGTAATGTCAGCCTTATACTCTTCGAGGACATCCGCCAGTTGCATAGAGGCACCTGGTCGGTAAAGAGTTCTAACATTCCAAGTGCATATTCTCAAATCATGGTCCTTAAAACGTTTGCGGTGGTCGTCAACATTTTGGGGGTTTCTTTTTCTCTTATTTCTCATTTTATTTACTGCCATTATACTGGTGGCGGCTGGCAAGCCCAGCCCACCAGGTTCTGCATTTTATTCCTACCGCCAGGTAACATTTCAGCCGCTCATTCTGAGGCAGACGCTGACCAGGAAGCCGCCAAATATGGAACAGACGCTATGGATTTTCGCAATTTAGTTTTCGGAAGATGTGGGTTGCTAACCCTCGTCTCCTAGATTGGTAATACGGCTGCTATCTGCACGTCCAATCCCACGATGCAACCATGCTTCAGCAGTTCAAGCCTACTGAGACGTCTCTTTGACCATTCAGGATACATGTTTGTAATGCCTTCTAACTTTAGCTAACTTCTAAGCGGTTGCTTTGAAGTCATTGCCCGGGGAATATTTGGTCTAAGACCGGAAGTAGTTAGCTGCTGGGTGAGTTCGGTCTTTTGTATGGGAGGTACCAGAAGGGGTGTTTCAAATAGTTAGGTTTTCTGAGGTTTCGCCTCCTATCACAATATAAATTAACCGACTAATTTTCATTACCCCTCAAATGTCCGTTTGGAAGTTATGGGAGAAATATTAATTTTCCAAAAATAGGTCCCTTTGTATGGGAGGTACCAGAAGGGGTGACCCGATATAGTCCATATTCACTGCTAGTCCATATTTTCATAAGCGTACAAATTACGCATAATTTGACTGAATTCAGTGTTCTTAAAAGAAAAATATGTTTGTAAGACTATAGGGGTAAGTTCGGTCATTTGTATGGGAGGTACCAGAAAGGGTGTGTCAAATAGTTAGATTTTCCGGGCTTTTGCCTCCTATAACATCATAAATTAATCGACCTATTTTCATTACCCCCCAAGAGTTCGTTTCGAAGTTATAGGAGAAATATTAATTTTCCAAAAATAGGTAATTTTGTATGGGAGGTACCAGAAGGCGTGAACCGATATAGTCCATACTCATCATACTCCAATTTGAGTAAATTCAGTTTACTTACATAAAAGATATGTATGTAAAACTATCAGGGTCAATTAGGTCATTTGTATGAGAGGTACCAGAAGGGGTATGGCAAAGGTTTCGGTTTTCTTAGGGTTTGTCTACTTTTGCAAGATAAATAAACTGACCAAATTCAAATATTCTACGATCGTCCGTTTGGAAGTTATGAAAGAAATATAAATTATTTAAAAATAGGTAATTTTATATGGGAGGTACCAGAAGGGGTCGGGCTATTTTGCCCATTTACAATCCCATAAGTTCGTTTTGAAAAATATTAATACTGGTAAATTTTCATAGCGATCCGTTAAGGTTTACTCGAGTTATCCTGCTGACCAGCCAGACAGACGGACATAGCTCAATCGTCTTAAAGAGCCCTGAAACGAATTTGGTCTTAAGATACTTGGGGTCTAACTCGTCTCCTTCAATGCGTTACACTTTTTTTCATATCAAATGATATATACCCTCATCCCTAAGGGTGGTGGTATAAAAAAGAAGAAGTTTGTTCTATTGACCATTTATAAATTGCGGTGGTAGCCATCCTCTCCACGACAGAAAATCAACGGGTATTGAAGTGCATCATATGACCGATGAGTCATGCCTCAGTTGGCTACATCCCAACGCTTAATAACAATATCGCGTGATTCCACATTCTTCCCAACAATCACCACTGCGACTTCATTCATAGTGGGAGCATTGAATTGTCCTGCATTGTATTCAATGCGGTTTTAAACAATCGGACCAATGCGTTATTCTCATGCAGAAGATTTTGAAATTGTTCAATCATTTCGTGTGTTAACGACTCAAACCAGAATGGCATCTCTTTATTTCATATTTAAATCTTTATAGTTTACATAGTTGCACATATTGCATTATCTTACAAAGTTGCATCCTTTCGTACATTTACATTTATAATCTACTACAGCTCGGCCAACCTGACAGTGTGATCGTCCCGATCACAATTTAGAATAATTAGTCTTTTACAAATTCGAAATAGACATCACAATTGAAAGCATACTGATTATATATAATAGAATAATTCTAGATAAATAAGTACATTATCAACTATTGGCTATAAAATTGGAATCAATAAGGCATAAAGATAATATAGATTAATTCGAGTTACAATGTAAAATGTACTTAATTTTCAACTAAGAATCCCGACTTCAGGTCCAAAACCGTAAAAAAACATTTACCCTCCATATGTTCCAAGCAGACCTCTATTACCGGAAGGGGATAGTTATCCCTGACAATTAACTTATTCAAATTCCTATAGTCGATGCACATTCTGAATTCACCACTCTTTTTCCGCGTCAATACTATCGGAGAAGCGTAAGGGCGTCGGGAGTGTGATGCAAGGCAAAGCTTCTGATCGGTTTAACTTGGCAAACCCAGAGTGATCCTTGCCAATTGCACTTCAAGTCTACTCACAGAGCTCCGTATTCGTGGTACTACTGCGAACGGAGTACCTCCACGTGGTGACGCCTGGAAACGTGCTTCTGACACCCGTCAGAGCACGGCTAACTGTGAGGGGCGAAACCTAAAACCCAGGCACGTCAGCTCAGAGTGAGCGGTACCCTGGTCAGCGTCTGACCCAGAATGGGCGGCTGCAATAAAATCCTGGCAGGAGGAGAAAACTGCGACGTGGTGCGCTGGGCTTGCAACCCGCCACTGACGTATAACCGATTGCAATGAAAAGAAGTAAAATAAGAATAAAACGGACCCCCCAAAATATTGACGACCACCGCAAACGAATTAAGGACCATGATTTGAGGATATGCACCTGGACACATATAGACCACTGTATAGACCAGGTGCCTCCATCCAACTGGCGGAAGTCCTCGAAAAATACAAGGCTGACATAACCGCTTTACAGGAAATCCGGTGGACGGGACACGGGTGCTCACGAAAGAAGTCTTGCGACATCTACTATAGTGGCCATGCGGACAAGCACGAGTTTGGTTGTGGATTTGTGGTTGGCAAGAGACTGCGACACCTAGTCTCAAGGTTCAACCCGGTGTGTGAACGTATAGCCACCATAAGAGTCAAAACTAAGTTTTTCCACATAACACTTATATGTGCCCATGCTCCGACAGAAGAGAAAAGCGATGAGGACAAAGACGAGTTCTACGAGAGCCTAGAAAATGTATATGACCGTAGCCCCAGCCATGACATCAAAATTGTAGTAGGCGATTTTAATGCTAAAATAGGCAGGGAGACCGCATTTGAGCCTACAATCGGAAAATTCAGTCTGCACACCGAAACGTCGAACAATGGCATCAGACTGATTGATTTCTCTGCGGCAAGAAATATGGTAGTTAGCAGCACTAGATTTGACCATAAAAATATTCATAAGGCAACATGGTTATCTCCAGATCATTTGACGAGGAATCAGATAGATCACGTGGTAGTCGATGGAAGGCACGCATCGAGTGTTCTGGACGTACGAGTGATCAGGGGTGCGAACATTGACTCCGATCACTTCCTTACCGCAGTTAAGGTACGCACTAGGCTAAGCATGGCGAAAAACGTACGTAACCAGGCACAACGAAAGCTGGACATCGGTAAACTGCGGACCACAGAGGTAGCGGACGCCTACTCCAACCACCTAACTCAACTGCTGCGGAATGCTCCAACCCCTGATAATATAACCTCGCAGTGGCAATATATAGCCGACTCCATAGAACGGAATGCGAGAAGCGTACTTGGGTACTCAAAGCCGTCTCAAGAAGATGCCTGGTACGATGATGAATGTCGCAATGCCACGAGAGAGACGAATGCTGCATACAGGGCAAAACTGCAGCCAATGGCTACGCGAGCTGTTCGTGAACGGCACAGGGAGAAGAGACGAGAGGCAACTCGTCTTTTTACAAGAAAAAAGAAGGAGCTGAAGAAGAGGCAGGATGAGTGCACTGAGTTGCTCCGAAGTAGAGGGGAAGCCCGAAAATTCTACAAGAGAGTTAAAGCTAGAATGCGTGGAACAGGGTTGCCCTCCTGCAAGGACAGCGATGGTCAGCTAGTGACGGATCCAGATAACGTTCTGAAGATATGGAGAGATCACTTTAGAAATTTACTGGATACTGACACCACTCCAGAAGACCCCGCTCCAATCCATGACGATGGTATTAACTGTCCACCTCCGAGCCAGAGCGAGATACGTATGGCCATCTCCCGCCTTAAAAACAACAAAGCTGCTGGAGCCGATGGTCTCCCTGCTGAATTGTTTAAGGCTGGCGGGGAGGAGCTGATTAGGAGCATGCATCAGCTCATGGAGAACATCTGGCAAGAGGAGAGCATGCCCGGAGATTGGAGTCTCAGTCTGTTATGTCCCATATACAAGAAAGGAGATCGTAGTGAATGTAAGAACTATCGTGGAATAAGCCTATTACCAATTGCGTACAAGGTCCTTTCAAGCATATTGTGTGAACGTCTAAAGCCAATTGTAGAAAAACTAATTGGACCATATCAGTGCGGCTTTAGACCTGGCAAATCTACGACGGATCAAATATTCACGTTACGACAAATCCTGGAAAAAACCCATGAAAAGCAGATCGACACCTACCACCTCTTTGTCGACTACAAAGCTGCCTTCGACTCTCCGATAAGGAATAGGCTTTATGAGGCTATGTCTAAGTTTGGTATTCCTGCAAAGCTAATCCGACTTTGCAGATGTACCCTAGAAAACACCAAATCCTCGATTAAGATTGGTAAAGATCAGTCTGAACCATTCAACACGGACAGAGGTCTCAGGCAGGGCGATAGCCTGTCCTGTACACTATTTAATATAGTAATGGAGAAGGTGATGAGAAAGGCTGGTGTCAACATGTCTGGCACCATATTCCACAAAAGCCACATGCCACTAGCCTACGCCGATGATATAGATATCATTGGCCGAAATCTGCGGGACGTTACTGCAGTCTTCTCATCCCTAGAAAAGGAGTCTGCAAAAATGGGTTTAGCGGTCAACGAGGACAAAACAAAAATAATGATTTCGACGAACAAAGAGTCCTCTCGATGGGGACGCAGCGTCAACGTTGAAGATTATTGTTTTGAGGTAGTTGATGAGTTTACCTACCTCGGATCTTCCGTCAATAAGAAAAATAATGTCAGCCAAGAAATTAAGCGGAGAATAGTGCTGGCCAATAGATGTTTTTACGGACTTCGGCAGCACTTTAGTAATACCACCTTATCTCGGAATACTAAGAAACAGCTTTACCAGGTGCTAATCTTACCCGTTCTTTTGTATGCTGCCGAATCATGGGTGCTTACGACAACGGACATACAAAACCTGGGAGTATTCGAGAGGAAAGTACTCCGAAAAATTTATGGACCTATCTGTGTCGACGGCGAGTTTCGCCATCGGATGAACCATGAGCTGTATGAGCTTTACCACGACATCGACGTAGCTAAAAGAGTCAGAATGCAACGACTACGATGGCTGGGTCATGTTGCCAGGATGGATGTAAATGCTCCAGCGAGAAAGGTGTTTGAAGGCGAACCTGAAGGACGGCGCAGAGCAGGGAGACCCAAACTCCGTTGGAAGGACCAAGTGATAGGCGATGTGCCATCATCTGGTAGGACTAACTGGAGAACACACGCAGAAGACCGAAGCGTGTGGAATTCTTTAGTACTTCAGGCCTCAAACTGATAAACCATGTTTGTAAGTTGTAATGGGCCACTTAAGTAAGTAAGTAAGTAAGGAGAGTTACTATGCCTTATAACCCCTTTATCCAATAAATCCTCAATAATTTTCCCCACCTCACCCTTTTCGGCGTACGATAATCGCCTAGGTGAACAAAACGTGGTAGCATTCGAATACAACAAAATCTTCGCCTCATAATCACTGACCCTTCCATCAGCATTTAGTTTCCCAAAGTAATCAATTTCAACAATCTTCTCTATTCTGATTTTTGTTTCAATCGGCAACTCTGGGTTAACATCAACTCGCCCATTATACATTTCATCCACTTCAATATTACAAATTCTCAAAAACTCTTCATTTTCAATAGGGTCTGTTTTATTTAAGCCATCGCTTCTATTATTAAATTCATTACAATGTTTAAATTCATCCCCTATATGTTCACAATCGTATCTTTCAAAATTAAACTTAAAATTGGAGTCATTCTTAACAAATTCACTCGAACCCCTAATACATAGATGTATGTCAAAAAGTAATAAAAAATCTCTGCCCAAAATTAAATCAATCGGCAAAATTTCGTCTGGCACGACATAAATATTAAGGTGGCCAGTCCTATTCGCAAGTTCCACCTTCGTCCACAGCCGTCCAAACACGCTCACCTTGCTATTCCCGACACCTCTAAATTTCGAAACGTACTCCTTCCCCAGCCGCAGATTAGGTACCACCGAACGTACCACCGACACACGAACAAAACTATTGGGGCTACCGGTATCGAGAATAGAAAATTTATCAAACTCTGGACTATTACCCGACTGGCAACAAAAAGTGACTCTTACCTGAGTATTAAAATGCAAACTATTAAATTCTCCCACAGCCGCTACTACTTTCCGAGGACAATTAGCGTATAAGTGTGAAGTTTCGCCACATTTAAAACAGGATCCTCTCGCTCTCTTCTCCTTCTTGCAGTCCTGTGCATAATGTCCAAACAATTTACAGTTGTAACAACGGACGTTGTTGTTATCTGTGCCTCCACCACCTTTCACTGTATTTTTATCATCTTCAGCTTTTATTTTTTCATATCGGGGAATCAATTTCTTAAAATCGTTTACAGTTGAAATGTTGTAAAATATCGATACAGCTGCTGATTTGTCTCGAAGACCTTCTACTATGTATTCCACCAGTTCACCTTGACTTATTGGAGCACCTCGTGCAATTTCCTGCATGCAAAGGACGTAGTAATGCAAATTTTCGTTGCTTCTCTTCCAACAACGTGCCTCGAGTTTGCGAAATGTATCCCTGGCGCTCACCGGCTTATCAAATTCGGCGCATAGCTTAGCCTTCAGATCGTCCCAAGAATTTGTCGAGATCATACGCAAGAAAAGTGATGCACTGCCTGACAACAATCGCCGCGCAAACATAAACTTTTCTTGTCCAGAACAACCATGAACGGTTGTAATGTCCTCAAAATCTGATATCCACTTGAGAATTCCGTAGCTGTCATCCCCATTAAATTTTGGCAACACGTTCTCGACATCGGCAAAGCTCATCTTAATTTTCTGCTCCCTCGGGTTATCATTCTCTAATGCCAAAATTTCTTTCTGCAACTTCAGTATTCGAAGTCGACGGCTTAGTTCCAATTCCATTTCCTCAAGGTTTTGGGCTTGGTGTTGATTATCGGCGCCTTTTTGAATTTCCCCACTACCAGTTGTACAATTTCGATCTAGAAGGCGTTGCGCGTCTCCTTGGCTTTGCGCGCCATTTTGAAAAACGCTGACGTTAACTTGTTCTTCACAATGTGTCTGTACGCCATTTTCCGACCTATTGGAGTCATTTTTGTCTCCATTCTGCACATCTTTTCTGACGCTTTCTATGCCGTCGTTGTTTTCTAGCCGCATCTCGTCCATTTTTCCACAGGTTGTTCCCACAATTTCAGACAGCAGGCGCTTTAATTGGAGCAATGTGGCCGACTCGGGTACTGATACACCCATATTTAGGAGTTGGGATGCAATTTCTTCCCTTGTGTTCATGTTGGTCCTTTACTTAAACCACCAGCTTTATCTTTGTTTTTCTTTTTATTTCAATTATTTCCTTTTTTATGTTTCTTAAGTTCTTCAAAAATTTTCTTCAGTTTTCTTCACTTCAGTTGACTTCAGTTTTAAAAGTTTTTTTTTCAGAATTGTCTTATTGTCTTTGCGCTTTGCGTTCTTCCACACCTGACGTTGCTAACGACTCAAACCAGAATGGCATCTTTATTTCATATTTAAATCTTTATAGTTTACATAGTTGCACATATTGCATTATCTTACAAAGTTGCATCCTTTCGTACATTTACATATATAATCTACTACACGTGTTTAATCTTTTAACATAATAACCCCAAATTTTCCAAGCATCATAACGAATTTTACACCTTTACATCGACGGATATCATTAAATCAAGCGATACAGTGCAAAATTTCGTCGAAAACCCAAATTGTTCCAGTATTTACGGAATATTTAGAGTTTTCCAGCAAGAATTTTTCTATTATCCGAAATAAATTTCGTCTAAAAAAATTAAATTTGTTGGCATTTTTTCGTAATTGTTTCAGAATTGTCGCTCTATTTGAATTTATTTCCAAATATTTTTTTTTAGAAAACTTTTTCTATATTTTATTTTCCTAATATATAAATAAATTTGTTTAACTTTAATTACATTTATACATTTTCGATTCCTGAACTTTTGTCCAATTTTAAATTTTATAAATTACAACACTCAACCATAAAAGTTTTGCAATTTTTCTTTTTCAAATACCACTACTGGAAACTCTTGTTAACTAACCTCATGTGGTCGACCAAAATTATGGTCAATTAATTAATATTTTGGCCATGATTTTGTGGTATTACAATTACCGGCGCTCTACATGCGCTCTCGATGTGAAAGTGTTGGTTCCCCCGGTACATGGAAACGTATAGAACAATAGTAAAGCACATACGAATAGTACAAGTTGGGCTTTTCATACGAGAAGACATAATTTCCATTTCAATTTCAATTAACCACATTAAGGACAATACATACTAACATACAAGTATAAGCGAATGCCACTTGGTTGCACACAACTAAACGTGTAGGCAGCAAAACGTTGAAGATATCGAAAATTGAATGGCAACAG
Source organism: Muscina levida (assembly GCA_964034835.1). Taxonomy (NCBI): domain Eukaryota; kingdom Metazoa; phylum Arthropoda; class Insecta; order Diptera; family Muscidae; genus Muscina; species Muscina levida. Next base: position 91,658,145 of record OZ035882.1, on the reverse strand, counting down.
GACGCAAGTAAACATTGTTGCAACGCCAACAGCCATTACATGGAAAAGTAGTTTAGTTGGAAATATAAAATTTTAATTACCTTAACGAAAAAAAAGGAGCAGCAAATGAAACCACTAGCCCATCGCAGGTCCAAAGTGTGGGAAGTTGAACAATAGGTTAATGTGGTTCCATAACTGGCCTACTGCTCCCCAACCACTTTCAGGTTTATGTGCTCCTGAGTGGAACGTATGCATGTACATTCGTACACATATGTACATGTATGCATAGAGAGCTTCTAGTTTTTATGGCAACAAAGATAACCACCAAGCATGAACGTTATGGCGGAAACGAGGCAAACAAAAAAACTCAACTATTACATTCGACAAAAAAAGTAAAACAGTATAAAATGTCAATGTTTAATGTTAATTGTTGTATATTCCACACTCGTTGAGTTTTAGAACAACTTGAGTCCGTTACAACAATAATTGCCAAAAATTTACAACACTATTATCTGAAACAAATAATAGCAGATTTTGTTGTGCAAATTGTTTTTCGTTTTGTTTTGTTCTTTGTTGTGCACTTTCCGTTTCGGTGAAACTATTTTTTTTCTCGCATTGTTTGATTCCGCAAAATCGGTTGTCAAACTTTTTTCTATAGAGATTTTTGTTTTTGTCTGAATGAAACAATTTTGCTGCACTTCTTGGCGTTTTTGTGGGTGAGTAACTTCTGTGTGTGACCACTGCAGCTGTGACTTTTCGATGGGGCTGGGATGTGCTGACGATTGTAAAGCCACACACATGACCTCAAAAATAAATGTCACAATTGGACTTTAATGGATTTATTGAAAATCTGTGTGTTTTTCTTATTCCTTACACCCCATTGATGAGGTGTGGGATAGGTTCACGAGTTGTTGTAATTAACACGCTTTCTATTTTAGATTCACAACAAACGGCACCTGCATCTCACTGTTTGACTGGACACTATACTGCGAAGTTGCTGTCGACAACATCGAGGGGACCGACAATGTAAGAAAAACGTAGGTGCCTGGAGTCGGGAATCGAACCACGGATCTCCGGCATGGTAATCGCGTGTTCTAACCACTATACTACGGCCTATTTAAACTCGCTTGAATACGTCGATGCCGTTATACAGCTCATGGTTCATTCGACGACAGTACTCGCCGTTAACGATGATGTGTCCATATATTTTGCAAAACATTTTTCTCTCGAAGACTCCCAGATCAGCATCTCAGTAGGTAGGATCAGTATCTGGTAGAGTTGGATCTTTGTTAGTTGCTTAGCGCATAGTAGCAGCGGTTTGCGATCAATACTCGTCTCTTGATTTAAAGGCAGACATTATTAGCTTTGATTTACGGCGGAGCCAAGATAGACAAAATTATCTACCAGTTCAAAGTTTTAGTTGTCAACATTCAAACAAGTCGACTCTATGTTCGTTGAAACAAATAACTTGGTTTTGTCCTTATTTATCACCAGACCCACCTCTGCCGACTGCTTCTCAATGCTCGAAAAGGCCGCAGTAACATCTTGCATTCCACGCCCAATGATATCTATATCATTGACATACGCGGCCAGCTTGTGACTTTTGTTAAAGATGGTACCAATTGTGTTTACTGCTGCCTTCCGCATAATCATCTTCATAAGAATGTTAGAGATCGCATGACAGACTTTCTATCGCCTTGTCCAAAGGCACGCATTGTAGAAAACACTGTCAGATCTTTGCCTATTTTCACTGAAGACTTCGTGTCAGTCAGTGTCATACCGCAAAGTGGTATCAGCTGCACGGGAATACCAAACTCAGCCATAGCATCTAACAATTTCTGTCGTATCGAACTGTCGAATGCAACTTTGTAATCGATAAACAGATACAATGTGTCGATCTATATTTCCTCTAACTTCTCCAGGATTTGTCGTAGTATGAATATCTGTTTCGTCGTGTATTTACCAGGTCTAAGTCACACTGATAGGGTCCAATCAGGTTCGTCAGAATGGACTTAAGACTTAAGCAAATCGCCTACTGATAGACAGGTATTGTCTAGAAGTGTCCGATGATCAAGCTTTTCATATCTCAGGTCACCAAAAGCAGGGCAGTGACATAGAAGATGCTCCTTGATCTCCTCTTCTTCCGCATCATTACAGCTTCGTTGTAGGGTAGTTTCAAGCTCTTAGCGTGTTTACCGATGTTCCTCAGGTGGACTCTGGACAGGTTCAGCATAAACCGTGTCCTCTGTATATCCATTGTAGGCCAATTTTGATTGGTCGCCGTGCAAGTGGATTCTCTACCCATCTCTCCTTAGCAATGAAGTTCAGTTTCCCCGCAATTAGAAGTTTCCCCCATGTGAGAGGTATCCCAATGAGACCGTAAACTTCGCCCGAGTTCACGGTTGTGGTGGACCTTGCCAATGTATCGGCTCTATGGCTACCCGTGTAATGGTAACCGTCGAATATCTCGCTATCTCCTCAAGAGACGGCGGGCATTCTAAAACATTTCCCGAAGTGGTGTACACGTTCTCTAGCGATCTAATAGCCGCTTTACCATCAGTAAGAATATGAATATTGCCGCCCAATATCCCACGACACTGAATTTTCTCCACGACTATTCTAATGGCCGCAATTTCGGCTCGAACTACGCTACAGTGGCCTCTTAGTCTGATTGATAGTTGCAAATTCAATTCCTTCGAAAAGATTCCACAGCCTGCTCTTTCCTTTAATTTAATTAAGATGACATTCTCCCCAAAGTTTAGGGCATTATCATTATTATCATAGTTGGACCTATCCGGTATGTTTCTTATAAAACCCGGATCGAAGACAGGTCCTGGGATGGTCTATTCCGTTTACAGCTCACATTGATTACGTCCAGATTTTTGGCATGGCCATAGTTTCTGGGCATCCATGCTTTTGTGGCGTCTAAACGCATTGCGGTGTTCGTGGGAAACCAGTTTAGGATCGTAAACAGTGCCTTAATTGGAGTAGTTTTAAGAGCCCCTATTGTCATGATTGACACCAGTCTCATAATGCGTTCGATTTTCAGCCTTTGGAACGTTCCATATAGCGCCGGCCGCCAGACTGCCGATCCGTAGAATAAGATGGGTGTAATAACTAAGTCATATATATATAACCAGTTCACATTTTTGGGTCTAATTCCTCAAATGAGGCCTATTGCCTTTTTGCAGGAGTATAGGACCGTTGCCGCTTTGTTAATCCTGGCCTGAGTGTTCAGCTTCCAATTCAGTTTACTGTCCAATATTAGCCTAAGGTATTTGGTACTATCAGAGAGTGTATGTGCGCAAATTGAGAGATTTTGTATCTCCGTATAGCACTCGTTCCGTTTTACTCGGGTTTACACCCAGTCTCAATCATGACAAAATTTTAAAAGAAGTTTAAGCGCAGATTCCAGAATCTCAGAGAGTAGTTTATGATCCTTGCCGGTGACTATTAGTGCCACGTCATCCGAATATGCGACAATTGTGCAATACGTTTTTCCATCGTCCTCAGGAAAGTTTTGATGGTGAGATTCCATAGTAGAAAAGAGAGTACTCCTCCTTGTGAAATACCGCGAACCGCCACCTTAAAAATATATTTGACACGCCTGGACTGGATCCAATGCTCCTAAATTTTAGTAGTTTATCAACTAAAGAGATGACCACTGGGTTAATATCCAGTTGTTCCATTGAGTTAATTACAGATTCAGGTTTGACATTATTAAAAGCTCCCTCAATATCCAGGAAAGCAGCGAGAGCGTATTCCTTATAGTTCAGAGATCTTTCAATGAGGCTGGTTATCGAATGTAAAGCAGTTTCTGTGGATTTGCCCTTCGTGTAGGCATGCAGAGCCTTCGATAGGACTTCCGGTTTAAGAGATGATCTGATTCCAATGAGAGGTGTTATTCGGCCTTATTCCCGTAGACGTCGTCGACGCAAAACGACGTCGTCTTGTGACGACGCTGTAAAATCGGTATTCTCGTAGTCGTTTTCGATAACTATCGGTTACTATTGACACAAATTTGGTATTCTGCAAGGAAATGTGACGACGACGTTGAATCCAAACGACTCTGAATCTGTCGTCACAGTTGTTAGTAACGACTTGAAACAATTTGAAAGAATAACTTTAGTTTTTGTAAATTTAAAAAAAGGTTTCGTTTAATGACGTCAAGAATAACAATGTCGAGTAACAAATAAGGGCTTGGAAACAAAATCCCTCATAGGTACAAGGATTTTGTCTAATTTTAAGGGGTAATGTGAGAAAATTGGTGAAAAACAATTTAATTCCTTTGGAGCGCCTTTAAGAATCCTTTGCGGTTGTAGTTACGAATCTGGTCTTCTTTATTTGTAGCAAAAATTTTGATAAGGGTTCCATCGACATATCCAATTACTCTAGTAAATCCTGTTTTGTTAAAAAAAATTTAGTTTATGCTTCCGATTTGCCATCTTCAGTTACTTCCAATTGTATCCAAGGTGGACAAATCACCTCTCTAATGCATTCAGACAGGAATCTTGCAACTACTGGCTGCACTTACACTTAGGTTGTAAGGCCCCTGTCCAAAGGACCTCAATGTTGCTGACAACTTAATTATGACTGAAACATATGTCCTGAGTTCACTTTTCATGATAGGAACTATTTCTATAGGAACGATTACGTAATTAAATGCTGCCTTATTAAGACTTAAGTTGTTCTCGAATCTGAAAAAAATTGGAAGGCCGGCCAACAGATAACCTCAAATTACGATTTTAACACCGATGAACATACTCGTTATTTGACAAGTTTAAGATCATCGGATCATAGTCGAAGTATTATCCTTTCCAGTATAAGATTATTTTTACTTTCCTCATCGCTTGAATCTGAATCGGACACAAAAAACATTTCTTCACAACAGAAAATAAAAGTCAAAATGAATCAGCTGATGTACAAATGTTACATCAGCTGTTGTTATTTCTTTCATGTTATCGATTACTAGTCGACGTCGTCTCATAGTAGTTACAGAATACCGAAATAGCATTGATGTGACAACGATGTTGACTCGAAGTGATGTTGACATAAAAACGACGACGATGTCGACGACGTCTACGGGAATAGGGGTGATTGTGAATGGCCCGCTATTTCGGCACCTGTCACTTTTGAAGCTTTTATTCTTTGACATTTGACAAATAGAAACTACGCCATTACAAAAAATGGAACGATATACACTACAACCAGTACAGAAATTTCAGTCAGGTAAACTGACTGATAAATACCATCACCCAATAAAAAATATTGTTATATTGTACGCAAAATTTTACTGAATTCAGTGAACTTACAAAAAAGACTATGAGGGTGAATTCGGTCATTTGTATGGGAGGTACCAGAAGGGGTGTATCAAATAGTTAGTTTTTGCTAAGGTTTTGCCTCCTATTGCAATATAAATTAATCGACCAATTTTCATTACCACCCAAGTGTCCGTTTGGAAGTTATGGGAGAAATATTAATTTTTCAAAATAGTTAATTTGTATGGGTGGTATAAGAAGGCGTGAACCGATATAGTCCACATTCATTCCTGAGTCCCATATTCATAAGCGAACATCATATGCAAAATTTGAGTGAATTCACTTCACTTACAAAAAAGATATGTATGTAAAACTATGAGAGTGAATTAGGTCATTTGTATGGGAGGTACCAGAAGGGGTATTGCAAACGTTTCGGTTTTCTTAGGGTTTGTCTACTTTTGCAAAATAAATAAACTGACCAAATTCAAATATCCTACGATCGTCCGTTTGGAAGTTATGAAAGAAATATAAATTATCCAAAAATAGGTAATTTTGTATGGGATATACCAGAAGGGGTGGGGCTATTCTGCCTATTTACAATCCCATAATTTTGTTTTGAAAAGTTTTAATACTGGTATGTTTTCATACAGATCCGTTAATGTACTCGAGTAATCGTGCTGACCAGCCAGACAGACGGACATAGCTCAATCGTCTTAAAAAGTCCTGAAACGAATTTCGACAGACGGACATAGCTCAATCGTCTTAAAAAGTCCTGAAACGAATTTCGTCTTAAGATACTTGGGGTCTAACTCGTCTCTTTTAATGCGTTACACTTTTTTACGTAGCAAATGATATATACCCTCATCCCTAAGGGAGATGGTATAAAAATGATGAAAATCTTGGAATTGAAAAATGATCCGGAATTCCATCAAAAAATCATCTTGACTGATGAGGCCCATTTCCTAAATTGACGCATTTGGGGCTCGGAGAAGCCTCTCCGTCCTCAACGTGTGACTGTTTGGTGTGGTTTATGGTCCGGCGGGGTCAATGGAACTTACATTTTCGAAAATGAGGTAGGATCAACAATTACGGTGAATGGGTTGCGCTATCGAGAGATGAATAATGATTTTTTATGGTAACGGAACCATTGATATTTTACGGGAAAAGTTTCTGGACCGTGGTATCTCTCGAAGAGGTGATCACAATTGGCCACCGAGATCTTGTGATTTAACACCTTGCAAGTTCTTCCTTTGGGGCCACGTGAAAGATAAGGTCTACGCCAACAGCCCAGTGTCGATTCAAGACCTCAAAGATAAAATTCGTGAGGCTATCGAGGACATAGGTAAAAAAAGGAAAAATTTTATGAAAAGGATATGGTCCTGTAAGCGTGCTCGTGGTGGCCATTTGGCTGATGTTGTATTTCATTATTAACGGCATACCTTCTTCTTTATGAAGAAATAAACATCCGATCATTAACATAAAAAAATTGCATTTTTCTTTGAATACCAAAATGACACCTCATATTGGAAAACCCTTTACACTCTAGAGTATCTGTGATCAGATTTCCAACACGTTCCTTAAAATTGTGTATCCCGATCCCATAACATTTGCTTTTAACTTTTTGGTAGAACTTAAGGGCTTCACCTCTAACCCAGTAATATTCGATATATTGTCTAGTTTCTTTCATAGACGTTTTTCCGCCTGAGGAGGCGTTTCATCAGAGGTGGGACCTCTTCTCATCATATCATTGCGCAACCGCACGTATCGCAATTGGCTGTAGTTTTCCCCCTATGTGCAGCATCCTTTTCCTCAGACTTGCGCGACTTTCCTTATAGTATCAGGATCTGTCTGGGCGTGGTTTTTCATAGCCCAATACGGTCGTGGTCATAGAATTTGCAATATGCTGCTACTGTAAGTCAGAAACATCAGGATTAGGGGGTTTGTTTAAAGTAATTACAAGAGTTGATTGGAGTAGGCATTGGCTAACTCGGTGAATACAGCTTTGTGATGTCTAGCTTCCTTTGCGTTTGGTTACAACGTCTAGAGTTGAGAGAGTTGTTTGGAGTAGGTGGCATTCGCTACCTTCATTTGCGTTTGGTTACCAGAGTTTTTATCACTACTGAATCACCGGCGTGCCCTGACTGCAACTAGGTGGTGATCCGAGGCAATAGTTGTATCGCGCCTAACACGTATGTCCATAACGCTTGATACATACCTTCCGTCCATTACCACAAGATCAATCTGGTTTCTTGTCTTTTGATCAGGGGATATCCAAGTTGCCTCGTGAATATCTTTATGCAGGAATTTGGTTCCATACACCACAATGTATGTTTTTTGCCAATGCGAAGATAACCAGCCTAAATCCGTTATCGAAGGTGTTGTTGTGTAGACTGTACTTTCCGACTGCTGAACTTAGAGTATCTTAACTTCCTACTTTAGCATACAAATTTCCCAACACAATTTTAATGTCATGGGTAGGTCAGCGATCATATATTTCCTCCAAGCGCTCATAGAAATAATCATTAATATCCTCGTCTTTGTTTTCCGTCGAAGCGTGTACAATAATCGCGGTAATGTAAAAATATTTCGTCTTGATGCAGGGTTAAACTGCGAGACCACATGTCGAAGTCTCTTACCGACTATGGATCCCCATCCAAATTTGTGTATTTCTTCACCGCAGCTGTAAATGAGGTCACAGTTCTTTCGTCATGTACATCTCTAAACCGTCCATCGCATTTACTGTATGTCTGTGATGTCAGCCTTGTATTTGTCGAGGACTTCCGTCAATTGGATAGAGGTACCATCTCTGTAGAGAGTTCGGATATTCCAGTTTCATATCCTTTAACCAAGGTCCTTATAGCCTTTGAGGGGGTCGTCATCATTTGGGCGGTTCTTGTATTTTCTTGCCTTCGTGTTTTCAAAATAATTGTTTTATTTAAGGTTTATTAGGCCACCACTAGTAACTTGTGGCTGCCAAAGCTACTAAGAGCCTTTCTGATTAGCTTAAGTAACTTCTGTTACCTTGTTCCTAAGAGGCATTGATGGTAGCATCCCAGCGGTAAATGGAACGAGGTATCTATTTAGTAATCCATGACATCAGTATGACAGTGTATGCGAGCGATTTAAGTACTGCGAATGTCATGCGTGTGTAAAGTAAAAAAATATATTCTACTTATTATTACTCCGATTGAAATGGCACCGTCTGACATCGCCACTTACTTCGTAATCAAGCTTGTAATAAGGCTCACATAAAACTCCGCTTATTACGTAATCATAACTGAAATGGCACTAACAGACTTCGCCACTTACTTTGTAAGCGAGAGCGCGGTATGACATTTAGGTTCCTAGCGGTAAAAATACCCATTACATAATCGATGTCTGCTATATTTAGAAGCAATCAGTGATGGTTCTCTCCCTTATATTCCTCCTTAAATTTAGCATAGGCGTGTCATAGGCCGTTTAACCGGTGCGCTCCCGCTTACAAAGTAAGCGACGATGTCGATCCATGCAATTTCAGTTGCAATTATGTTATAAGCGGGGTTTTTAACGAGCTTGATAACACGCTTGATTACAAAGTAAGAGACGATGTCAGTAGGTGTCTTTTCATTCGGAGTTTTAATGAGTGGACGCTATTTTTTACATTACACACGCATGACATTCTCAGTTCTTAGATCGCTCGATTACAATGTCATACTGAGGTCATGAATTATTAAATAAGTACTTCGTTTCATTTACCGCTGGGTTATTCAACAATGCGAATGGATGAACATGGCATATTCTCACATTTGCTACCACTACATTTGCTAGGGACGCCCAAAAAGAGATTCTGTTTATTTCGAAGCGTATTACGATCAGAAAACCCCTCATTCCTTATTTTGGGATTAGAGTTGATTTATATTCGTTCTATATTTCTGTATGTGTGCATCCAAACTAAATTCCCGACGAATCTGAAGATAAACATAGCAAATTTCCCCCCAAAAAATTGCGGATGACATACTCCATCATCATCCGAATTTACATTGTCCTCTTTACCCCTTCTTTATATTTACACAGCTCTTATCGATGGCGTTGATACTTCCAACATGAGCCGTGACCAATTGGAAGCCTTTGCCCTTCGGCTTAAGGCTGAAATGGAACGTGAGCGTGAAGAGCGTAATTTCTTCCAAATGGAACGTGACAAAATACGTACCTTCTGGGAGATCACACGTGGCCAATTGGAAGAAACCACTACAGAGCTGAGGCAAAAGGATCATGAAGTCGAAATGACTCAACAGCTGGCCGACATTGAAGCCAAACAGATAGTGCAACAAATGAAGCACTTGCAGTTTGAAAATCAAAATAAAATCAGTGAAATAAGAGCCGAAGCAATGACCCAATTGAAATTGGCCCAAGAAGATCATGTAGAACAGGAAATGGACTTAGTGAAAGATAAACGGGAGCTGAAGCGATTGATTAAGGAAAATGAGGAAATGCATGATTTGCTGATACAACAATTGAAAATGAAGCATATAGAGGAAATAACGTGAGTATTTAGTTTTAGAAACGAAGAACGAACTTTAAATGGTACTACCTTCAATACTTGTAAATCCATGACATTTTACATGTATTCTATATATTGAAGAGTGATCATAACTCCATTACACTTTACATGTAGTTTATATATTGAATCATAATTTGCTCAAAAACGGATGTTCAGTGGCAGTTGATTTCCCCTCAATTTCATTTCCATATCTTATCACATCCGTTTTATTCTCATTGTAGAGAGCTGCGTGAACAATTTGAGACAGAGACTAAAGAAATGATACGCTTGCACGAGAAAAAGATGGTAACACTTAAAACCGACACCGAACTGATCTATCGCATGCAGATGGTGGAAGTTGAAGAGCGTAAAAATTTGCAAATCCAAAAGTTGGTGGAGAACCACGATATGGCTTTCAATGACATGAAAAACTATTACAATGACATCACCCTCAATAATTTAGGTTTGATTAGCTCGCTCAAAGAACAAATGGAAACTTTACGCAAACAGGCTGAGCGAAGTGATCGCATAGCAGCCGAAATGGCCTCAGAGAATCGTAAACTCAAAGAACCCTTAGAGCAGGCCCAACAAGAACTGGTGGTGTTGAAACGTAAACTGGAGTTCTATGATCGTGATAAGGCCCAATTGACACGTCTTAAAGGACGTAATGCTTGCGTAGAGAAACAGTTGAAAGCGTTAACCTGGGAAACGGAAGCATTACTCTTACGCAACGATACCTTGGTTAAAGAGCGTGAAAGGCTAAAAGAGAAATTCGAAGATGTTGTCATTGAGCTGCAACAGAAAACGGGACTGAAAAATGTTTTACTCGAACGTAAAATTGCCATAATGGAGCGTGAAGGAGAGAAACAAGAGATCATGCTTAAGGAAACTTTGGACACATGTGCGGCCGTTGTTAAGGCCACTGGAACTGAATTAGAATCTCCCATAGAGTTGGAAAGAAAAGTCGAGAATGTTTTGGATGAGAAAAATAAAATGATACAGGAATTACGCTATGAATTGGCACGATGTACAAAGGCTCACGATGACCTCTTGGCCACGTACGAATCAAAATTGAGCCAATATGGTATACCTAAGGAGGAGTTAGGTTTCGAACCTCTGCGCACAACTTCAAAGTGGGGTTATTTAAGTGGTCCGGCGGGTTTGGTAACGAAGAATCAATAAACTTCAGTGTAAAATGCTTTATTTACCTCATATTTAGTTGTGTACAAAAAATAAAACAAATGCATATTTTAATAACAATTTTACATATCTGTACTTAGTTCATTAATCTTTTATTTATATGAAAGCTTTATAAAGTATTTCTCCTTTTCGTGAGCATATCATAAAAAACACGCGACATTAAGTTTAATTTCTTCAACGTTGCTTGTGCATGGGTTTCCTTGCCATATTTTTGTATCTACATTCTTTTTAAATGCATTTACAGTACTTATTCATGTGTGGTACTGCAAATGAAGTGCGCTGCTGCCTTGTCAATCCTTTGTCTCAATGCAGTCTCTCGGTAACCAGTTGTTGGCGTCGTTAGTGTCTGTTCGTATTTGGACTTTGTCCAAGAATACAATGGGCATCGGTGTTAATTCTTGGCTGGAACAATAGAGCAAGAATGCTAAGAAAAAGCGAGAAGCAACATCATCAGCACACCTACACTACGACGGCTTCTGTTTTTGGCAACTCACTAATGCTGAACTTGAAAACTTTTGTTTTCGTCCAAAAGGTAATGGGTATTATGACTATGACTATTATGTAGATAAAACAAAGTTGTATGGCCGCAAAGTGAATTTAAGAATAACTGAATTGAATATGCGAAATTTTAAATATTCCACAGAAATAGAAATAAATGCACTTACCTCGTAAACTAAGCGTCCAATCGCAAAAAATAGCTCTTGTTTGTGATCACAATAAAAAAGTCTGAAAATCATTAGGATGAGGTTAGAAATTACCCATCAATTGTGATCATGTTGAAAAATCGGCCAGCCAACGGTTAGAGGTTGGAATTCCTTATTATAATAGTTAGAAATATTTCAAATTCATTTGGAAATCTGTATACTCATTTATACTAAGCGCGCGGAATGGGGGATTTTCTAATTTGAGTATTTTGATTGTTATTCGCCTGGGAATAACCAGAATCTCTCTTTGGAGGTCTCCAAGAAGCTCACAACGAGAGATCACGTATTCCATTTGCAATGCCGTTTAACATCCGTTCAGTGGTAGCAAATATGAGAAGGCGCAATGTTGAGTAACCTAATGGCATGCAGCCACCGATGCGACTTAGGAAGTAGGTAGCAGAAGCAAGGGCGTAGCCAGCATCTAATGTAGGGAGGGCAGTCGGTTTTACATTTCATGTTAATAATATGTTTACAAAAAAAAGTACCTAACGAATAATCAATACTCATTGTTTTGACAATATTTTATTAAACAAAGGTAGAATCGAATCGAATTCCAATAAAATAATTTTTATTCATCTTTGTTTTTTTTTTTGGATATATGAAATTTTAAGCCGCTATTCTTGAGCGATTTTTAAATATGTATTTTTATACCCTTCACCATGCGCATGAACGGAATGAAGGGTATATTCATTTTGTTCTTCCATTTGTAACGCCCATAAGGAGGCGTGGTAGCTATATATATAAATATATATATATATAAATGATCTGCATCGAAATCTGAGTCGATTTAAAGGTGACCGTCTGTCCGTCTGTCCCCGCGATTACAGCCGCAGTTTAAGAGATATCGAGCTGAAATTTGGAATGCAAGCTTTTATCCTCAAAGCGGAGGTTAAGTTTTAAGATGAGCCCGATCGGTCAAAAACTACTCCCATACAAACTCCCCTTTTTTAGGGTCTGTCCCTGCGATTACAGCAGCAGTTTAAGGGCAATCAAGCTAAAATTTTGTATGCAAGCTTTCCTACAATAAGCGAAGGTTGAGTAGTAAGATGAAACCGATCGGTCAAAAATTACTCCCACCTCCCATACACAATCCCTCTTTTTGGGGGTGTCCGTATGTCAGTCCTGCGATTACAGTAGTTATTTAAGAGCAATCAAGCTGAAATAATGTATGCATGCTTCCCTACTCTAAGCGAAGGTTGAGTATTAAAATGAGACTGATCGGTCAAAAACTACTCTCACCTCCCATACAAAATCCCTCTTTTTGGGGGTGTCCGTATGTCAGTCCTGCGATTACAGTAGTAATTTAAGAGCAATCAAGCTGAAATATTGTTTGCAAGCTTTTCTGCTCTAAGCGGAGGTTGATTATTAAAATGAGAACGATCGGTCAAAAACTACTCTAACCTCCCATACAAACTCTCCCTTTTTTTGGGTTGGTCCCTGCGATTGCAGCCGTATTTTAAGAGGTATATAGCTGACATTTTGTACGCAAGATTCAATATCTAAGCGGAGGCTACTTTTTAAGATAAGCAATGTCGGTCAAAAACTACTCCCACCTCCCATTCAAACTACCTTTTTTGGGGTGTCCGCGTAACTGTCCCCCGATTATAGCCGTAGGTTAGAAAATATTGAGAATATTGAAATTGTATATGCAAGCTTTAATCCTATAATAGGAGCTTACGTTGTAAGATGTGCAATATCGGACGAATACTTCTCCCACCTTCCATACAAATTGCCTCTTTTTGGGGGTGTCCGTCTGTATATCCCTATAGTTTAGTAGCTTTCAGTTTGAAATTTGGTACGTAAGCTTGTGTCCAGAAGCAGAGGTTAAGTTCTAAGATAGGTATGATCGGATTTAAACTACTCCCACATCCCACACAACTTCCCATTTTTGGGGAGTTACAAAATTCATAAAATCGAATAAAATCTACAAAATTACTGACAAAATGGATGTGTAAAGGTAAATGTAACGTCCACTTCTCACCAACTCCCCTGTTTTGTGGTGCAAAGTTTAATAAAATATAGTTGTAGTGCAAATAACCAGTTTTATCACCATTTTTACAAATGGTGAAGGGTATCTGAGCTTCGGCATAGCCGAAGATAACCGCCTTACTAGTTTTTGTATAATTTGAAGCAAAATTGTGCCCAGAATGAACGTTTTTATACCATCACCCTTAAGGATGAGCCCAGCAAAAAATTTTCTGCAATTTGGAAGCAGTAGATATATTGCTTCCATACCGGATGCACTACTTTTATGCGCTGCCTTTTAACGCAGAACATTGCGCATTTTTTCCTTAACTAAGTAAGGGAGATAAATGAATACTCACTTATCTGATAGCTGAAATGTGCGCAGATATTTAAGGCAGTTATGAAAAGCTTTCTATCAACAATGAAACAGAAACGATATTTGAATGCAGTAAATAGTGCTGATTTTGGTGCAATCACGTAAGCGAGCTGTGTTCTACTGCAATCCATCTCGCTTACTAAGTTGCAATGATGTATATCAGCATTGTTTTTGATTTTTTCAACGATCTTTACCGATATTACACGACTAGAAAGTATTATTTACGACGAAGAGTTGCGTAATACAAAAACCCAATCAGCTTGTTCTTAGTCATAATAGTAAGCGGGTGTATCCACGCAAGTTTGTTATATTAAGAAATAACTGTTAATTAATTAACTATTTATTAATTTATTAACTGTTTATTAATTTTTTTAAGTTAATTGCTAGATACTTAAGATTGCTTCCATGTTTTACTAACCTAATATCATGTAAGCTTTCTTACTATTAGCAGACTTTTTTTTGCAATACTCATTTAGGCATAAGTGACGTGTATGCTCCTTGCTGAATAAGCACTATTTGCGCTGCAAATACGAAAGCACTTTTATTAATGCATTATTTCATTACATTTCAGTTGCAATTATTTCACACCATTCAAGTTTCTATTATCAAAGCGCAGTTGTGGATACATAAATCATGCGCATTTAAGTGGGACATTTCTTTACAAAATCATTAATGAATACAGCGCTATGGTAAGCGCTAACCCCTTCGGCCTTCCTTTACTTAATTGCAGAATAGTAAGCAGGTTTTTTGCTGGGAGGGTATATATCATTTGATACGAAAAAAAGTGTAACGCATTTAAGGAGACGAGTTAGACCCCAAGTATCTTAAGACCAAATTCGTTTCAGGACTTTTTAAGACGATTGAGCTATATCCGTCTGTCTGGCTGGATGGCTGGTCAGCAGGATAACTCGAGTAATCCTTAACGGATCGATGAAAATTTACCATTATTAATATTTTTCAAAACGAACTTATGGTATTGTAAATGGGCTGAATAGCCTCATCGCTTCTGGTACCTCCCATACAAAATTACCTATTTTTGAAAAATTAATATTTCTTCCATAACTTCCAAACGGACAACTGGAGGATGTTTGAATTTGGACAGTTTAGTTATCTTGCAAAAGTAGACAAACCCTAAGAAAACCGTAACCTTTGCCACACCCCTTCTGGTACCTCCCATACAAATGACCGAATTGACCCTCATAGTTTTAGTAAACTGAATTCACTCAAATTTTGCGTATGATGTTTGCTTATGAAAAGTTGAATTAGGAATGAATATGGACTAAATCGGTTCACGCTTTCTGGTGCCTCCCATACAAAATTAACTATTTTTGGAAAATTAATATTTCTCCCATAACTTCCCAACGAACACTTGGGGGGTAATGAATATTAGTCGATAAATTTATGTTGTCATAGGAGGCGAAACTTCAGAGAGCCTAACTATGTGACACACCCCCTCTGGTACCTCCCATACAAATGACCGAACCCACCTCCATAGTCTCACATACATATCTTTTTTGTAAGTAAAGTGAATTCACTCAAATTTTGCGTATAATGTTCGCTTGTGAAAATTAGACTCAGGAATGAACATGTACTATATCGGTTCACGCCTTCTGGTACCTCCAATACAAAAATCACCTATTTTTGGAAAATTAATATTTCTCCCATAACTTCCCAACGGACACTGGGGGGTAATGAAAATTGATCGATAAATGTATCTTCTGATAGAAGAAGAGTTTCTCTCCCGGGATTCTCGGTCATTTTTTTTAATTCCCGGTTTCCTGGGATTTCCGGGAAATTAAAACACCTTTGGCAGAGCAAATTTTACAAGCTTTAAAGAAGCGAATTGAAGAAAGAAGGGGCAAGCGACTTTATACTTTAGTGAAGTATCTTAAGGATCCAACAGTATTTGATAATAACACAGTGATACAAATGTGAAGGAAAAAAATATACAGGGGTTCTCATGTAGCATTTCTGTTAGACTAGAGTCCATAGAGTAGAGTGATACTTTTAGTTTTTCTCGGTCACTTCGTTAAGTAATGTTTTTATAGCAAATTAAGTGAAATGGCGATATTTCTAAAATTACAAGTTTCAAAATTCATAAGTCTTCTCTTTGTAAACCAACTTTCAAAACCTTACATCTGTTGTAAAGCTATGATATTCACCTTTTATTAAAAAAAAGAATTTTGAAAATCGGTTAAAAAATAGTGAAACGGCGGCTGTTTGAGCAAAACAACCCCGGAAAAAAGTTGCGAATTCTCATTTTCTCAACGCTCTCAGTTGATCATGAAGCAGCGCAATGTATATTTTTTATTTTTGTATTACGCTATATTAAAGTAGCTTTCTAAAATAGGTAAGTTTTTAAGAAAGGGTTGAAAAATGAATGAGTTATGCTAAATTTTGTAATAACATGTTCGCGTTATTTTGTGGTTTTTCCTTAGAGTGTGTGTGTCACTTTGTACAAATACATATGACGTATACGTATCACAAACAAGTAATTCGTACTACATATTCCAAAGAATGACGAAAAATATATTACAAAAATTGGCATAACTCTTTCATTTTTCAACCCTTTCTTATAAACTTACCTATTTTAGAAAGCTACTTTAATATAGCGTAGTACAAAAATAATAAAAAATATACATTGCGCTGCTTCATGATCAACTGAGAGCGTTGAGAAAATGAGAATTCGCAACTTTTTTCCGGGGTTGTTTTGCTTAAACAGCCGCCGTTTCACTATTTTTTAACCGATTTTAAAAATTCTTTTTTTTAATAAAAGGTGAATATCATAGCTTTACAACAGATGTAAGCTTTTGAAAGTTGGTTTACAAAGAGAAGACTTATGAATTTTGAAACTTGTAATTTTAGAAATATCGCCATTTCACTTAATTTGCTATAAAAACATTACTTAACGAAGTGACCGAGATAAACTAAAAGTATCACTTTACTCTATGGACTCCAGTCTAACAGAAATGCTATATGAGAACCCCTGTATATTTTGTGTGTAGCACAGTGTAATGCTAATAACTTATTTCAAACTGGTTCAAAACAAAATGAGATCGCGTACGCCGAACAAATTTATACTCGACTATTTAAAGAAGACAACTCCCCCCCTCCCTGCTCCTACCTGGCTCCTACCATTGAGCGGAAGTTACTGAAGCTTAACATAACGCCTCTTTTAGTGGATTTGGTAGACACAATAAATCAATTATTATGAAACCAGTAAGATAGTTTCAGTCGGGAAAACTGACTTAAATATACCCTCACCCACAGTATAACATAAAATATTTTATTATATTGATATTATGGTTTGATTTCTAAAGTGGACGGAGTGGTACATTTGTATAAGAGGTAGCAGAAGGGGTGCGGCTAGACATCCATTTTTTTTCCAAAACTTTGACTTGTTATAGCTTTACAAAATACAGAATTTGGGTACGGTCAAGTTATGTCTATTAATAATATTAATCGGTTTCTTAAGTGGGCGGTACCGGATTGGTATGGGAGGTACCAGATGGGGTGTGGCTAGACTTCCAGTTTTTTTCTCCAAAACTGTATCCTGATATAGCTTTACGGTCGCGTTGGATGTATTGATATTATTACTCCATCTCTAAAGTGGACGGAAAAGTACATTTGTATGGGAGGTCCCAAATGGGGCTTGATTAGACTTAAATTTTTTTTCCAAACTTTATCCTGTTATAGCTTCACTAAATACAGAATTTGGATCCCGTTGGATGCATTGATGTTATTACTCGATTTCTAAAGTGGTCGGAACGATGTATTTATATGGGAAGTACCAGAAGGGCCGGGGCCACGTAGCCCATTTGCAATACCGTAAGTAGTTTTGGGGAAATATTAACTCGTGCAAATTTTCAAAACATATGTTTGCGTCTTTCTAAATTTATCGTGCGTACTAACATCGTTGGCCTAGGTCAGAGAGACAGACGGACATGGCTCAAACGACCTAAAAGTCATGAATCGAATTTGGTTCAAAGAAACCTAGGGTCTAAAGCGACTCCATCTATGTGTTACACTTTTGGGTCGTATCAAATGATATGTGCCCTCCTACCCGTAGGGTGAGGGTAAAAAAAACAAGAAACCTCTCAAATGTTGACGACCACCGCAAACGTTATAAGGACCATGATTTACGGACTTACTTAAAAAAAAAACTTAATTTCCCTTTGCACCCCATGAATGAGGTATGGGATAGCTTCTCGCGTTGTTGTGAATTAACACGCTTTCTATTTTTAGATTCACAACTAACGGCACCTACTTATTTATCGACGAATGCGAACGTCACTGTTTTGAGAAGCTCTTACTAGACACGACGATTGAATCGACGCTTAATACTGCGAAGTTGCTGTCAAACAACATTCGAGGGGAGCCGACAATGAAAGAAAATTTTATTTATTTTTTTCTTTTTTAAGATGACTGGAGCCAGGTTTGAACCTGCGATCTCCCGCATGGTAGTCGCGTGTTCTAACCACTATGCCACGGCCGGTCCAATGATTTACGGACATGCACGTGAAATGTCCGAGCTCTCTACATAGAAGGTGGCTCTATCCAACTGGCGGGTGTCCTCGACAAATACAACGCTGACATCACCGCCATACAGGAAATGTGATGGAGGGGATAGGGATGTACACGACTAAAAAACAGTGACATATTTTACAGCTGCCATCCAAGAAGGCACAAATTTGCATGTGGATTCATAGTCGGCAAGAGACTTCGAGATCTGATCTCGCGGTTTAACCCTGTAAACGACTGAATAGCCACTATTCGCCGCATCAAGGAGAAATAGTTTTTCATCACGCTGATTTGTGTATACGCCCCTACGGAAGACTAAGATGAGCATATTAAATATGCAGTCTATAAGCGTGGAGGAAATGAATGACCGCTGCCCTGTCCATTACTTTAAAATTGTTCTGAGAGATTTTATTGGTAAAATAGGCAGGGAAGGTGCTCTTGGTTCAGCGGTCGGAAAGTGTAGTCTACAAAACACACATCCAATAACGATTTAAGACTGGTTTACTTCGCGCCTGCAAGAAACATGGAAGTGAGTGAAACCAGATTCCCGCATAAATATATCTACAAGGCAACCTGGATATCCCCTGATCAAGAGACAAGAAACCAAATTGATCACGTGGTAATTGATGGAAGGCAAGTCTCAAGCGTTATGTGTGATGTGCAGTGCAATTATTGAAGCGGATCACCACCTAGTTGCAGCCTGGGAACGCATGCGATTAAGTAGTGCTAAAAATACTCGTATCCAAAGGCAAAGGAAGCTAGACATCATAAAATGTACACACCGCCGATATAGCCAATGCCTATTCCTGAAGTTGCCGACACACAGTGGCAGCTTCTTCCGAATTATATAGCCAGTGCCGTAGTGGATTATGAAAAGCCACACCCAAGCAAGCTCTAGTAAGATGATGAATGTCTCGTAATATTTGAGGAAAAGGATGCTATTTACAGGGCAGAAATGAAGCTTATAGCGACGCAAGCATTAACGGAGCGAAAAGATAAAACCAGGATATTGAAAATTACAGAGATAAAAGCGAAACCCCAAAACTTCTACCAAAATGTTAAAAAGCAAAGATTTTGGAACAGGGAAACCTAACTGTAAGGACGGAGACGGAAATCCTGTCGCGAACACTCAGAATGTGCTGCAAATATGGAGGGAACCCTTCCATGCTCTGCTCCTTCTCAAAGGCAGCCGATGGACAGAGCTTTTTAAGTTCGTCGATGAAGCTGATACGACTTTGCGAGATGACACTGTCTGACACGAAGTCTTCAGTGAAAATAGACAAAAATCTTTTAGTCTTTAGGCAATGTGATAAGTCTGTCATGCGATCTTTTTAATATCATAATGGATATTATCATGCGGAAGGCTGCAATAAACATCACTTGTACCATCCATAACAAAAGTCACATGCTGCTCACGTATACCGAAGGTATACATATCATTGGCCTGGGTCTGCGGGAAGCAGTCGGCAGAAGTGGATCCTGTGATAAACCAGATCCACTTCCAAAACCAAGATATTTGTTTAAATGTACAAACAGTCTACTCGTTTGGAACACTTCGTGAACCTGGACAACTATAACTTTGAAGTGCTAGATGATTTTGTCTACCTTGGCTCCACCGTATACAAAAGTAATGTCTGCCTGGAAATCAAGAGACGAGTATTGATCTCAAACCGTGCTATTATGCTCAAGTAAGCGATTTAATGACAAAACCCCTCACTCGACGCACAAAGGTCCAACTCTATCAGACCCTGATCCTACATGTCTTGCACTACAGCGCAGAATCTAAAGTAATGACACAAGCTAATCAATCCATTCTAGGAGTCTTCGAGAGAAAAAAATTTTCGTAAAATATATGGAGCCATCATCGTTAACGGCGAGTACTGTCGTGAACCATAAGCTGTATAACGACATCGGCGTACTCAATGGTAGAAAAAAGAGCAGACGAATGGAAGAAATGCTCCAGCTCGAAAAATCTTCGGCATAAAACTCGATGGGCGGCGCAGGAAGTTATGACCAAAACTTGGATGGACCAGGTGCAAGATCCGTTATTTAAGCTTGGTGTGATGAACTATCTACGGAGCCCAATCGAGGAACTTTTTGGTACAATTGATAAAAAATTTGGTACAATAAATTTTACTTTTTTGTACAATAAATTTTACTTTTTTGTACAATAAAAGTACTTTTAAGTGCAATGAGTTGTACTATATGGCACAATAAAATTACGCTTTGTTGCAATAAAATGTTATATTTAGCACCATGTGCGGCACCGGTGCACACTAAGGTGGTGGATTTTAGGATAGCCAAAGTTTGAGCACAATTGGAGTATGTTAACCAGTGCCGTTTTGGACTTTAATGTTCTATGCAGAGAACGAATCCGACCCGAATTTGTCAGCGGCGGCGGCTCAGAATATTTTTATCGGTCGGCGGCGGCAAATGGGGATTTTTATCGGCGGCTGCTCAATTTCGGCTCACTACTTTGTAACCTATAATTGACAAGGGTCCGAACAAAACAGCGACCAAAAAAAAAAGTCATAGATTTCACAAAAATTTTGGTGACCAAAAAAAAAAGGGTACCAAGCAACGAAATTTTGCCGACTTCAGCCGCTACAGATCGAATACATCGGCGGCTAAAAATAAGCCGACACTAGCGGTATCTTTCGGCGGCAGCGCGGCTACTGATAAACAGTCGGCGGTGGCGGCGCATCGGCAATGCACAGTCCACAGTTTCGCATTCATAAATAAATTTATGTAAAAACATTCTATTTTTGTATTTTTAAAAATTATTAAAAAAATTTTGCGTAAATGTGACAAAGTGCAGAGGCGGACAATATACATATAGGGTTATTTGGTTCAATGAGATCCGTGATTGCTGAAAAATCATGGAAAAACTGAAAATTTGCACTTTCTGTTTTCAAATATACAATAAGTAGACCTTAACAGAATGTTTTTAGGGGAATACTAATTTGGCTCGACTGAGTTAATTGCGGTATAAGGTCTTGGCGCGAGATGTGCTAAAAAAAATAAATAAAAATGTTGTTTTGAATCATTTACATATTTAAGTGCATATGTTTTACAAAACTAGTTAACTATTTTGATCAAAACTCACATCCTTACGCTGTGACGCCCTCTTGCTTTTTGTTTGTTAACCGAAACAACACCGCTGTCTTGAACGTGTCTTGTTTGCAGAAACAACATAATCACATATCTTGAAAGAAAAAATTGACTGGAAGCAAATTTCGGTCTATAACGATTTTTTTTTTTAACAACACATCATTTTCCAAATGTTTTTCACAGATTTTTACCTCTCTCCCCTCTATCCCCAGTAACTACGTTATACACTAAAAAAAAAAACAAGTATTCCGTATTTAAATCAATCCGTAGCGGTGTCAAAACTACGGTAAGTAGGGATTTTCGTAAATCAAGTACGAAATGCTTGATCCAAGAACTGAAAATCCTAACCTGGAATTCTTATTTGTAGAACTCATTAAATGTAGTACGACTTGATTTTTAAGTGTAGAATTCTTAAATGTAGATGTTGTTGTTGTTGTAACAGCTGGTGGAAGCTGGGGCGATAATTCTTTATACCGATTTTCTATTTATCGGCACTCGATCGGGCATATAATCCGATTGTTCGTTCCTTTGTAGATAACAAGGTTTGTGTCAAGGATTGTTAGGTGTTGTTGTGAGTTTTTTTTTACGCCAAATTCCACCAAAGATGGCGCCAGCTGTCTTTTTGATTTATATAAGATGTTGATAAATAATTTTTCCTTTTCCTTGATCCTTGCGCAATCTGGATTTTTGTAGTGGAAGCATCTAGGATGAGTTTTGTTGGCTGGAGAACTCGAAAGTATTTGAAAAAGTAATTTTTCATTGATGTTGATTTTGGCCAGTGCCCCGGCCGGGAATCGAACCCGGCAAATTCGGATTGCTAGTCTACGTCGCTTCCACTGAACTATCGAAGGCAAAAAAAAAAAAAATGTAGATGTCATTAAGCCTGGTGGCGCTTGATTTTTAAGTGTAAAATATTTAATCATAGATGACATTAAGCCTGTTGGGGCTTGAGTTCTTAATTGTAGATGAGCTTAAACCTACTTGGGCTTGATTTTAAAGTGTTGCGTTCTTAACTTTAGATGTCATTAAGCTTGATATCTATGTGTAGAATTCTTAATTAGAGATGCGGATAGCTAATTAGATAGTTGCCAAACTATCTTATCAGTACTCTTTTGCTTTGCTTTTTTACTATCATTACAAACCTAAAATTTAATAATCTACACGAAATTATCGAGAAGTCAAAACACACGTGTGCGAAAATGGCATCAACGAAGATCACACGACACTTGATTCGCACAAGCTCTTAAGATTTTCATACTTAATTGGGAAATGTATACGCTTATTTTTGCAAAAAAATAAGAATTTTAAACTTAAATTTAGAATGCGAATTAATTGTGGGGAGAAAACATTAAGCTATGATAGTAAATGTTATTGGTACCGGCCGTGGCATAGTGGTTAGAACACGCGACTACCATGCGGGAAATCGCAGGTTCAAACCTGTCTCCAGTCATCTTAAAAAAATTGTTTCTTTCATTGTCGGCTCCCCTCGAATGTTGTTGACAGCAACTTCGCAGTATTAAATGTCGAGTCAATCGGCGTGTCTAGTAAGAGCTTCTCAAACAGTGACGTTCGCATTCGTCGATAAACAAGTAGGTGCCGTTAGTTGTGAATCTAAAAAAATAGAAAGCGTGTTAATTCATATCCCATATTTTCCGATACCTCATTCATGGGGTGCAAAGGGAAATTAAGAAGAAGAAGTAAATGTTATTTCTCTCCCAAACATATTTTTTTCAGACATTTATGTAAGATTTTGTATTCTTACTTTAAGTCAGATAAAATTCGATATTTATTCTAAGTATTTTTTACATGACAATGGACAAGTTCGTACTTACAATTCTTCAATTAAGTTCGTACATACTTAATTCGAGAATTTCATTCTTATTTTAATCATTTCTACGCTTACATTTTTGAACATATATTACAACTTTTTCTGCATAAAATAAGAATTTTAAACTTAAATTTAGAATGTGATTTTTTTTTAGTGTAGAAAAGTTCGACTGTACTATTCAAATCAGATATCCACCCTCATTATGTATATCGTAGTCACGCCGTTTTTCAAATAGGGTATCGCTGATATCGTTTGTGAGACTGACTACGATTGTCCTTGCTCCTATCATGTTCCTTCCCATCAAATGATGAAATCTCTCAACACCAAACATTTCTGTTAATTATTACTTATTTTATTCAAATCAAAAAAAAACATTCAAATGATGCCGAAAGTCAACTACGACATACGTCATCCCATAACGTATCTTCAGTGACATTGCTTTGTACTTTTTTCTATTTTTCTATAACAAAATAAACATCAATGCGTCTAACTGCTTTCCAAGACAAAAAACCATCTCCATAATGTTTACCCAAGATTTTTATACTATCATCAGCATCAGAATGCGGCCATGAGAACAGCCACAGAATGCCTCCTTACGTCTTACGGATGAACACCTACATGAAGAGGCTAAGATGCTGTCCGTACGAATGTACAATGAAATGTTGTATAAGCATTATCTGCTGGGGTGCGACCGGATAAACCACCCTATTCACCATGATATAGTATGTTTAAACTCCACCCCGGCACATATGGAAAGACCTTAATTTTCTAGATATGGAGGACCAACGCTACAAATGAGAGCCTCTAAATCAGCGAGCCAATCTGTGATTCTGGGATACCTCTCCCGAAATTGCATCGGAAACAACCAGTCTGCCACTTAGCACAAGATCGATTTAGGCACAGCTGCGTTCCGGTTGGTGTAGTAGGCTCAATTCGTACTGTGCATGCGGCTGATCTCGCATACGACTCAGCATCTGTTTCAATGTCCAGCCAAGCCCTCTCACATCATCCCCGAGTCACTCTAGACGGATACAGTGGGTGTTGCCAGATTTCTACACCTGGAATCAGAAGAAAAAGCAGGAAGCTGATCCTAGTACCTGCGATAGATAACGCAGTGCAACAGCCAAACTGTGGGTTAAGAAATTTCAAGTTAGTCTCTACACAACACCAATGGTTCTTGAGTTATAGCCGAAAAACTAAACAAACAAATAATAAGTAAAAAAAACAAATTCATAAAAAAATTGACCTGAGAATGCAAAACACTTTAGGGGGTTTACTATACTGGGCCAGTACCTTCGGCCTGACTTGGAATTTCTCACCCCCAGGCAATGATCCCGAAAATGTTCCACAGTGTAATTGTAATTGAATGTAATTGCAGGATCAGCTGAAAGCAGCAATACTAAAAACCGTATTCTATCGATCGCACTTAATATTCAAAAGAAAACACATTATTGATTTGTTTGGTTTTTATGTTCCGCAGTTTACTTGTCGGAATAAGTAATTAAATGCTTTAGTTTTATTGGTATGTAATTAATGTTCGTATAATATTTTGTATGCGTTGAAATCGCATTACAAGCTTAAACATCTAACATTGTTTTTGTTACGTTTATATCCAGTTAATAATGTATAAAATACTCAGCAAAGTGTGTAAGTATGTATGTATGTATGTATGTATGTATGTATGTATGTATGTATGTTAAACGCGTAAAATGATTATACTACTACAAAACATTTCCTTTTACAACTCTGTTGAATTGTTTTGTATGATGATTTAATGGGTTAACCGGTATATAAGTATGTATGCATAACTAACTGTATGTGTTTATGCATATGAATAAACTATGTAGTTAGATTATTGTTAAGACTTATTTTCAATATTTCATTCATAATTAGTCTAAAAACCAAAAATAAAAAAATGAATTTTAAATTATTGAAAGAGTAAAACAAATAGAATAAATATTTTCAGTCCTGTGTGTTTGTTGTTTCTATGTTAGACAAATAATACAAAACAATAATATTATTAATTAAAGAAATCACTGAGTTAACAAATAGTTGTTGGTTTTTGTTTTGTCATAAATAAATGAGGTTGGCGTAGTTTAATACTAAGAGTTTACAAAACAAATAGAAAAAATTATAGAACATATTAAGAGACATTTTACAAAATATTATTTTAGGTTTTTTGTTGTTTAATTTTGTATTAAATAGTTGTTGTTGTTGCTTTTGTTTTTGTAATAGTTCTATAATTTGTCTCGTTTATTTCAGTTTTTTTGTTTAAGATATCACATGAGGGTTTTAACGGTTTCTTATCGAATGTGTTTTTATATTTTTTCTATCGGTTTCATTATACTTTGGAATTTTTGTTGTTGTTGTTGTTTATTTTAAAATACTATTTTTGTTGTTATTTCTATTTTCTGGCGATTTTTAAACAAATCGTTAAAAATTAAAATTTTGTCTAAACAAGAAATAACAGTGTTTGGAAAGTTAATTTACGTTTTGTTTCGTTTATATTTTTATTTTGGCTAATGAGTGTGTTGTGTTTTCTGTTTTTGTTGTTTGTTTGTTAAAAAGGTACTTTTTGTTCCAGTTGCATATTTTTTCTTCTTAATTTGTTGGTAATCGGTTAAGTCAACAAAAAATAAAGTCAACAGATTTTTTCGTTTTTTGTAATATGTTTTTGTTTCTGTTTCGTTTTTAGTGATTTATTTAGTAATTGTTATTTTTTGTAACTAATATAACAATTTTTTGTTTCGAAATTTCTAATTAAAACTTGTTTGTTTTAGATTATTTCCGTTCGTTATGTAAAGTTACTTTTTGTTAGCTTTTTTTTTTTTTTTTTTTTTAGGTTGGATCACAATACTTTTTCACTCACAGATTGATTTGAAATTTTGAATTGTTTGTATTTTTCTTTCTTTGTATAACGGTTTAGAACTAAATAAAGATATGCGTAATAAAAAGATCAAAATATGTTAATAGCAGGAAGACTCTACCTGTTGTGTGCACATAACATACATGGAGCGAAAATTTTTATATGGATTCCATCGACACATCAATAACTCCAGGAAATATTGTTTTGTTTAAAAAATTTCGTTTTGCTTTCGATTTTTTTCTTCAGTCATTTCCAATTGTAACCATTGTGGACAACTGATCTTTGTTATGCATTTAGTGACTACTACTGGAAGAGACAGACCACAGTCCGGCCTACACTTAGATGGTAAGAACCCTGTCATAAATACCAGTAAGAAAGTTTTAGCCGGAAAAACCGACTTACGCATACCTTCACCCTCAGTAAAACGTAAAATTTTCTAATATATTGATATTAATACTCGATTTCTAAAGTGGGCGGAGTGGTACATTTATATGGAAGGTACCAAAAGGGGCGTGGCTAGACGTCCAGTTTTTCTCTCCAAAAATTTATCTTGTTATAACTTAACAATATACAGAATTTGGGTACGATCGTGTCGAATGTATTGATATTACCACTCGTCCCCACGCTCGAGTACCAGATGGGTATGAAAGGTACCAGAAGGGGCGTGGCTGGATTTCCAATTTTTTCTCCAAAATTTTATTATATTATAGCTTAACAAAATATAGAATTTAGACAAGATCGCTTTGGGCACGTTCATATTATTTCTGCATCTCTAAAGTGGGCGTGGCCGTGTAGCCCATTTGCAGTACCGTCAATAGTTTTCGGGAAATATTAACTCGTGCTAAGTTTTAAAACATTTGGTTGAGGGTTTCAATAACCATCGCGGGTACCAGCCGCACAGCCGGATAGTATATTGAGGGTATAAAAAGTACTTTTAGATTCAGGTTATATACTTTTTGGTACAATAAAAGTACTTTTTGTATATCAAAATTACTTTTTGGTACAATACATGTACTCTTTTTCACAAAAAAAATTTACTATTTGGTACAATAAAGGTACTTTTTTGTACAACGAATTGTACATATGGTATAATAAAAGTTATTTTTGGTACGAAGAAAGTACTTGGTACAATAAATTATACTTTTTGGTATCATAAATTGTACTATTGTGTACAACACAAATACATTTGGGTACAATTAAATGTACTATTTGATACAAAAAATTTACTTTTCGGTGCAATAAAGTGTACCATTTGCTACAATAAAGTGTACTTTTGGATATAAGAAAGTATACGTTTTGGTACAATAAAGTTTGCTTTTTGGTACCATAAAATTTACTTTTTAGTACAATAAATTTTACTTTTTAGTACAATAAATTTTACTTTTTGGTACAATACACTCAATGTGCACAAATGCGGACACGGATCCGAAACTGATCAGTTTCGGATCGGACAAAAAGGAATCTGTGGAGTCGGAACCGAAACTGATCAGTTCCGGATCCGACAAAACGGAATTCGTGTAATCGGATTCGAAACTGACAATACGGAATCCGACGCTTCGGATCCGTATCGGTTTCAAATGCGGATAAAAAAACGGATCCGTTAATAAAAAGGAATTTCAAAATCGGATAAAATGCATGGCATGACATGGCACACTGGGCAATTACTATTTGGTAAAAAAAAGTAAATTTTGACACAATAATTTATACTTTATAGTATAACAAAAGTACTTTTGGGTACAACAAATGACACTTTTTGTACTATTTGCACGAATAAAAGTATTTTTTAATACAAAAAATCGTACTATTTGGTACAATAACTTGTGCTATTTGGTACAATAAACTGTACTTTTTGGTACAATAAATTGTACTTTTTGGTACAACAACTTGTACGATTTGGTACCGTCAATAGTACTCTTCGGTTCTATTTGGTATCATAAATTGTACATTTTGGTACAAATTATTGTAGTTTTTGGTACAATATAAATATTTTTCGGTACCAAAAAAAATACTTTTCGTGACCATAAATTTGAGTCGCCCATGTCCTGACAATCATGCGATTGTCAAATCACATGTGATTTGTGAATCGTCAATAAATTTTCCTCCTGTCCTACAGTTCACTCGTTTTTGAACATATGTTTTGTGGGTCACAAACACATAAATGTGTGTCAGCACACATTTTTCGAAGATTTGCAAGTAAGCTGTAAACTATTGAATCGCCAACTTTAAATAAAAAAAAAAAGGAGAGCATTTGTACCAAAAACTTGACAAAAACATTAAACATTTTTTAAATACGCATTTGTTATATAAATATAAAAGATATATCTTTTTGTGATCAAATAGAAAGAAAATATGTTAAATTGTATAGATGCATCGTTTTTTTCTGTTTTTTAAGTAAATTTTAGGCAAAAAATATGAGATCCCCAGGTTGGATTTCATCAAAATGCGAACGTCAGGACATGGGCGAATATATTGTACTTTTTGGTAATATTTTGGAAAAATGGACACAAGGGCTATAACTTTTTCCATTTTTTTTAAAATATCAAAATGGCCCTTGCATAGTTAAAAAAAGTTCATCCACAAAACGCGGTAAAGTTTGGAAATCAGATTTTTTATAAATTTGTCGAAAAAAATTTATATCAATATATCATGGTTCGAATCTGTATTTAGATTTTGCGGTAAGGGGAAACAATCTAAAAAATATATAAAAAAAAATGTGACTTTGACTTTCACAACATTTAGTTACAGCCCTAATCGACACACGGGTGTCATCTAGTGGTAGTACACTTTGTACAGTAGTAGATTACACTTAACAACACAATATGAAAATGAAAAGATCCCCAACACGTATTTCTGTCAAAGGCTCCGCGTTTTCCCCTTTTGATCCCGTTTGACTTTGAAGTAATTTTTGACTATTGACTTCCTATATTCGTTTCATATATCAATATGATGCCCATTTCTTACACAGTCTGTGAAGACCTCTACAAAACTTGAAACTTTTGCTTTAGAAGTACTATTAACAACCTTAATTTACAAACATAAAAGTTATTCAGGTTTCAAAAAACGCTGGTCACCCTACACCAACAATTTGTAATTCATTAAAACATATTTAGACAGTACGTAGGGTGCATGTATCAAAAAAATGTTGTGTTCTAAAATTGTCATTGGATAATCTTAAATCGTAGGGGGTGTCCACTAAAGGCCTTCAGCTTTCTATGCATTCTAGTTGTACAAACAGATAAAACAAGTAAGAGCCTGATATTATCGGTACAAATACAACAAGTAGAGTGGATCGCATATCATCTCTTTCTCTGGCTCTCACTGTAGTGGAAACCTTTTTCTCTGTATCTGTTCCACTCAGTTAAGTAACTGTTGTACCTCTTTTTTAAATGGATATATCCATTTAACATAGATATTGCAGATAGTACGCTTTGCGTTGATGATGTTCTCTTACTTTTTTATTCTTTTTACAAAAAGTAATGGTGTAAGTTTCATCTGTGGCAAATTTTAACAAAAAAGAAAACTAAAATTTGCTCTTTATTCTTTATGCTTGCAGCGCCACGCTCTCCACATATTCCAAGCACAGATAACAAGAATACTGATATATCTGTTTGTTGTGTATGTAATCACACAATTATTTTTGATACTTGGTACTTTCACTCTCACATACCTATTCTATCGTTATCTAAAAGAGAAATATTCCTTACGCACTCAATCCAAAGAGAGCGAAACAGATACAAGCAGATATAAAAAAAATTTAACTAATACAACAAGTGTGTTTGGATGGTTCATTGCAGACCTATAGTGTCCACCACATCAACTTTTGTTTTGATTCATATAAGTGTACACTTGGCATTATGTTCGCTTTTATTGTTGTTTTTTAAGCTTTTCAAAGAATATTTCGGAAAAAAGAAAATCAGTAATCGTATTCTTGGCCAAAACTTGTATTATGCTGGATTATGGATATTGAAATTTGCCAAATTCATTTGTATTGGATGTGTATTGTAATTCATTTTTGAATTGATTCATATTTTATTTTGTTGGTTTTTTGGTGAAAACTATGAACTGAATAGTTTGCAAAGATTGGCGAACTCATTTTAAAAAAATGGCTCCTGTACAGTAGGGTGGGTCGACAAAAAAAGTTGTGCCGGTCACCCCCTAGAATGAAAGATAATTTAAAAACGAATTCAAAAAAAATTTTTTATTTTTTTTTGCCACGCCCCTTGACCCCGCGCATTGGGTTTTTTATTTCCTGTGTCTCCATTTATAGTCCGATCGTAATGTGTGACATATCAATGTTTTTAAACTGACAACAGCTTCATTTTCTTCTCTGATCACTTTTGACTCCGACGTCAAATTCTAGAAGTTTCTACCGGAATCTCAGGTTTTACCCCCCTAAGTCAAATTTTTTTCGTAACGATAAAAAAGTTTTTTAAATTCCATGATATTTTCTCTTTTACAGTATATATTTTTATCCATAAACAAAAAAGTTACAGAGGTTTAAAAAAATCAATTTGACGTCGCTGAAGACCAAAGCTCATTGTTTACAAACGTTGGCGTGGTCGTTTTTTTTTTTAAACCTCTGTAACTTTTTTGTTTATGAATAAAAATATATACGGTAAAAGAGAAAATATCATGGAATTAAAAAAGCTTTTTTATCGTTGCAAAAAAAATTTGACTTAGGAGGGTAAAAACCGAGATTCCGGTAGAAACTTCTAGAACTTGACGTCGGAGTCAAAAGTGATCAGAGAAGAAAATGTAGCTGTTGTCAGTCCAGAAATATTGATATGTCACACATTACGATCGGACTATAAATGGAGACACAGGAAACACAAAACCCAATGCGCGGGGTCAAGGGGCGTGGCAAAAAAAAATAAAATTTTTTTTTGAATTCGTTTTTAAATTATCTTTCATTCTAGGGGGTGACCGGCACAACTTTTTTTATTTGTATGAAGTGCTACCCACCTTACTGTACAGCTGTGGTCGTCAGGTAGTTACTCGTTTCAACGTCTACAACAACTATTTTGATCTTTTTATTACTTGCAAGCTGTGTGTTTTTTTTTCTCGGTTTGCTAACTTTAACCAAAATTTCTACATTCAAATACCTAATAATAGTGTATCATATGTCGTTTGCCACAACTTATCGTTAAAACGTACGTACATGTTATGTGCTAATAGGAAGAAAAGAAAAACAAAATTCTTTAAGGACTTTCAAGATTAAAACAATGTACAGTAGTTTCTTAAAAAAATATCGATAAAATAATTAAACTATATGTTTTGTTTACGCACTTAATTTTCATGAAAAGGCAGTTTGTTTATCCAAGTTTGTAATATTTTTCTAAACTATTTCTCAAGTTGTCATAATAATTTTGGCTAAAAATTTATGTTAGTTCAAGTTTTTCGTTTG
This sequence comes from Muscina levida, assembly GCA_964034835.1. Classification (NCBI taxonomy): domain Eukaryota; kingdom Metazoa; phylum Arthropoda; class Insecta; order Diptera; family Muscidae; genus Muscina; species Muscina levida. The sequence continues at coordinate 91,626,414 of OZ035882.1, read as the reverse complement.
CATTACTGTTAGATTAGGATGTGTGTTTGTCAGATTTGTCTCATCGGTTATTATAAATATTGCTTGTCGAGTTAAATTTCCATTTGTTTTAGCGTCGAAATTATTTTTTTTGTATATTCTACGATTTTGTTTGAGGCAGTTTTTTTTTGAAATTTGTTTCGGTTTCGGTCGTGACGTGATTTATGGAGAAAAATATCTTATCATGTGTGATGTTTTTCGTTTCGTTTACATTGTTTCAATATGATTTACTTAAATGTAAACTTAATTTAAGAAATTTTGTAGAAAAAATTCTATAAAAAAAGGTAGCTGCTGTAAGTCCAATATGTATGGAAGATTTGTTTTATTTTGCTGTGTGGTTATGTGTGTAATATAATTTTTTTAGTTAAGCTATTTATAGCTTAATGTTAACTTAAAATATATATTTGATGTATTTCATTCATATCTGTATGATAATTTAAAATTGATAATTAAAAATTTTTGATGCTTCAAAATATTATGCAGGATTCTTTTTTAGTGTGTGTTACCTTTTTATTAGTTTTAATTTTGTTTGTAACTTAATGGATACAAGTCAATATATATTGTTTTAAAGGATTCTTCTTATTGGCGGTGTAACGGTTATTTTCAGTTTCAAATATTTTCTTTTGTATGGCGAATTTTTTGTTTGTGGTCGTCATAATATTTTTGGTTTTGGTACTGTAAGTTTTTGATAAGGCATTGTATTTTAGCATCCATATGATTGGAAAATGATAAAATTTAAAGTTTCAATTTATTTGTAAGTTTTTATTAAAATAAATTCGAATGTTGGTGTTATTAAGGCAAAGAAGAAAAACAAAAATCCAGAGATTCAATAATAACTTAAATAATAAAAACTTAAAACAGTTTAATAAAAATGATAAGTGATAAATTAAAATAATTCAGTTGATGTAACGGTTAAATAGGTTTACCATCGTTTGGAATTTAAAAAAAAACGGCAACAATAAATGACATATTCATTCAATTCATTGTTTTCTTTTTAACAAATTAAAAATATTTTTCTATTGAAATATGTTGATATATGCGCTATATGATTGATTTCTTTTGTGAATCTTATGTTTAGTTTTTTTTTTTACACTGAATGTGAATACTTTTATGTTAAATAATGCCGAACGCATAAACAGCAATAAGGAAAAGGCTGGTATACATATACATATATATATATATATATAGAAATATTATAATAGCATTCGAAAAAGGTATTAACATCGTATTCTGCTGTACGCGTTACTACCTATTTGGGCGATATTTTTGTAGTATTGTGTATGTCATTGTAATGTTAATACTTTTTAAAGTTATATTCTTTCATGTAATTTTATCTTATATATCTAGAAATTATTCGAACTCTATTCGATTTGTAATACCTTTTTCTTGTAGCTTTGACCCGGAATAGTTCTTCGGGCCTAATCAAAACGATGGGTAACAAAGTTATGTATAAGATCCGGGGTATGTTCATCTAAGCCACAAATTTCCAAAATGTTTTCCTTGCGTGTTTCGGAATAGCCCATAGAACGTTTGAATTTCAATAAGTCAAGTATGACGAACCTGAAAATGGACGATAAGTGTTAGTGGATTTAATATATTTTAGAATAAAGTCACAAGGTATAGATGATGTATAGGCATATGCAACGAAATGAAAAAAATGTCGTCAAAAGTAGTTTCTCTAAAATTTGTCGACCGGCGGTAGCGAATTTGTGTCGAGATGTAGAGGTTTAAATGCAGAAAACGGATTTGGTTCTATTTACCGGTAGATATAAGGTCAAGGACTTTAGTCCACCGATACTGAATGGTTTGCAACTCAAGACAAGTACCTAGGTGTTGCTGTTTTTGATCAGAAGCTAAATTGGTCAAGAATTATCAAGGAAAAGTTAAAAAGGGGTTTCAATGTCATTTTTTCGTGGGGAAACTCTGTACGTAGAAGTTAGGGACTCAGGCCGAAGGTGACAATGTGGCTGTATATCGCTGTAGTCCTGCCAATTATTACATACTAGGAGGCAACATGGGAGGCGGATTTTATAAAAAAAAATTATATAAAAATATTGTATGGGGGACCACCTTGAGGGTAGATATATTGTGACAAGCTGTTGACATATATTTGACTTCTTTCTGCCACCCTTGGGGTATTTTGAGCGGTGGGAGTAAATATGATTTTTGTATGGGATGTTGAGAATATTTATTTATATTGTTGAATTGTACTTATGTACTTGTTACTTTGTAATCGCAGAAGCTTTAAAAACCAAACAAAGTTTGTAATCACAGTAGGTTCGAAGCATTGTAATCATAGTAGGTTTGAAACTTTTATTGTGTATAGAAAATTTAATAAATTTTCTTAGTCTTCTGGAATATTTCAAACCGAAAACAATAGCGCGTTTTATTTTCATAACAGGTTATGGGCCCAGACACCCATACTTAATTGAAGGACTGGAGAAAATATCAGAAGGATTCGAATAAACCAGAAGAATTCATAATGGAAGAGTTTAAGGTCAAGAAGTTGGAAGGAGCGGAAGGTTGGACCCTGTGGAAGTTCCAAATGAAAGTTATATTAAAGGCGAGTGATTATTGGAGCATTGTGGATGGAACTACGCCGGAGCCAGTTCCAGCGAATGCAGCTGAACATCGATTGTGGAAGGCACGGGATAACAAAGCTCAACGACATATTGTAACATCTATGTGTGAAGAACCAATGATGCACATCATTAATTGTGACACGTCAGCAGAAATGTGGTCGGCTTTGGAGAGCGTGTATGAACAGAAATCTGCTACGTCCATTCATCTGTTGCAACAGCAATTTTTCCAATATGTAAAGGATCCTGCAGATAGCATTTCTGTACACATATCGAAATTGCAAAAGATTGCCAAGCAGTTAGACGATTTGGGAGAAAAAATTACAGACAACATGCTTATAACCAAAATTTTAATGACGTTGCCAGACGAATTCAAGCATTTTTTCTCTTCATGGGAATCTACTGAAAAAAGCCAGCAAACACTCAAAAATTTGTCGTCTCGTTTGTGTATGGAAGAATCAAGATTGGGCATACAAACGGAAAAAAGTGAAGCGTTTGCTGCCAACAAGTTAAAAAGGTATGACACGAAGAAAGAACCACAAAGACATCAAATGAAAGGCAATTGTTTTCATTGCGGAAAAACTGGTCATTGGAAGCGTGACTGTCCGGATAGGTATCTAGACAGGTCAACTGGTGGTGGATCTGCATTTATTGGGGAAATAATGTTTGTAACGTCTGATGAAGATGAAAGCTGGTATGTTGACTCAGGTGCCAGTGATCACATGTGCAAAAATATAAATTGGTTCAGGAATTATGAGAAATTTGAAAAACCAAGAAACATTCGTATTGGAAATGGCACTACTATACCTGCATTTGGCAAAGGAGATATTAGCGTTACAGCATTTGACGGCAAAAGATGGAACATTAAGCAGATGACTGATGTTTTGTATGTACCAGATATAAAAATCAATTTGTTTTCATCGAATACTTGTTTGGACAAGGGGTTTTCCATGAGAGCTGCCGGAAACGAGTGCATTTTCGAATATAATGGCAAGACAATGTTTAAGGGCATACGTAAGAAATGCAAGCTTTTTGAACTGTGTTTGAAAGTAAACATATCTTTAGATGCTGAAGTAAATGTGGCCGAAAAATGTTGCACATTGCGCAGTTGGCATGAAAAAATGTGTCATCAAGGAAAGGACCATGTAAAGGATATATTAAAAAAACAAAATATAAAGTATTGTGATGAAGATTTCTTTTGTGAAGGGTGTGTTTTTGGCAAACAATCCAGATTACCTTTCAAAGAAAGTATGAACAGAGCAAGCTCACCTGGGGAACTGGTCCACACGGACTTGTGCGGGCCAATGCAGGAAATATCATTCGGTGGTTCACGTTTCATGTTACTATTTAGAGATGATTTTTCAAATTATCGCCATGTTTATTGTATTAACAAGAAATCTGATGTTGCCGAGATACTTGAGCGGTATTTATCTCAAGTGGAAGCAGAAACTGGGAAGAAAGTTCAAGCGATACGTTCAGACAACGGATCTGAATTTGTTAATAAACAGGTATGTTCAATACTCCAAAAACATAATATAGTGCACCAACGTACAACACCATATACTCCCGAACAAAATGGGCGCGTTGAAAGGGACATGCGGACTGTAATAGAAGCTGTAAGGTCCATGATTCACAGCAGACAGCTAAGTTTGCAATACTGGGGAGAAGGAGTCAACAACGCCGTATATACTCTTAACAGAACGGGTAAAAGTCCTGTTCAGAATATGGTTCCATATGAGCTTTGGTTTGGAAAAAGTCCAGATATAGGAAATCTTTATATTTTTGGGTCTACCGCTTATATTCATGTACCGCAGGAGAAACGACGGAAGCTAGACCAAAAATCTAAGAAGGGTATATTCGTTGGATATGGCGAAAATTGCAAGGGTTATCGAATTTGGATACCTAATGAAAAACGTATTGAGTTGTCAAGAAATGTTCTTATAAAAGAAAATTTTAAAGAAGAAGTAAACGAATCTGAATCAAAAAAAAATACTTTTCGTGACCATAAATTTGAGTCGCCCATGTCCTGACAATCATGCGATTGTCAAATCACATGTGATTTGTGAATCGTCAATAAATTTTCCTCCTGTCCTACAGTTCACTCGTTTTTCAACATATGTTTTGTGGGTCACAAACACATAAATGTGTGTCAGCACACATTTTTCGAAGATTTGCAAGTAAGCTGTAAACTATTGAATCGCCAACTTTAAATAAAAAAAAAAAGGAGAGCATTTGTACCAAAAACTTGACAAAAACATTAAACATTTTTTAAATACGCATTTGTTATATAAATATAAAAGATATATCTTTTTGTGATCAAATAGAAAGAAAATATGTTAAATTGTATAGATGCATCGTTTTTTTCTGTTTTTTAAGTAAATTTTAGGCAAAAAATATGAGATCCCCAGGTTGGATTTCATCAAAATGCGAACGTCAGGACATGGGCGAATATATTGTACTTTTTGGTAATATTTTGGAAAAATGGACACAAGGGCTATAACTTTTTCCATTTTTTTTAAAATATCAAAATGGCCCTTGCATAGTTAAAAAAAGTTCATCCACAAAACGCGGTAAAGTTTGGAAATCAGATTTTTTATAAATTTGTCGAAAAAAATTTATATCAATATATCATGGTTCGAATCTGTATTTAGATTTTGCGGTAAGGGGAAACAATCTAAAAAATATATAAAAAAAATGTGACTTTGACTTTCACAACATTTAGTTACAGCCCTAATCGACACACGGGTGTCATCTAGTGGTAGTACACTTTGTACAGTAGTAGATTACACTTAACAACACAATATGAAAATGAAAAGATCCCCAACACGTATTTCTGTCAAAGGCTCCGCGTTTTCCCCTTTTGATCCCGTTTGACTTTGAAGTAATTTTTGACTATTGACTTCCTATATTCGTTTCATATATCAATATGATGCCCATTTCTTACACAGTCTGTGAAGACCTCTACAAAACTTGAAACTTTTGCTTTAGAAGTACTATTAACAACCTTAATTTACAAACATAAAAGTTATTCAGGTTTCAAAAAACGCTGGTCACCCTACACCAACAATTTGTAATTCATTAAAACATATTTAGACAGTACGTAGGGTGCATGTATCAAAAAAATGTTGTGTTCTAAAATTGTCATTGGATAATCTTAAATCGTAGGGGGTGTCCACTAAAGGCCTTCAGCTTTCTATGCATTCTAGTTGTACAAACAGATAAAACAAGTAAGAGCCTGATATTATCGGTACAAATACAACAAGTAGAGTGGATCGCATATCATCTCTTTCTCTGGCTCTCACTGTAGTGGAAACCTTTTTCTCTGTATCTGTTCCACTCAGTTAAGTAACTGTTGTACCTCTTTTTTAAATGGATATATCCATTTAACATAGATATTGCAGATAGTACGCTTTGCGTTGATGATGTTCTCTTACTTTTTTATTCTTTTTACAAAAAGTAATGGTGTAAGTTTCATCTGTGGCAAATTTTAACAAAAAAGAAAACTAAAATTTGCTCTTTATTCTTTATGCTTGCAGCGCCACGCTCTCCACATATTCCAAGCACAGATAACAAGAATACTGATATATCTGTTTGTTGTGTATGTAATCACACAATTATTTTTGATACTTGGTACTTTCACTCTCACATACCTATTCTATCGTTATCTAAAAGAGAAATATTCCTTACGCACTCAATCCAAAGAGAGCGAAACAGATACAAGCAGATTTAAAAAAAATTTAACTAATACAACAAGTGTGTTTGGATGGTTCATTGCAGACCTATAGTGTCCACCACATCAACTTTTGTTTTGATTCATATAAGTGTACACTTGGCATTATGTTCGCTTTTATTGTTGTTTTTTAAGCTTTTCAAAGAATATTTCGGAAAAAAGAAAATCAGTAATCGTATTCTTGGCCAAAACTTGTATTATGCTGGATTATGGATATTGAAATTTGCCAAATTCATTTGTATTGGATGTGTATTGTAATTCATTTTTGAATTGATTCATATTTTATTTTGTTGGTTTTTTGGTGAAAACTATGAACTGAATAGTTTGCAAAGATTGGCGAACTCATTTTAAAAAAATGGCTCCTGTACAGTAGGGTGGGTCGACAAAAAAAGTTGTGCCGGTCACCCCCTAGAATGAAAGATAATTTAAAAACGAATTCAAAAAAAATTTTTTATTTTTTTTTGCCACGCCCCTTGACCCCGCGCATTGGGTTTTTTATTTCCTGTGTCTCCATTTATAGTCCGATCGTAATGTGTGACATATCAATGTTTTTAAACTGACAACAGCTTCATTTTCTTCTCTGATCACTTTTGACTCCGACGTCAAATTCTAGAAGTTTCTACCGGAATCTCAGGTTTTACCCCCCTAAGTCAAATTTTTTTCGTAACGATAAAAAAGTTTTTTAAATTCCATGATATTTTCTCTTTTACAGTATATATTTTTATCCATAAACAAAAAAGTTACAGAGGTTTAAAAAAATCAATTTGACGTCGCTGAAGACCAAAGCTCATTGTTTACAAACGTTGGCGTGGTCGTTTTTTTTTTTAAACCTCTGTAACTTTTTTGTTTATGAATAAAAATATATACGGTAAAAGAGAAAATATCATGGAATTAAAAAAGCTTTTTTATCGTTGCAAAAAAAATTTGACTTAGGAGGGTAAAAACCGAGATTCCGGTAGAAACTTCTAGAACTTGACGTCGGAGTCAAAAGTGATCAGAGAAGAAAATGTAGCTGTTGTCAGTCCAGAAATATTGATATGTCACACATTACGATCGGACTATAAATGGAGACACAGGAAACACAAAACCCAATGCGCGGGGTCAAGGGGCGTGGCAAAAAAAAATAAAATTTTTTTTTGAATTCGTTTTTAAATTATCTTTCATTCTAGGGGGTGACCGGCACAACTTTTTTTATTTGTATGAAGTGCTACCCACCTTACTGTACAGCTGTGGTCGTCAGGTAGTTACTCGTTTCAACGTCTACAACAACTATTTTGATCTTTTTATTACTTGCAAGCTGTGTGTTTTTTTTTCTCGGTTTGCTAACTTTAACCAAAATTTCTACATTCAAATACCTAATAATAGTGTATCATATGTCGTTTGCCACAACTTATCGTTAAAACGTACGTACATGTTATGTGCTAATAGGAAGAAAAGAAAAACAAAATTCTTTAAGGACTTTCAAGATTAAAACAATGTACAGTAGTTTCTTAAAAAAATATCGATAAAATAATTAAACTATATGTTTTGTTTACGCACTTAATTTTCATGAAAAGGCAGTTTGTTTATCCAAGTTTGTAATATTTTTCTAAACTATTTCTCAAGTTGTCATAATAATTTTGGCTAAAAATTTATGTTAGTTCAAGTTTTTCGTTTGCATTACTGTTAGATTAGGATGTGTGTTTGTCAGATTTGTCTCATCGGTTATTATAAATATTGCTTGTCGAGTTAAATTTCCATTTGTTTTAGCGTCGAAATTATTTTTTTTGTATATTCTACGATTTTGTTTGAGGCAGTTTTTTTTTGAAATTTGTTTCGGTTTCGGTCGTGACGTGATTTATGGAGAAAAATATCTTATCATGTGTGATGTTTTTCGTTTCGTTTACATTGTTTCAATATGATTTACTTAAATGTAAACTTAATTTAAGAAATTTTGTAGAAAAAATTCTATAAAAAAAGGTAGCTGCTGTAAGTCCAATATGTATGGAAGATTTGTTTTATTTTGCTGTGTGGTTATGTGTGTAATATAATTTTTTTAGTTAAGCTATTTATAGCTTAATGTTAACTTAAAATATATATTTGATGTATTTCATTCATATCTGTATGATAATTTAAAATTGATAATTAAAAATTTTTGATGCTTCAAAATATTATGCAGGATTCTTTTTTAGTGTGTGTTACCTTTTTATTAGTTTTAATTTTGTTTGTAACTTAATGGATACAAGTCAATATATATTGTTTTAAAGGATTCTTCTTATTGGCGGTGTAACGGTTATTTTCAGTTTCAAATATTTTCTTTTGTATGGCGAATTTTTTGTTTGTGGTCGTCATAATATTTTTGGTTTTGGTACTGTAAGTTTTTGATAAGGCATTGTATTTTAGCATCCATATGATTGGAAAATGATAAAATTTAAAGTTTCAATTTATTTGTAAGTTTTTATTAAAATAAATTCGAATGTTGGTGTTATTAAGGCAAAGAAGAAAAACAAAAATCCAGAGATTCAATAATAACTTAAATAATAAAAACTTAAAACAGTTTAATAAAAATGATAAGTGATAAATTAAAATAATTCAGTTGATGTAACGGTTAAATAGGTTTACCATCGTTTGGAATTTAAAAAAAAACGGCAACAATAAATGACATATTCATTCAATTCATTGTTTTCTTTTTAACAAATTAAAAATATTTTTCTATTGAAATATGTTGATATATGCGCTATATGATTGATTTCTTTTGTGAATCTTATGTTTAGTTTTTTTTTTTACACTGAATGTGAATACTTTTATGTTAAATAATGCCGAACGCATAAACAGCAATAAGGAAAAGGCTGGTATACATATACATATATATATATATATATAGAAATATTATAATAGCATTCGAAAAAGGTATTAACATCGTATTCTGCTGTACGCGTTACTACCTATTTGGGCGATATTTTTGTAGTATTGTGTATGTCATTGTAATGTTAATACTTTTTAAAGTTATATTCTTTCATGTAATTTTATCTTATATATCTAGAAATTATTCGAACTCTATTCGATTTGTAATACCTTTTTCTTGTAGCTTTGACCCGGAATAGTTCTTCGGGCCTAATCAAAACGATGGGTAACAAAGTTATGTATAAGATCCGGGGTATGTTCATCTAAGCCACAAATTTCCAAAATGTTTTCCTTGCGTGTTTCGGAATAGCCCATAGAACGTTTGAATTTCAATAAGTCAAGTATGACGAACCTGAAAATGGACGATAAGTGTTAGTGGATTTAATATATTTTAGAATAAAGTCACAAGGTATAGATGATGTATAGGCATATGCAACGAAATGAAAAAAATGTCGTCAAAAGTAGTTTCTCTAAAATTTGTCGACCGGCGGTAGCGAATTTGTGTCGAGATGTAGAGGTTTAAATGCAGAAAACGGATTTGGTTCTATTTACCGGTAGATATAAGGTCAAGGACTTTAGTCCACCGATACTGAATGGTTTGCAACTCAAGACAAGTACCTAGGTGTTGCTGTTTTTGATCAGAAGCTAAATTGGTCAAGAATTATCAAGGAAAAGTTAAAAAGGGGTTTCAATGTCATTTTTTCGTGGGGAAACTCTGTACGTAGAAGTTAGGGACTCAGGCCGAAGGTGACAATGTGGCTGTATATCGCTGTAGTCCTGCCAATTATTACATACTAGGAGGCAACATGGGAGGCGGATTTTATAAAAAAAAATTATATAAAAATATTGTATGGGGGACCACCTTGAGGGTAGATATATTGTGACAAGCTGTTGACATATATTTGACTTCTTTCTGCCACCCTTGGGGTATTTTAAGCGGTGGGAGTAAATATGATTTTTGTATGGGATGTTGAGAATATTTATTTATATTGTTGAATTGTACTTATGTACTTGTTACTTTGTAATCGCAGAAGCTTTAAAAACCAAACAAAGTTTGTAATCACAGTAGGTTCGAAGCATTGTAATCATAGTAGGTTTGAAACTTTTATTGTGTATAGAAAATTTAATAAATTTTCTTAGTCTTCTGGAATATTTCAAACCGAAAACAATAGCGCGTTTTATTTTCATAACAGGTTATGGGCCCAGACACCCATACTTAATTGAAGGACTGGAGAAAATATCAGAAGGATTCGAATAAACCAGAAGAATTCATAATGGAAGAGTTTAAGGTCAAGAAGTTGGAAGGAGCGGAAGGTTGGACCCTGTGGAAGTTCCAAATGAAAGTTATATTAAAGGCGAGTGATTATTGGAGCATTGTGGATGGAACTACGCCGGAGCCAGTTCCAGCGAATGCAGCTGAACATCGATTGTGGAAGGCACGGGATAACAAAGCTCAACGACATATTGTAACATCTATGTGTGAAGAACCAATGATGCACATCATTAATTGTGACACGTCAGCAGAAATGTGGTCGGCTTTGGAGAGCGTGTATGAACAGAAATCTGCTACGTCCATTCATCTGTTGCAACAGCAATTTTTCCAATATGTAAAGGATCCTGCAGATAGCATTTCTGTACACATATCGAAATTGCAAAAGATTGCCAAGCAGTTAGACGATTTGGGAGAAAAAATTACAGACAACATGCTTATAACCAAAATTTTAATGACGTTGCCAGACGAATTCAAGCATTTTTTCTCTTCATGGGAATCTACTGAAAAAAGCCAGCAAACACTCAAAAATTTGTCGTCTCGTTTGTGTATGGAAGAATCAAGATTGGGCATACAAACGGAAAAAAGTGAAGCGTTTGCTGCCAACAAGTTAAAAAGGTATGACACGAAGAAAGAACCACAAAGACATCAAATGAAAGGCAATTGTTTTCATTGCGGAAAAACTGGTCATTGGAAGCGTGACTGTCCGGATAGGTATCTAGACAGGTCAACTGGTGGTGGATCTGCATTTATTGGGGAAATAATGTTTGTAACGTCTGATGAAGATGAAAGCTGGTATGTTGACTCAGGTGCCAGTGATCACATGTGCAAAAATATAAATTGGTTCAGGAATTATGAGAAATTTGAAAAACCAAGAAACATTCGTATTGGAAATGGCACTACTATACCTGCATTTGGCAAAGGAGATATTAGCGTTACAGCATTTGACGGCAAAAGATGGAACATTAAGCAGATGACTGATGTTTTGTATGTACCAGATATAAAAATCAATTTGTTTTCATCGAATACTTGTTTGGACAAGGGGTTTTCCATGAGAGCTGCCGGAAACGAGTGCATTTTCGAATATAATGGCAAGACAATGTTTAAGGGCATACGTAAGAAATGCAAGCTTTTTGAACTGTGTTTGAAAGTAAACATATCTTTAGATGCTGAAGTAAATGTGGCCGAAAAATGTTGCACATTGCGCAGTTGGCATGAAAAAATGTGTCATCAAGGAAAGGACCATGTAAAGGATATATTAAAAAAACAAAATATAAAGTATTGTGATGAAGATTTCTTTTGTGAAGGGTGTGTTTTTGGCAAACAATCCAGATTACCTTTCAAAGAAAGTATGAACAGAGCAAGCTCACCTGGGGAACTGGTCCACACGGACTTGTGCGGGCCAATGCAGGAAATATCATTCGGTGGTTCACGTTTCATGTTACTATTTAGAGATGATTTTTCAAATTATCGCCATGTTTATTGTATTAACAAGAAATCTGATGTTGCCGAGATACTTGAGCGGTATTTATCTCAAGTGGAAGCAGAAACTGGGAAGAAAGTTCAAGCGATACGTTCAGACAACGGATCTGAATTTGTTAATAAACAGGTATGTTCAATACTCCAAAAACATAATATAGTGCACCAACGTACAACACCATATACTCCCGAACAAAATGGGCGCGTTGAAAGGGACATGCGGACTGTAATAGAAGCTGTAAGGTCCATGATTCACAGCAGACAGCTAAGTTTGCAATACTGGGGAGAAGGAGTCAACAACGCCGTATATACTCTTAACAGAACGGGTAAAAGTCCTGTTCAGAATATGGTTCCATATGAGCTTTGGTTTGGAAAAAGTCCAGATATAGGAAATCTTTATATTTTTGGGTCTACCGCTTATATTCATGTACCGCAGGAGAAACGACGGAAGCTAGACCAAAAATCTAAGAAGGGTATATTCGTTGGATATGGCGAAAATTGCAAGGGTTATCGAATTTGGATACCTAATGAAAAACGTATTGAGTTGTCAAGAAATGTTCTTATAAAAGAAAATTTTAAAGAAGAAGTAAACGAATCTGAATCAATTCGTTTAGTTGAAATAGATAGAAATTCAACGGAAGATGGCTCAAACGGCGAAATTCAGGACGATGTACAAATTGAACTTCCCCCTTCATCGCAAGAGTTGGCCAGAACAAATACACCAGAGGCAAGAGACAATCTGTCTAGTACAGAAGATTCTACAAGACATGAATATAACCTTCGATCTAGATCTCTTAAAGATGTAGAGGAAATGTTTTATGCCTTTATAGCAGATGAAGGAGAACCTAGTAATTATGAAGAAGCTGTCTCAGGTAGTCAAAACATACAGTGGAAGCAAGCAATGGATGACGAATATAGCTCTTTACGAGTACTAAAAAACAATACATGGAATTTAGTAGATCTGCCTAAAGGAAAGAACGCTATATCAAATAAGTGGGTTTATAAAATCAAGAAAAATAAAGATGGATCCATAAAGCGTTTTAAAGCCCGGTTAGTAGTACGAGGATTTACCCAAAGATTAGGATTCGATTATGAAGAAACCTTTAGTCCCGTAGCAAAGTTCACATCCGTTCGAATGATTTTGGCATTATCGGCTTCGTACAACTATCATCTAACTCAATTTGACATAAAAACTGCTTTTTTGCATGGAAAGCTTGACGAAGAGATTTACATGTATCAACCCATTGGCTACAGTGACGGTTCCAATAAAGTATGTAAGCTAAACAAGAGTCTGTATGGGCTTAAACAGTCCTCAAGGTGCTGGAACAAATGTTTCTCGCAAATGCTGACAAAATTCAATTTTGAAGTAAGTTCTGCTGATAGCTGTGTATTTATTGGAAAGATAAATGGAAAACGTATAATATTGGCTATTTACATTGACGATGGGATAATTGCGGCGGAGTCATACGAAGTTTCGGACATTTTTATTAGTCATCTTAGGAGTGAATTTGACGTTAAAGTTGTAGAAAACTTTTGCTACCTGGGAATTGAAATTACTCAAGAAGAAAATAAAATTAAAATTTGCCAAACATCTTACGTGAAGAAATTGTTGGAGAAATTTAATATGCAAAATTCAAAAGCGGTTAGCACGCCGATTGAAGATGTATTAATTTCGAGAGAAAAAGGAAATTTTAAAATTTTTCCATACAGAGAAGCAATTGGGTCTCTTATGTATTTGGCTATAGCAACTAGACCTGACATAGCGTTTGCTGTTTCGTTTCTCGATACTTTTACTGATAAACATGTTACGGCAGAGAAGCGCGTTTTTAAATATTTAAATGGAACATTGGATCATGGCTTAATATATGAGGAAAGTCTTATATGTTTAAGTTGCTTTACCGATTCAGATTTTGCCGGTAACATTGAAGATCGACATTCGACCAGTGGCTACGTTGTTATGTTATCAGGTGGACCTGTTTCCTGGTATTCGCGTAAGCAACAAACGGTGGCTCTGTCAACGACAGAAGCAGAATATATTGCAGCTTCGGAAGGTGTTAAGGAAATAATTTGGTTGCAAAGATTGCTCCAGGAACTAGTTACAGACGATACTGCCGTAATTCCGAAAATGTACTTGTATAATCAAAGCGCCATTAAGTTAGTAAAGAATCCACAGTTTCATAAAAGAACAAAACATATAGAGGTGAAGTACCATTTTATCCGAGAAATGTTTGAGCGGAAGTTCTTCGAAATTTTGTATGTAGCAAGCAATGAACAACTGGCTGACATCTTTACGAAACCTTAAAAAAATCAACAGTTTCATACTATCAAGAATTTACTTGGCATTACTTCAACTCAAATGGAAATAATATAAATAAAAGTGGAAGTGTTGAGAATATTTATTTATATTGTTGAATTGTACTTATGTACTTGTTACTTTGTAATCGCAGAAGCTTTAAAAACCAAACAAAGTTTGTAATCACAGTAGGTTCGAAACATTGTAATCATAGTAGGTTTGAAACTTTTATTGTGTATAGAAAATTTAATAAATTTTCTTAGTCTTCTGGAATATTTCAAACCGAAAACAATAGCGCGTTTTATTTTCATAACATGGGAGCCCCGTTTTTGTGTAAATGTAAAGGACAGGTATGTGAAATGTTAGGAGGAAAAAAGTAGTTGTTGTTGTTACAGCTGGGCTGTGTCCAGGAATCCTTCCCCGAAAATGAAAGAAAAAAAATAAAAATACGCGGAAATGTTGTCACGGGGATTAGGGAGATGGAGGAATTGTGCCACCTCAATAAGCTTCAACCATTGATCAAATGGGTGCAACTGTGTGATCCTATGGGAGCAGTTAAATAAATGCACGATATCGTGAGGGCTTAAGTGGCATCTGTTTTGAGTGCCGGGGAGCGATAGTAAAGTCTCTAAGATGCACCAGGGTTACCCTGGATTATCTAGGCAGCTGCCCTTCACTCGGATCGATCACTGGGGGGGGTGGGGGGGTATTTGTTAAGGACTCTTTTACATCAATAGCCTCTTTTGGTCATTGACACGGCTTCACGATGTAACTCTCTTTGCGCTGCTGTAATCGACACTTTGTTAACGTCACATAGTATAACGTTTTGAATGTCAGACCTGAAGCGCCGGAAGTCCATGCGTAAATGACTGGGGAGAATCTTCCATCAATATTTGATTGGGGGTGTGTTGGCAGGTGGCATGGTATTAATTACTGGCGGTACGGCAACATAATTTGTTGGCAAAACACTGGTCTCTTCATGGAGATGATCCTCATTTGTTATTTAGAGACATCCGGTAGCGTTCCTGAGTGCATTGTTTTGTACCATTTGTAAATGTCGCCATTGAGTGTCGCTTAGGAACAGGGTCCAGAGTTCTTCTTCATAGTTAAAGACTGTGCGACCAATCACCTTGTACGCCATAACTATTGTCTCTTTGTCCTTGCCCCATGATGTGCCCGTAAGAGCTTTCAGGAACTTATTCCGGATTTATACGTTATTCCTGATGCAAGTGGCGTGCTTGGAGAATATTGGGGTTTTGTACCGTAGATATACGGTTGCCATCGACCGAGATGTCCAATTCCAACCTTATCTTCTTAGTCCAAGAGGAAAAAGTAACACTGTAGATTTAGACGGTGATAACTTTAATTTGCGATCATGCAGGAAGTTCTGTGTGGTGGCTAGGTAGTTGTTATTGTTGTTGTAACAGCGATTTTCTATTTATCGGCACTCGACCGCGCATATAATCCGAATATCATACGATCATTGTTGGCAACTCTGTTCGTTCCTTTTGTACATAACAAGGTTTGTGCAAGGATTGTTAGGTGTGGTGTTGTGAGTTTTTACGCCAAATTCCACCAAAGATGGAGCCAGCTGGCTTGTTGATTTATATGAGATGTTGATAAATCATTTTCCTTTTCCTAGATCCTTGCTCAATCTGGATTTAGTAGTGGAAGCATCTAGGATGAGTTTTGTTGGCTGGAGAACTCGAAAGTATTTGAAAAAGTAATTTTTCATCGATGTTGATTTTGGCCAGTGCCCTGAGAACGACTCAGGTACCTTCATCCTGATTTGGAATTTCGCAAAAATAATATATTTTTTCTTTGCCTTGACAGTTCTAGGGGCACCTTTTGGGACAGTTAGAGAGGTGGGAGCAAATTTTATATAAAATTGATTTATGTATGGGAGCCCCCTGGGGGTTGAAAATGAAGAATAGGAAAAATATTAGGAGGGAAAAAGTAATGGAGGACAGGAGCTAATTTCTTAAAACAAATTTTAAAAAATAAAAAAAAATAGTATGGTACCACTTTAAGGATTGAAGATATGAGCTAAAATATTTTGTCATAAGCTTTTGGTGTTGCAAAAATATTGGGTTTCGGTTATACACTTGACTCCACCAGGGGCACCTAACAGTCAAGGTCATTCAAAACAATTTGGCCTGAGAACCCCCTGGACGTTTTACTGTTCTGACCTAGTACCTTTATCCTAATTTGGAATTTCGCAAAAATAATATATTTTTTTCTTTGCCATTACTTACTTTGCATTGGGGTTCTTTGATTCACGATATTTATCCAAAAATTTGCATAATAAGTCCGAATTTTGAGAAGGGTTACTACGGCCAGCCGTTGGAACAATACAAAGGAATACATCGTAAACTTGTTCACTTGGTAAAGCATTCATTATAGGGGCAACTAAACGCTGATTGTTCTTTGTATTCTATAAAAGCACACAGAATAATAAAATATTAGAGAAAAGTTATAAGAGCGATTATGGTAACAACTAACCTGAACGGCATCGAAGCAATTTAACCCTGCGTATGTAGTGACGTCATTGTCGAAAACGATTTTAGTTAGTTTGTTGATTTCCTCATTCCAGGAGAAAACATCTACGAATGCTTCACGTTTTGAGTAGCCATAAGCAAGAGCCATGCAGGCTTCATAATATGTTAATTTACGATGATTCTTTAAGAACTCTGAAAATTAATAACCAATATAGGTGTAATTGTTATTCTTTCTTATAGTTAGTGCACAGAATGGGAAAGAATTATTACTTTTCTTATAGTTGGCCTGCAAATTCACCGTTATATTCCAGCGCAAATTACCGCTACCAGTCTGCCACTGGAACGAGTCATGGTATAATTTATTCAAGTATTCCATTTTGAAGGCTTCCACCTTTCGGCTAGGCAATTTGGAAAGTTCATTAACCACGCCGATTTCTCGCAAGTTCATCAAGAAATGAATCGGTTGAATGTTATTCTCCTTGGCCAGCTCCTTGTTTTCCAAACGAGCTTTGCAAAGTTTAAATAGTTTGCCGTTATCGAATTGTTCATTCTTGGCCATTTTGCGCCAGCACTTCAAAATTTGAAATGGTGTCATGGTGGGTAAGACTTGTATCATAATAGGAGAATAGCTTAACAAGTGTCCAGGAACTTGATTGTAAGACAATTTGTATTTGCGTATAATTTTCAAAGCATCATGATTTTTCTTGGTGGTGCGTAACTTTGATACGCCTGCTATTAGCTCTTGATGTGTAGGTGGTCGTTTAGTCGTAACATTTTGTTCATCCTTCTCCTCTTCATCTCTACTAGTGCAGCCTGGTGTTGTATCATTTGAAGTAGCTGGCGTCTGTTGCTCAGAAGATTCGACTTCATTCGGTCTACCTATAGGTACCGATGCACCTTCTTTCACATTTAGCAATTCAGTGCAAGTTTTAAAAAATGGCAGAGCCACATGTGCTGATCCCAACGTGGCGTCTGAGATGTGACACAGTTTCATCAGAGCTTTGTGTGTAAAGCCATTTTGACCACGGTGGCACATCCACATGTTGCGCAAAGCTTCGTCAGTTTGCACTTCATACCACGATGTAATCGCCTTTCGTACTGTTCTCGATAAGCCTTTGCGATTTTGCATCTTGTTTATCATTGATGTGTACTTGCAGAATAGGAAAAGTTCATCGTCTGTTCTGATCAGTGCACGAAATGCAACACGTAATGAGGTTTTCCACTTAATGTCAGCATCAGAAGCCAAACATACAGCATATACAAAGATCACCTGCAAATAAAAAACATAAAATGCTCAATTGAAACACCAGCAGAAATTATGATACATTATTATTACATTGGACATTACATAGATCAAAGCGCGACGGTTTGCACATATCAAGCTCAGGAAAATGATTTAAAATCCATGGCATAAAAAATTGGTACTTTAATATAAGCTTTAGTTTATAAGTTTGTGTCAAATGTGATATCTATCTAGTATATCTATCATATCTATACCCATCTCTTTAGATGCATATAATGCGGTCGGTAGTAAAAGCTTTCGGTAAAAGCTCTCCATGACGTGGTTCGCTTTTACGGAACGCAACGTAAATTTACTTTAGCCGCCTTCCGGGCTATATAATTGACTTTCAACAATGTGACGTCATGTGCGATAAGAAACTCTTGCTAGAACAATAATCTGTCACGTCTGATAGTGAATTGGGTGTATTGCATGCTGGGAAACCGCGTAGTCTACTCAGACCTATTGTCTTGGGGTGAGCTCTCAGAAATATAATTGGTACCCTACACTCGTATATATAAGGTAAAGGACTTCAGGCCCTGAATGGGACGGGAGCCCAAAATTACACTCCGCCCCAAAAACGCCCTAAAACACGCCAAGGTCAAAGTTGGCGCTAAGGCCAAAAAAAGGGGCCCCTTGGGTTCTATGATAACCCCCCATGTGTGGATACTTTCGAGACGGTGGTATTTTTAAGTTCCTACGGGTCTCCTGGGCCGATTTAGAGCCAATTAAATATCCGGGAGACACCAAAAAAAAAATTGTAAAAATAGAAAAATTTAAGGAAATAAATTGAAAAATTCTAAAAAAAATAGAAGATCTAAAAACCGCGAGATTTTTACAAAAAAAAATATTTTTTTCAAAAAAAATCGCGCGATTTTTTAAAAAATAATTTTTTTTTTGGTATATCCCGGAAATTTAAATGGCTTTAACTCGGTCCAGGAGACCCGTAGGAAAAATAACATCGTTGGATTCGTCTCGAAAATATCTTTTATTTAAGTACGCGCACATGGGGGGTCATGTGCCCCGGGCCCCATGTGCCTGAGCGCCAACTTTGACCTGCCATTCCGATGTTTGGGGATCAAGACGAAGACAATGGCATACTTTTTTTTTATTCGGGCTCCCGCCCCATATTCTGCACTTCAGCCAACTGCACTTCTCCTAAATCCTTTTACAAATGAAGGTTTTTTCAACACAGCGCCAGTTTGGTGCTATAAATTTTTATTCTTGCGGTCATGAGACAAAACCTTTTTTAAATTTACAAAAAGTATTCCTTCAGATTTAAGCCCACTTTACACTGGCCGACAAGTCTGTGAGATATAATGACTGCCCATACTTATCTCCCAGTCTATGGCGATGTATTCGGCCTGCGCAGACTAGTTTTTTAAAATTCAAAACAATTTTGATTATCATATATCTGGACAGACATGTCTGATAATGTATGGACAGGTTCGTCAGACTGTTTTTGTGTCAAAGAAAATTTTTTGAAATATGATATGTATGAAGAGATTATTCGGTCAATTGTATGGGAGGTACCAGAAGAGGTGGGGCAAAGTTTTCGGTTTTCTGAGGGTTTGTCTACTATTACCAGATAACTTAACCGACTAAATTCAAATATACTTTAGTTGTCCATTTGGATGTTATGAAAAAAATATTAGTTATCCAAAAATAGGTAGTTTTGTATGTGAGGTATCAGAAGAGGTGGAGCTATTATGCACATTTACAATCCCATTACTAACACGTCTTCTTTATTGCGTTACACTTTTTCTTGTAGCAGATGATATTATGATATATGATATAACCCAGTAGGGAAGCGTCAAACTAGTTCAAAAACGTACTAGTTCAAAAGTATGGAATTGTGAACTACTCCCAAAATGAACTAGTCCTAAACTATCGAATTTTGAACTAGTTAAACATTACAAGATGATAATAAGAAAAAGAGAATTTTGAAATAAGTTCAGAAGTTATATTTCAAAAAGACAAATGATTCTAAATGACTTTTAGATGAACAAAATATATTCAATTTTTGTATGTATTTAATTACAATATTGTATTTTTCAGCCACATTAAAATTGATTTAGAACGTCGTATGTATATGTTTTTGTTTCGTATTTTCGTATTCAAATTCTAGTACGGTACTAGCTTAAATTTTTCTAGAATAATACTAGTTCTTATTAACTTTTTTTGAAGTAGTTCCATACTAGTTCAAAGGATACAATCAACTACCGCCCGACTAGAATTTATGGACTAGTCATATTCTAGTACAAAAGGGACAATTCCCCCCAATCCTAGGACAACTACATGTTAAATGAGACAGTTGCCTGTATGGAAGGTGAACTAGTTCACTGCCCTATGGAGAACTAGTATTATACTAGTTCCGAACTAGTATTTTTCCCTACTGGGAAGTTACTAATGATCTGACCTGACACAAAGTCAAAAACTTAAACCTAAATGAAAACTGTTTGGTTATTTTTGACAATTATGTAAAGGCACTTTACAATTTAAAATATAATGCAGTACGTAATAAAAAATTCTTGAGTTTTGTATTACAATTGTTCATGAAATTGTTCAGTATTGAAACTCTGCTTGAAGCTCTGCGTACACTAACAATTCTATTTATTTGGAAATGGCGCCGCTTCCCTAGCTTATGCTATAGTTTTTACACAATGTCGATTTGAGAACGACGTGACGTCACGGATGAATATTTCTAGAAGAGCTAGAAAGACACCGTTATCCTAAATACGCACCACAACTCTCACAAAAATAAAAATCAAATTACAAAATTAATGCAGAGTCTATGACTTCTATGTATGTAAGGTTGAGACCTTATCCTTAATAAGTGAGGTTATCATCTCATGCGCCACAAACTTACCTCATCTTTGCGCACCAGAGCACACTGATGCAGTACCTCCTCAAGCATTCGTACCATGTCGATTTCAGAGAATTGCTTGGCATATTCATGGACAAGAGGCCAATATTTTTCCACCGCAATATCGGTTCTCAAATGAGTGTACACCGGATCAAAATTGCCCAAAAAGCAAAAGCGTTTTAGTTTCCAATGGGCCTCCATTCTAAATTGGCAGCAGTTGTTCAAGTAGTTACAGCACTGAATTGAGATGAAGCAATAAAAATGTGATTTTTACGATGAACCAATCTTCAATTCAAATTGACACCATAAGAGCAAATTTGGAAATTCAATTAGACGCCCTTAACAAATAGCCACTAACTAAAAAGGGACTCGTGCAAGACTAGCGGTGGTTTGTTCTCTGCTCTTTCGTTTTCTATTCACTGATGGGGCGCTGCCTCTGCTGGCTGTTGTTGCTTCGTCGCTGTTGTTATTGGTGTTTAAGACGGGGCAAACTGATACAACACAACTGCGTTTCGAATCTGGGTTTTCTTCGATATATGTACTTTGTTTTTTTCTCCACTACACCCAAAAGACAAAAGAGCAAATATGCGGGACAGTCCAAAGACAAAGTACCGCTGCTGTTTGTGTGTTCGTCGTTGGTCGTCTCTTGTGGATTCCTTTGCCTGTATCGTTGTCTATTACTTCACTACATTAACGCACTAACGACGAACTCTCGCATACACAAACTTAATTTGCCTGTGCAGTGCCTTTGCTGCCACGTTCTGAAAATTACAATAACAAACGTATGAATTTGTTGAGCAAAGCCGCAAGTAGATATACAAATTATGTTGAAAATCTTCTTCTATAATCGATGCCTACCTTTTGCCAGTGTTTTTTCTTTTGCACTCTCCCTTAATTTTTGTTTATTCGTTAAAAAGATCGTTGTGAAAATTGTTTGTCAATTAAAGGGGAGAAAATGAAGATGATACACACACAAAATACAAGAAAATAAATAAACATTAAGATTGCCAGGGTGTTCTTAATTAGAAACACACAGGTTGCTCATCTGGCAACACCATGGTATTGTCGTAGTAAGAAATTAGTGGCTGTGTGCTAGCACAGACTTTAACCATTGAGTTTATTGTTGCCAGATATAGATTGACTTATAAAAGAGTGAACTAAATTAAAAAGAGGGCAGATGCAGCTTTATTCTTAAGAACCACAATCATGTACATTAGTCCGACTCACCAAATAAATAAAATTCCAGAGAAAAATTAAATGTTATCAGAAATGTGTGAAAATTTTAAATTTTTTTTGAATTTATTAAGGTTTTTAAAGATAAATTTCATGAAATATTAAAAAAAAATGAAGAAAAAGTCCAAAGAGAAATATTTGAAAGCAGAAAATGAATTAAAAAAAGGATAAAAGTGGAAAAAATTAAGAAAAATTTGAAAAATATTTAAAAAAAAGCTATGCTATTTGATATATCCCTTTAAAATATAATTTTATTTTTAATTAGAGTTGTAATGGTTCAGATGGTCGAAGAAGCGCCGAAGGCAAAATTTTTTTTTAAAAAAATCTAGCGATTTTTCGAAAAAAATATTTTTCTTTTTGGTATTTTCCGGGAAAAATATTTTTTTTTTGTAATTTATAGTAATAATGGATATGTTGGGCGTAAAAATAAAATAATTTTTTTTCTGGTATATCCCGGAAAAAATATTTTTTTTTTGTACATTAGAGTGGAAATGGTCAAAAATTATTTTAAAAAGAATGGAGCGAATTTTTTTTATGTTATATCATAAAATTTTGTTCCATTAAGCAGGTGTAATAATCTGAATTTGTCTGAGAGGGCCTATGCTCCTTATAGGGCCGACAGGTATATATAATAGTCTAAAAAATTAAAGGGTGTACCAAAACGCCTGCTCCGATTTTGTTCAAACTATGTATAAAACAGGCCGGCCGTGGCATAGTGGCAAGAACACGCGACTACCTTGCGGAAGATCCCGGGTTCGATTCCCGCCTCCAGTCATCTACATTTTTCTTTCATTGCCGGCCCTCTCGATGTTGCCGACAGCAACGTCGCAGTATAAGTGTCGAGATAATCGGCATATCTAGTAAAAGCATAACTTGACTTAACTTAACAAAACTTGACAGAAGCTGACAGCTGATTGAATCTAATACATACATTTTGTATGAAAGTAGTTATTAATCACTTAAAGTAAGAAAACATAATTTTGGAACCTGCAGAAAACAGATTTTTCTTAAGTTTCTAACGTTCGGTATTGTTGTTTTGTTATTTGCAAAGTTTGGTGCGAATTTGCAGCCGTTTGGAAAATGAACGATAAAAAGTTAATTTCTCTGGTGCAAATTATATTTTTTTGTTCGATAGGACATCGGCATCGTGTGTTCGTTAAGTTCCTTAAGTTGTCAATAATGGCTACTTTTGCACATTGTTACGTTCTGTTACGTTAAGTTCTTTTTTGTTCAATTAAGTCAAGACTAATAGAGAAAATAGTTTTAAGTATTCTTTAAAAATATTCTATGGCGTTATATTCTTTTATTTATTTATTCAATTATTAATGAACTAACGCCCTTAAGGACAACATGTTCATAGAGTTATTAAACAAAAGACTTGTATAATTCAGTTATAAAACAATTAATTAATCACGTAACAAAAGAAAAAGAAAAGAAGAAAAAACTAGAAATCAACTAAAAAATTATTTAAAAGTATTAATTAACACGGGTGAAAAAGGATAATTGTCAATGATGAGACATGAAACATTAACGATTATCGAGTGTTTTTCAAGGAAGCGAAGTAGTAAAGCAAAATACGTTTAAAAGTGAATGGCAGTACAGAAAAGTACTTAAGATTATGTGGCAAAGTATTCCATAACCTCGCTGCACGTACAGAAAATGATCGCTCCAGTACTACGTGAGAAAACGGCTCTAAGAGAATTTGAGTATTTCTGCTGGAATGTAGGAAATTTATATTATTAAAAAGATACGTAGGAAGACTATACTTTACTACGCTAAAATAAAGTAAAGGCATCTATGAAGCAAAAATGTTTCGAAGGAACAACCCAAGAGCTGCAAAGAGTACAAATCATAGTTATTACGAGAGCGACGGCCATAAACAAATTTTAAAATTCCATGAAAACAAGTATGAAGCTTACGTAAGTTCGCTAAAAAGGTTCCGGTATAAACCTCTAACCCATTCATTATATGAGGCATAAGTATTATGCCGCTGCGAGAAAAAAAAAAATTTAAATTTATGAATCCCTATACCCCCATACCAATACTCCCCTTTACCATAAACCCACAGAAAGAAAAGTTTAAAGAAGCATTTTTATATTACATCCCATATCGTTTATTATAAAAAAAAAACCAGAAAACTTAGAAATAAAGAAAGGAAAAAAAAAACAACTAGAAATACTTATAATCTTAAACTAACCTTACTCGCTATACTTACAACTAATATACATATAAAATACATAATGATGATTATGATGATGGTGATGAAAGTGGCGATGAACGAGATGATGATGAAAGTGCTGATGGGTTATGAGATGATGGTGTTGAGGTTAATAAAGGTAAGCTGGTAATGATGGTGTTTCAGCTGGTAAAGATGGTGTAAATTGATGATGAAGTTGAAGCTGATTTTAAGAATTCTGCAGACGGTATGGCTGTTTGTCATTCGTTCACTGTCACTGTGTGTTGGTAATGGCAGGGAGATTTTAAATAACATAATTTCCTTTATTTAGTTTTAAATACATCTTTCTCGTCAGCGACATTTATTTTATTGGCTAATACATGTCCTATTTAAACAGTACGATTTACAGTTTAGCACAAATTAGTTTTAGGAGAGGTTTCATTGTTTAAGAGTTTTATGTGTAGGTTTTATTATTATTATATTTTTTCTTTTCTTATTATTAGTTTATTGTAGTTTGGTTTCAATTTCAATGATTTTAATATTGTATTTCTTTAATTTTTTTTTCTTTTTAAGGTACTCTCTTAGCTATACTTCAAGCTTTGTTGTTTTTTTTTCTTTTTTTTCTCTTTTTATTTATCTTTAATCTTAGTCGGAAAACAAGAAGGGTAATTGCGTTTTATTTGTCACGATCATTCCCTTTCCTTTACTTTTTTTATTTTTAAGTTTGTGTTATATAATTTTTTATATAACTAGTTGTTTCAATACAAATGAAATAAATTTCTCTTTTTTTCAATAATTAAGTACATTTATAGTATGATTTCCAGGTATATTTTTAATTCTTTTATTTATTTGCTTTTGGTCAAATGTCCGGTATTTTTTTTTCTTTGCTTTTTAGAAGTGTCTATGTCGATATATGTTAAACTTCTTCATTTATGTCAAATATTGGCAAATTTAGTTGTTTTCAGTTACATATATGTTGTAGTAGCAATAGCATCACTGTACACTAAGCCGGGTCGATCTATATGGAGAAAAAAAAATATATGAATGTTACCGCCTTATATGAACAGTCTTATAAAAACAAATTCCGAGGTGCAAAATTTTTATTTTTGTGGGCGTGGCAAAAACGCCGGTTTTGACGTTTTGTCCATAACTTTGTTATTCGCTGTCCGATTCTTAAGTTTTATATATCGTTGAAGATGGATTAACAAGAGCTTTGTTATTAATATAGTTACTTAAAACTATGACGTCATATTCCAGTGGTTCTCAACATTGTATCCTTAAAAACCCCCCTAATCATAAAATTTTCTGATGCAGATTTGAAGCCCTGTAGAAACTATAATAAACGTTACATTTTCTTCATAAACAAAAAAGTTATATTGATTTAACATTTTAGTACATATGATAGTTTGAAGTAGATTTGTATAAAAAGTTTTATTTGCTCAACCAAAGATTTCCTCATGATCCGATATGGCATTAAGCGTCAACATACTTAATTTACATTGGTCGCTAAAAAAATCTTTGGAAGTTCTTCAGTTAGATAGTATTCCGATTATTTGGTATTTTCGAATATTGATTTTTATTTGTTTGAACTTTATTTATTTTTCAATTGTACACGTTTTATAACAAACGAATGTAATAAAAATAAACAAATGTATATTTCGCATTATCACATGTACTGACTTTTTAAATCAATATAACTTTTTTGTTTATGAATAAAACGGTTTTTTCTAAAATCGTTAATAGTTTTTCAAGGCCTTCAAATCTACATCAAAAAATGTTATGCTTAGGGGGGTTTTTAAGAATACAATGATGAGAACCGCTGGAAGATGGCGTCGTAGTTAAAAGTCTTTAACACACAAACAAAGCTGTGGCTAATACCTTTTCAACGATGCATATATCTTGACAATCGGTATACAAATAACCATGTTATGGTAAAAACCCCGAATCCGGCGTTTTTGCCGCGACCACAGAAAAATTTTTTTCGCTCCCCCGAAATTGTTTTTACTTAATTTTTCATATAAGGCGGTAACATTGACAACTTTTTTTTTCGACCCGGCTTACTGTACACCTTGTGTTAATTCTTTTTTTTTCATTTTTGTGTTGTTTTTGCAGTTGCTATGCCTGTTTATTATTTTCAATTGGTATTATTTCATATGAACCGTAGCTTTTCTTCGACCGACTCTATCCACTGCTTAAACTCGACTGTCCCTGTTGATCTTTCTATTTTTTTTCCCTAGTTACAACGCCAACTTCACGTTGCATCAGCCATCATTAAAAGTAACGGTTGTTTCGAAATCGGGTGATTTTGAGAACAACAACGATGAGAGTGCAAAAGGGAAAGAAATAGAACACCAAATTGAATGAGAAGTGGAAATGTCAAAATGGAAATATGGGCGCATGGTTGCCATCTAGTATTAGTACACAGATAATTCGTCTGTACAGTACTAGCTTAACCCTTACAGAACCAAATGAAAAGATCCCCAACAAAACTGCTTCGTTACGAAAGTATCATACTAATTAACGAACAGGAAAAAGGATGTTTTCATCAGCAGGTTTCGTATGTGCAAACGTGTGGCACGACCCACGAAAAGTCGGGCATAATCAATGAAAACTAAATAAGGGAAATATTACACATAAAAGTGGAGCTCATAAAGCGTACCACTGTAATTATGGAAAAATAAAAAAACAAATCTTATGCGTGAAGCATTAAATGAGAAGGCAATACCAAATCTTATTGTTTTAGATCAGATGCATGGAATCTACCAACCAAATTTCCTTGCAAGTCCTCAATATCATATAACGCATTACCAATTACAGCTCGTACTCGACCCTTTATATACTTTGGATTAAACTTTGCGTTTATCGCCTTTGAGAAATTGCTGAGACTATGATTTTTTCTGAAAATTTCTTGACCTACGCTGTATTTAACCTCTCTAGTTCGAGTATTGTATACTCGTGTGGCCTTATCATGAGCATTCTCAAGGTTTTGGGAAATCTTCTCTCGTATATCTGACAGCTTATCAGTTCGCCTAACAATGGTGTCGTCTACTAACATATCAAGTTTCTCCAAAATTGTGTATGTAGAGCCATGTAAACACATGTTTTGGCCAAACATAGCATAATAAGGACTGCATTGAATAGAAGAATGAAAGTCGCTTCGCAAAGTTGCCAATATGCGAGGTATACAACGATCCCAATTCAAATGATGCGATTCAGATTTAAGGTAAAAACGAATTTTAGAAATAATTTCTCGGTTTGCTCTCTCCGAGGAGTTGGCTTGGGGTGAGTAGAGGCCAGTTTTAATATGCGTGATGCCATATAAATTGACAAAATCTTGCATTTCTTTTGATACGAATTGTTTTGCATTGTCACTGTGGACAAACTGGGAAACGCCAAAAGTATTAAAAATATGGTTTTGAAAAAAATCAATCACGTTTATAGAGGTCGCCGATTTTAAAGGCTTGAGAAAAAGAGACTTTGTAAAATGGTCAATTGCAATGAAAATTTGAGAATTACCTGATTTAGTAGACGGATATGGACCAAGAAAATCGCAGTAAATGCGCTGTAACGGACGGACAGTTATGAACGCTTGACCCATAGGTGGCCGTTGAGTCTGATTCGGAGCCTTGATGATTTTGCAGTCATCACACTTTGAAACAAAAGCTTTAATGTCACGCGTCATAGAAGGCCAATAATATTTTTCACGTACCCGAGACAGTGTCTTAAAATAGCCGCCGTGACAACTGGATTCGTGTCCTAATTGAATTGCCTTCTCCGTTAAGGATTTTGGGAGCCATACCCTCCAAAGTCTTTCCTCTTCGTTATAAACACCTTGGCGAAATTTTACTCTTTTCATTATTATATTATCGGACAGACGAACGTCAGGTAACAGGTCTTTATTCTTTTCTATGGTTTTAGCCTTTATAGTCAGGACATTCAAAATCAGCTGATGCCAAATCAATTTCGGGAAAACTATTCTGAAGCTCAATAGCGTCAACATCGAACCGCGATAAAGTGTCAGGGACTACATTCAATGAGCCCTTACGGTGCTCCATCTTAAAATCGAAGCCCTGAAGCTTCAAGCTCCAGCGGGCAAGACGGCCGCTCAGATCACGTTGGCTCATGAGCCATTTTAAAATTGAGTGATCAGTAATTATTCGGAATGGTAGCCCTTCCACGTATGCTCGAAACCTTTTCACGCTTACAACAGCTGCAAAACACTCTAACTCAGTGACTGTGTAGTTGCGCTGAGCTTTATTAAGTTTCTGAGAAACAAAAGCTATAGGCCGCTCTCTACCCTCGTCATCTACCTGAAATAAAACTCCACCCACGCCAACTCGGGAAGCATCACACTGGATGAGAAATTCTCTACTGAAGTCTGGCTGAGCGAGAACAGGGGCAGTGCTTAGAACGGTTTTAAGTTTCTCGAAACTATCTATGGCCTCTTCGGTTAAATGAAACTTTCCTCTATCACGTTTGAGGCAATCAGTTAGCGGACCTGCTATATCAGAAAAATTTTGGACAAACGAGCGGTACCAATTTGCCATACCGACGAAATGACGTACTTGGCGAGGGGTTTTCGGCAATGGAAAATCAACAATCGCAGAAACTTTTTCAGGGTCAACCTTTAAACAGCCGCCACCAATGCGATAACCCAAATATTTGATTTCGGCCTGACAGTATTTACTTTTCGCGACATTAATAGTTAGGCCGGCATCCCTTAAGCATTTTGCTACATCGCGCAGAATCTCCAAATGTTTCTCAAAAGTCACGCTGCACACCAGCAGATCATCCAGGTAGACAAATACGTTCTCCCTCAAGCGAGAGGGTATACATTTGTCCATTAGCCTGCTCATCGCTTGAGGACCATTACAAAGCCCCAATGGCATGACCCGGTATTGGTAGAGTGGTCTACCAGGGACCGCAAAGGCTGTCTTCTCCTTGGATGATTCTGTCAGTGGGATTTGGAAAAAGGCATCTTTTAAGTCGATTCCACTTATAAAATGCGTGTCCTTAAGTCTGCTATGTAAGCCATTGATATGGGGCATAGGGTAAGAATCCTTTTTGGTAACGGCGTTTAATTTCCGAGAATCCAGGCAAAGACGCACTTTACCGGGTTTTCGCACATTTACCACAGGAAAACACCACGGTGAATTGGACTCCTCTATAACACCCATATCTAACAGACGGTCAAGCTCTTTATAAACCTCAGCTTGCCTAGGCGGGGACAACGGATATTGTTTACACTTTATCGGTACAGAATCGCCAGTATCAATGTCATGACTTAAAAGATGCGTGCGGCCTAAGCCCAATTTTTCAAATGCAGGAAATTCAGAAATAACAGAATCTAGAAGTAATTTCTGCTCAGCAGAGAGTTCATGAAAACAAATATCTTTATTATTTTGCAGACCTTTGATTGTCTCGATGGCAGGGATTACATTTGGGGCTATTGCAAATTTTCGCCAAAAATCAAGACCTAAATATACCTCCTGGCTAAGTGAGGGAACAACATAAAAATCAATTTCGCGGATAACGCCTTTATAAAAAACAGGTAACTTACAATGGCCTAAAACTTCATTTTTAGAGCCGTCAGCTGTAGAAACAAACGATTTATAGGATTTAAGTGAAATTTGATTACGTTCAATGAAAGACAAGCTATTTTTACCCAATACGGACACATTTGCCCCCGAATCGAGTAGTCCGAAAAAATTGTCATTTAAAATTTTGATATTCGCGAATGGTCGGTCATCAGAACTGTTAGGAAGCAAAGAAGATTCAATTAATTTTCCATATGATTTTCTAATCTTAAAACGCTTTCGATCTTTTTGAATTTTATTTAAAATTGTACACTCAGGTTTAAAAGCTTGAGTTACAAAATTTGAAAATGTATCCTCCTCCGAAATGTTGGACTGGGATTCATCTTCCTGTGGAAGACAACTCCTTATTTCCGTTGTAAACTCGGGGAATGCGCTTGGGAACGAGAGTCCCCGGTGGCCATCTCGCTCCGCTTGCGGTTTCCCATGTGAGGATTTTTGCAATTAGGCGTTGCTATGCCACGCTCTCCACATTTATAACAAAATAAATATCGCGTCTCATCAGGACAATATATGTAAGAATGTCCGAGGGACAAACAGTTCCAACACTTAATATGCGAATAGTCAGGTTTAAATGGACGACGAGAGATATTAATGGCCTCCAATTGAGGGTCAGATTCAAATTCACTATCTTCTTCAGTTTCAGAGTTAATTTCTAAAGCATGCACTTTGTTACGGCGGGGAAGAATAATAGTTATCCAAACGTAGGGAGAAATAAAAACACAAGTAAATTATGAGTTTTTGAATTATATCGGGTTTTATTTTGTGGGTATTACCTTCGGGTGGTTTGCTGGTAATAATCGTATTAGTATCTCATAGTTTGACGTTTCTTTTCTTTTCCATATTCGTTACAATCAGTGATGTTAAAATAGGAACAATTTAAACTTATTATCTATTAGGGTGCCCAGCTAGACATCCCGCCCCCCTTGCAGGAGTGCAATACAAAACAGGTTTAAACTAGCCTGGACATCGTTGCATGCGAGGTAAAAACACAGCTTGAAAATCGATTTTTCTTCAGGTTGCATCCAGTGGCTGTTGGTATTATCTCATCGCATATTGTGGTCACATGAAACATGAAATGAAAATAAAATAATGAAATTTTATGTGTGATATACAGGGGTGTCAGGGGGTGACACTCGAACATCAGTACCAAACTGACTCAATGACGCAGGATGGTCGCATGTGCTTACCAAAAGCTAACGGGGCACGAATTAAATCTTCGTGTTAGGGGGGCTAAAAGTAACCCTACGGGGATCGAATTTTCCACGATCAAGCGTACCATCCGATCAGAGTCAAGGGGTTTTCAATAGCAGTTTCATAACGGGGTGGAATATATTTAAAAGCGTACCTTCAAATAACTCCACACAAACCCCTAAAAGTTTGGCACTGGAAATCGACTTAGATTAATGGCAAAGGTCTAGTGGGGCTGACAATGTTTGTCAACGGAACGGGGGGCCAAGGCCCTAAAACCTGTGGAACGGACCTCGCTATACGTTCCACTGGTCGGTTGTGTTTAAAAGGGGGTAGAGCAAAATCTCTAACGGTAGCTCCTAGGTCGCCAGTGTTCTTAAATTTTCTGGGCCGGACAGAATACGCTACGTTAAACATATTGGGACACTTAACTTTCCTCTGCATCAACTGGCTACCATGGTCAGAAACGTGCTTCTGGACTTGTAATTGAGAGATCTTACCAGTTACAATCCAGCCAAACACAGATTTCTGAGCGATAAGCTTTCCCTCAGCATCCTTCTGAACACCAGAGAGCATTATTTTGGAATAATTATCGGCACCCAAGAGCAATTCGGGTTCCGAAAGACTCAAGTTAGCTTTTCTAATCTCAGCCAATTTCCACTGATTTATTCGAGGCGGAATGCAAGAGGGCAATCGGTGGGATATATTATCGACCACGTACGCCTTTGTGGTCAGGCTGAAATTAGTATCTGTATCAGAACGAAGTGTAATGATACATATCTTATTTGACTTCGAGGCAACTGAGTCATTTAAGCCAACAATTTTGGCAGTCGGGGCGGAAAAGACTGGAAGAGCCAATCTTCTCTGAAGTTTTCGGGTAATGAAAGTCGCTTGAGAGGCGGGGTCTACAAGAGCGCTCGAACAACTTTTTAAGTCATTGTTGTGGACTTGTACGATTGCGGTTCCTAAAAGAACCCTTGATTCAGACGGGGACGCCACTTGCGTCGTAAACGTTTGCACTGCTGATGAACCAGAAGACTCCATGCGTATTTCTTCCGTTTGTGCGGATTCTGGTTCATGAGAGACACTGGTAGCGAAACTCGAATGTCGTCCAGTTGCACCAGGCTTTGTTCTATTTCGAATACTATTACCGGGTGAAATAGATGATTGGGCACCTCTTATATCCGAAACTGCTTCTAAAGTTATGAACCTCGAAGTCAAGAATTTATTCATTTCAGACCATTTAGGCAATTCTGAAATGTCTGACTGAGACTGCTCCCAAAGGCCGAGAGTGACTTCGGGTAGACGGGTAGAGCACAGAAATATAAAAATCAAATCCCAGCTCTTTGTGTCGATCCCCAACATGGAGAGATTATGTCTGCAGTCATTTATTGTCGTTTGCATTTTCTTTATACCGGGACCAGTTTCTTTATTAATGGGGGCTATACCGAACAAAGTCTTAAGCTGGGCGTTTACGAGAACTCTTTTGTTTTCGAAACGGTCCATTAGGTTTTGCCAAGCCATAGCAAAACCTTCATTGGTTATGGGGCACGTTTTTATTATATCACGTGCTTCACCTTCCGTTCTCTGCATAAGATAGTACATTTTTTGAATATCACTGATATTCTCATTGTTCTTATACAGCGCAGAGAACATATCTCTGAATGTGGGCCAAGATTTGTAATCACCTGAGAAGACTTCGGTGTCACACGGGGGAAGGTGAATGGGAATGGAAGCTGTATTCTTTTTTATGTTTAATTGCTCAAGCAAGGCATCAATTTTAGCTAAACCTCGCACATAAGTTTTGTAAACAGACAAGTGTTTTGACTTGATAACGTCCACAGGGGCTTCCTTCGAGTCTTCATTGTCACAAATTTCTTCGTAACAAGATCGGAAAGCTTCCCAGAGTCGATTAAACTCCACTCTGTGGACATTCAGGGAATGAACCGTGTGTTCATCGGTCGGTAGAGCACTTAGAAACTGCTCCAAATCAATCAATCTATCGCCACATCTAATCAATCGCTTTAGATCGGCCATAATTTTTAATTAAAAGAAGGAAGGAAGTCCGAAAATTTGGGAAAAAATTTAATACGCGATTGTTTGCTAGTTATTTGCTTTTGTTAATTTAGCTTTTTCCTATTATTTTATTGTTATTTATTAATTTTCAACTAAATTTCAAAAAAATAATATTCTGACCGCTTTTGGTCCAACCGAGCCCACTGTGCTGAGAACAGCTAGTGGGAAAAGCAAAATAAACACACAAACAAGTCCGGCTCAACTTAGTGTGGTTGTTGTATAGCTCTCTTATAAAAAGCTCGCACACATAAACTGCCTAACGCGCAAAGTGTGGGCTAGCGAACTGCTCAGGGGGTAGCGGGGGGTACACGATCTCGCGCGAGAGTAACTAAATCGAATATCAATACAGTAGCGAGGGACGCACACACGGTAGTGGGGAATGGGAATGCAACGTGTAAGGAGATGGTAATCGAGCCGCTCAAATGGTAGCGGAGGGAACACAAGGCAATGTTGTGTGGCTGGTTATATTCGCGAGAGAATATAATGGCGAGGGACGCACACAAGATAGTGGGGTATGGGGGTGCAAACAAACGTTAAAATCGTTGACAAAGCCCTTCGTTGCTTTGTTTGTTGCGGGGGAAACAAACACGGTAGTGCGGTGTAGGGAATGAAAAAACACAACCAAAAGAACTAACCGCGAAGTTATTAACAAACGCAACAACAACACTACGCCAAGTATTGGTGGATTGAAGTAAGTAGGAAAAGAGATCGCGCGAATAAATAATCTTTCAGAATACGTATTTATTACATTCACTCTCACGATCAAACAAATATCTCAACCTTACCTTGGTTTTCCGATAATTTGTTGTTTTAGGGGATAAAAATATCTTCGGGATTTTGGGTTGACTGCGAGTATTTAGTCTGCAAGGAATGTTTGGATAATATTATTCTTTTTGACGGGCGGCTCGTTATCCGGCTCGAAGGACCAAAAATGTTACGGCGGGTTAGATGCATTTCTCACGGGTACGACGCCTTTATTTTCCGCTAAAACTTTTTCGGCCTCACGAGCAGTGTCCCTAAAAGAATGCAGATTCATTGGGCCGGAGCCGAATAGCATGAATTTTAATTCGGGCTTTATATTTTTACGTATTATTCCCAACAGTTTATCCTCAGGAAGAGGGTCTGACATTCTAGAATTAATAGACACCATAATTGAATGAAAATCGTCATATGACTCTTTATAATTTTGTTTTCTCGTATTTAATTGCATTAAAAGGTCTTCATCTGTTTCTAGAGTCGCAAATTCTTTAGCTATGGCCCGTTTTAAAAGACGATATGGAGGATCGTTATGTGTTTTAATAAAATTCCAATACCAGGATTCAGCTTTCCCTGATAAAAATGTTTGAAAATTTTGTTCTAGCTGATCTGAGCTACAACGAGTCCTCTCGACCAAAATATCAATTTCAAATAAAAAATCTTCCACTTTACCCGTGTTTTATTTTTCATTTTTCAAAGTCTACTTTAACGGGTCTGTCAGACATGGTAGGATTTCCACAATCTTGAGAATCTTGAGAATGCAAAGTTGGCAAGTTAGGTTGGTTACTTGTAGGGTTTGGATCCACTGTGCTATCTGAACGCTGGGTCAGATTTGAAACGGTTGCTCTCAATGAGCCTAATTCAGCATTGAAATTAGCCTGTGTCTGCTGGATGGTACGCAAAACCGCTAATATTTCCCCCTCTTGGGTGGTATTAACTACTTTTTCTTTATTAGTCTCCATTTGAGATGCACTTTGATTAATCGGAAAGCCTAATAACGTAGTGGTGTAACTAGCATGTTCAGAACGTTCAGGGAAAGAGTCAATTGTATCCGAATAATTACTAGGATTACAATCGCTTTGTAATTCCACAAGATAAAAATTAGAATCAGCTATATTTCCACTTTGACAATTTCCACTTACTTCCAGTTCCTCACTATAATTCAAAGGAACGCTAGCGCTACGTTGTGGTGAGTGGACTACCAAAGGTCTTGACGGAGGTGGTTCCTCAAGATTATCTAAGGATTTGCTAGGCGACGAAATACTTCTTCCTCGACCGCGAGATGAATTCAAAATATTAGAAGTAGCACTTTTGCTACGAAGAGACATTTCATGTCTACCCGTCATGAATTGTATTTCATAAAATATAGTACGGGTTTATGTAAATAATTAAAATATAGTTATTAGATAAAATGTAATATATATTAAGTAAGAAATAGAAAAGTGAAAAAAAGAGCATTTACCTTAGTGTTATAGATGAAGAGCTGAGTTATTTTAAAAGTAATAGTATGACAGTCTTAGGGGTTTTGGTAAGGGTTTGTATGGGCATGGCAAGGGTGAATAGAGATTATAAGTTGAACCGACAATGTTAAATTTGTAAATTTGAAATTGTAGTTGTCTTGTTCAGAGACACAATGATCATATATTTCAATTTGAGTTCTTGTGAAATAATGTCTATTATGTAAAATAAAAAAAATTTAAAATTTTCTTTACTAGTTTCTTTTAAAAAAAACTTTTAAAGATTTTATGTTTATCCAACGTTTTATTGCAATAAACACACAGTTTAGTCATTGTTCCATGATTTAGACTTATAAAACGTTGGATAACTTAACTCAATAATTAGCACCAAACCATCAGTCGCAAATATAAGAAAAAAATAAAAAAAATCTTCACTTATATGACTTACTGATGTCTTTAGTACTAAATTACTTGAATCTCGTGTTATTTAAAAAAAATTGAAAGAAATAATTCTAGCTTTTGGAGTGGACAATTGTTTACATTAATATAAACTTTAAAGTCTCATCACCAAATAGAATGAAATGGAAAAATATGAAAATTTAACTGTTTTGTGCAGGCTTTGGCATATTAATTTTAATTGTTCGCTTATATTGATCTGGCTAAATTGGGAAAACTTTATGGAATTGGCTTTGTCTTCAGCCGGTGACTTTTAAGCCAGACCATATCAACGAAACAATTTAATTTATTTAAAAAAAATATAATAAACAATTCCATATGTATTTTTGCTTTACGTTGGGCGCCATTTATGTTACGCGCGCGGTCTAGACTAAAGTTGTCATTAAAAAGGATAGATATTACAATGCGAAAATTTGGGCCTAAGGCATATATATTAAACGGCTAGCTCCGCCAAAGTGGCAAGGTTCACAGCCCATTATTTGCCGCGTAAACATATAAAAAAAATGCCATTATGACCACTTTTATTTGATGATAAAACAAATTACTTGTGTATTATGCCGCTGCGAGAGAAAAAAAAAATTTAAATTTATGAATCCCTATACCCCCATACCAATACTCCCCTTTACCATAAACCCACAGAAAGAAAAGTTTAAAGAAGCATTTTTATATTACATCCCATATCGTTTATTATAAAAAAAAACCAGAAAACTTAGAAATAAAGAAAGGAAAAAAAAACAACTAGAAATACTTATAATCTTAAACTAACCTTACTCGCTATACTTACAACTAATATACATATAAAATACATAATGATGATTATGATGATGGTGATGAAAGTGGCGATGAACGAGATGATGATGAAAGTGCTGATGGGTTATGAGATGATGGTGTTGAGGTTAATAAAGGTAAGCTGGTAATGATGGTGTTTCAGCTGGTAAAGATGGTGTAAATTGATGATGAAGTTGAAGCTGATTTTAAGAATTCTGCAGACGGTATGGCTGTTTGTCATTCGTTCACTGTCACTGTGTGTTGGTAATGGCAGGGAGATTTTAAATAACATAATTTCCTTTATTTAGTTTTAAATACATCTTTCTCGTCAGCAACATTTATTTTATTGGCTAATACATGTCCTTTTTAAACAGTACGATTTACAGTTTAGCACAAATTAGTTTTAGGAGAGGTTTCATTGTTTAAGAGTTTTATGTGTAGGTTTTATTATTATTATATTTTTTCTTTTCTTATTATTAGTTTATTGTAGTTTGGTTTCAATTTCAATGATTTTAATATTGTATTTCTTTAATTTTTTTTTCTTTTTAAGGTACTCTCTTAGCTATACTTCAAGCTTTGTTGTTTTTTTTTTCTTTTTTTTCTCTTTTTATTTATCTTTAATCTTAGTCGGAAAACAAGAAGGGTAATTGCGTTTTATTTGTCACGATCATTCCCTTTCCTTTACTTTTTTTTTTTTTAAGTTTGTGTTATATAATTTTTTATATTGTTGCGGATGGGGCGAAGAGCTGGCCAACCGCCAAGTAGCCCTTCAATGTCCCATGTTACGGGGTACACCCACCAAATGAATGAAGGGCCCAAATCATAGTGTGTCATGCTGTGGCGGACATATGTCTTTTGTTGTTGTTCGAAATAAGATCCCCGGCTCGTGTTGCTCCGCCGTCACGTTGTTTGGGGTAAAGCATGTGAAATGGACCAGCGAAAATGTAGGCGCCTTGCCCAAGCCCATATTTTTGTGCACACATGCCCTGTTTGTGCCTTTAATGCCGTTTGTTTTTGCCATTTATATTCCATTGTTCTTTATGTTTTCCTTGTAATTAATTATTATTTGTAATAAAATCTTCTTATTGTTTGCCTGTGATTAAATTTTTGCGTTTTGACAGCTGTGTTCTTGGGTGCGTGTTTCGTATGTGGTGTCTGTTGTGAAATGATGAATGTGTGGGAATAATGGTTTTGACATTTCACTATTAGTCGATAAAGCAGTTACACAGAGTTGGTGTTGTCTGGAGTAAACGTATACCGATCAGGCAGTGTTCATTCATAAATCCAGTGTTGGCAAATTTGCTCAAACTAGCTGAGGAAGAAAAAGCAAAGTAGCGGTTTAAATTCGAATGTATAGTAAGACGATTCTGATGGCGCGTATTAAAGAGGGGGAATAAGCTTGGGAAATTTCAAGAAGGAGATAGATATCTATGTCTTGACACCGTTTGAATTAAATTAAAAATGGCCAGCACTGGAAAATGAGTGAAAATAGGAAAGAATGATACTGGTATGATAGGGTAAAACGCCGATGGGATGGCACAGTTGCTCAGAACAACTTAAGTGGTGCGGTCGAATTGTATAAAACGAACGTGTGTGTGATATATTGATAATAAAGTAAGAATAAATATAAAAGGTTTTAAATTTGAAAATGGTGGTAATTTAGTTACGTTGTAGATATTGGATTTGGTGTGCAAAGTCTAGGATACGAATCCGAAGGACCAATAGGAAGCGAAATTGTGTCAAACCAGCGTTTTTTTTTTGGACCACCAGACGAAGGACAGGACGGCCGAAAAATACCAGGTAGGATAAAAGTGTTAGTCCAATTCAGGATAGGAAGATTAATTTTAATTTTACCAGAGCAAACTGAAATCCTGGTGGTGTTGCCTTCGGCTGGCCAAGACAAAAAGATCTGGCTGATATTTTTTTTTTCATATTACCGACAAAAGAAATTCGAGGTGTTAAAAGGTGCTAACACCAAGTACAGCCAAGAACCGCACCACTGAAAATACTGGCTTTTGGTACTACCTATCACTAGTTTGCAAATTCTAGCTTTTCCGGTGACAGCAGAAAGAGTGTTGCGAAAATCAAAGAGGCAACATAGCGCACTAATATAATAAAGAAAAAAAGAGGAAAGAAAAAACGCTATTCACGTTATCATTGGGCTGGTGCCTG
Source organism: Muscina levida (assembly GCA_964034835.1). Classification (NCBI taxonomy): domain Eukaryota; kingdom Metazoa; phylum Arthropoda; class Insecta; order Diptera; family Muscidae; genus Muscina; species Muscina levida. The sequence continues at coordinate 91,587,640 of OZ035882.1, read as the reverse complement.
AGAGTTTGAAATAAACGCTAGATTATGCAAATAAGAAAATATTAAAATATAAAAGACGAGAATAAAAAAAAAACTGTCATTAAACATATAACAAGAATTAAGGGGACAAAAACCCCAGAAAAAAAAACGAGAAAAATACAAAAGATATCATTATTTTTAGATATAATTTAGTTTGTAAGTTTATGTAGTCTGTAGTCGTAGTCTCTTGTCAATTGATATTGCTAACCCTTTTTGTTTCAGGAAATTGTGAAGGACCTACAAATTTAGTTTGAAATAACGTTTTTTTTTGTGTTGTGCGTTCGACATATTTGTCACACGGGAATTTACTTATGAAATCCTAAGTGAGCTCAGTTAGGTAGACATAGGGAATTTCCGAATATATGTGTTAATTTAATTACGCGTTGAGATAAGGCGTTTTTTTTTAAGGGGCCTATAAAAAGATACTTATTTGTGAGTCCTGTTAGGTTCAAAACTAAAAGAATTAATCGTGTATAGTCTTAAACAAATATGTTCAGTATCGTATATTAGTAAAATACAGAAAAAAGAAAAAGATAACAATAATAAATATGATAAAGAAGTTTTAATTATACAGTAACAAGAAAAAAATATGATGTGTTAAGTTTTTATTAGTAGGGAGAGGTACGTTATGGAAGGGTGAGGGAAGACGGAAAAGGTGGTATACGGGGCTGCGTGAATTATACGAATGTGGAATATTCGCAGCCAAGGCAGGGTGGGCAATGTGGAGGGCTAATATCAATGTCCTTCCTCAAGAAATGTGTTCCCATTTGTTGTTTCTTTTAATATGTCGTGTTTGTGTTTGTTCTGAAAGTAAACGATCAAAAAATTTTAGTGTTCGGGTCGATGGTGTGAGAAGTTAGGGTTGGAACCTACCCTGAGCAGAATGATGAGTTAGTTGGCCAGCTTCTCGATACCAAGTTGACGGCTCGTAACAGTATGGCGCCCAAACAAAATGAAGCTAAGGCCACCCCTTAGCCGTATTTCCGCCTGCATAGAACACCTATATGTAGGGCAATAGACCATTCATTTTTTAGCAATAGCCAAACAGTCTTTGTGGTTAAATTTTTAAGCCAAATTATTTTGACTTTACCATTACTCCAGACGTAGACGCTGAGGTATAAGTGAGGTTGAAATCTGGAATGAAAAGAGGCCACAGGGTACTGCAATATTTCAAAAGTGCAATTTTAAGTGCAATATCATGACGAAATAATTAAATCTGTCATTTGTATCGTACTTTATGTTTGTGTTTGGTATTAATGTTGTATAGTGTATATTAACATAAAAATTGGAGATTAAGTAGCGTAAGGGTATGTGATAGCAGCTCCTGACAGGATGGAGGTCGTTTGTATCGCGTATCTTTCAACCGCTCATGTCCTTGTTATTTTAAAAGATAATGTTAAAGGAAAGGTAAAGCATTTACTCGATAGCCGTTTCTGCCAGAGCAATGAAAATGTTGTATTGTTGTAAATGCAAAGCCTTTCCATTGCATTACCTCTATGAATGTACTCGTAGCATGAGCGGACTTAATGCTTCAAAATTTATGACAACAATTAAAGTAGTTTTTTGTTTTGGAACACATTTTTGAGGGTCAGTAATCTGGTCACATTTTTATTTTTTTTATTATTTTAAAATATTACCACTCCGATTTCCGAACCTGAAAATATAACTCTCTCCCTACAAACGTTTGTGTTGATAATTAACTATTTGAAGTTTGTGTCTTAAGTCTTTTGTATTGTAGTTTAACTTGTTGTATTTTGGTTGTTTTTACGTTTTTTTTTATTTTTAAATATAGTTTTTTTTTAGAAATTTAAGTAAGAGAATTGAATTCAATGGTCAGAAGTAGGCAGGACATGAATGTCGAAACTAGATCAAAGGCCAAAGATAGGAAAAGAAGGTGTCCATCACAGTTCGACTTAAATAGAACAAGATTTTTTAGCGAGGCAGAAAAACAACGCAAGGTTGCAAATAGAAATAGTAATATGGCGAATGAAAATAGCTTTCATGATATGTCTATGACAATTAATAGCGGATCTGGGCCAAATACATCCCAAAGGGGCCCCAGACAACAACATGCTAATACATCAACTGATCAGCCTAATTTCCACCTTCAACTCGATCAACCAATATCTGCGGGAAATCTTTTACAACAGGCACCACAAAATGAAACTGTTAACGCTAGGGTAGAAGAGAATACGATCCCGGGCATTGATGATGATATCGTTCGGACTGAAGCCCGGACAATTCAGCGTAACTTAGAAGATCAAGTGAGAAGTATGGTAGGTAAAGAAATGGAGGAAATTAGGAAGACTATCGCAAGTTTAGCTCAGACTGTGGGAGAATTAGCTAGAGTTGCCACCCTTAATCAAAACTCAATCGCAAACTTAAATCCGGCTAATAATAGAAGTGGATGTAATGGGCAAATCATACCGTCATTTGCTGTACAGCAAGCATCCACAAGTTCACAGGCTCCATCCATGACTTTTCGGGCACCTTTGCCAACAAACATCCCCGCTACTGCTGACATTCCTCCTGCACCAGAATCTCGATCTAGTTCTGTAACATCTGCAAATGGGGAAATTAAAGTCAGAATTGACAAATTTGGACTGAAATTTGATGGTGACTCACGAAATATGTCCGTTGACGATTTCATTTTTCGATTGCATCAGATGCAAAGGAACTATAATATTCCATGGGCAGAGGTTGTAAGAGACTTCCAACTTTTGTTATCGGGTCCCGCTAAGGAATGGTACTGGTGGTACCAGCGTACATATGGGTTTAATGATTGGGCTGGCGTGGAATATGCACTCAGAACTCAATACGAAATACCCAGGTCAAATTTTGAATTGATGCGTGACTTAGTGGAGAGGAAGCAACGGCAAGGCGAGACCGTGGATCAGTATTTCCAAACAATGTGTCAACTAAGATCTAAATTACAGGTACCAATAGCTGAGTGCGATATGCTCAAGATTTTAAAATCGAACATGCGGGAAAACATCCGGGTAAATGTATATCAGATGGCTATTAACTCGGTGGAGCATCTCAGGATAGAGTGCAATGAGGCAGAGAGACATTTTGCTAGAAAAGAGAACAGATTTGGTCCTCCACTACCTCGTCCCGCCAGACTAGTAAATGAGATAGCCGAATATCAGGATTATGAAGAAAATACAAGTGATGTCGAAGATATAGCTGCCATACAATATAACCAACAACCGACACGACCAATCGTTTGCTGGAATTGTCGTAAAAGTGGTCATGTCTTTAGGGATTGTCCGGCTGACGAGGTTGTTGTGTTTTGTTTCCGATGTGGCAAGCCTGGAGTTAGAACTCCTAAATGCCCTAATTGCCAGTCGGGAAACCGCAACAGGGGCGTGGAGAAACCGGGGAATCCGCGTCCAACCGAGAACCCGTCACAATAGTGCTGAAAGAAACCAAAATAGTTGAAAATAAAGAGTCAGTAAAAGATAAAATAGAAACAGATAAAGTAGAGGTTGGGCCAGAAAACAGACATTATCTCCCGTTAAAAGTAAGGGAGGAAAATTATAAATTAGTCAGGGACCGTATATTTAATGGTGGCGATAAAACAATAGTAACAGAGCGCATTTTAAAAATCCGGCAAAAATTCGCAGAAAAGAAAAAGAACAATAAGTTAGTTATAGAGGCGGTGTTTAGAGCGCAGAATTCACTGCGTGACCCTAGAGTTTATGCTGATGTGGAGATTGAAGGTCGTGCATTGCGAGGTCTATTAGATACCGGTGCTTCGGTTAGCATACTGGGAAAGGGCTGTCGTGAATTGATGGACAGTCTAGACGTTCCTATTACGCCAATATTTTCAAGCGTTAAAACAGCCAGTGGCCAACCATACCGTGTATTAGGAAAAATTAAATTAACTGTTAAATATGGTGAAGTCAGCCAGGAATTGGGTCTATATTTGTGTCCTGATCTGGAACAGTCATTATATTTGGGGATTGATTTCTGGCGACTATTTGGTTTAGCTCCAGAAATTGTTAACGTTAATGAAATGAATTATGAACAAATAAATAATGATTTTATACCTGAAGGAGACTATAAGTTGGGAACTCACGACCTAAACAGGGAACAAAGGGAAAAACTTAACACCATAATAAGGCGCTTTGATACATTCGAGGAGAAGGGACTGGGCCACACAACATTAGAAAAACATGCTATTAAATTAGTTGAGGGATCGGTGCCTGTCAAGGACCGACATTATCCCATATCACCTGCTGTTCAAGAAATCGTTTATGAAGAAATTGATAATATGCTAAAGCTAGGCGTTATCGAAGAAAGTGAGAGTCCATGGAGCCACAGGACAACTATAGTTAGGAAACCTGGAAAGAATCGCTTCTGTTTGGATGCACGAAAACTCAATAAATTAACTATTAAAGATGCTTACCCTCTACAGAACATTGATGGTATTTTGAGTCGTATAGACGAGACTTATTATATAAGCAGTGTAGATCTCAAATATGCATTCTGGCAGATTGAGTTAGAGGAGGAGAGCAAACCATATACGGCGTTCACAGTGCCTGGACGTCCGTTATACCAATTTCGCGTTATGCCATTCGGACTTTGCAATGCGGCGCAACGACTTTGCCGGTTAATGGACAAGGTTGTGCCGCAGAAACTAAAGCAAAATGTGTTTATATACTTAGATGATTTGTTGGTAATTTCTAGCGATTTTGACGAACACATGAATCTTTTAGATGAAGTAGCTCAATGCCTTAAAAAGGCCAATTTAACAATCGGGCTAAAGAAATCTCAATTTTGTTTCAGAGAGTTAAAATATCTTGGATTTATAATCGGCAACGGTGCATTGAAAACGGACCCAGACAAAGTCAGGGCCATAAAAAGTATAAAAATACCTAAAAGCCCAAGAGAGGTAAGAAGTTTTCTGGGGACCGCGGGTTGGTATCGACGATTTATAAGAGATTTTTCAACGATATCGTCACCACTAACAGATACCCTTAAGAAATCTAAGAAATTTACAATGACACCGGAAGCCGTGATATCTTTTGAAAATCTAAAGAAAGCCTTGACATCTGCTCCTGTTCTTCGTCACGCAGACTTCTCAAAAAGATTTTTTATACAATGCGACGCTTCGGAGTATGGGATTGGCGCAGTTTTGTACCAGTTAAATGAGGAGAAGGAAGAGCATCCAATTGCGTTCTATTCCCAAAAACTCAATTCGTGTCAGAGAAATTATAGCGTGACGGAAAAGGAATGTTTGGCGGCTGTGATGGCTATCAAGAAATTCAGACCGTACGTCGAAATGTTGCCTTTTACGGTCATCACGGATCACGCAAGTCTCAAGTGGTTGATGACCCTAAAAGACTTGAGTGGTAGACTGGCTAGGTGGTCATTACAACTTCAGGCTTATAACTTTGACATTGAACATCGTAAAGGGTCAGAAAACGTGGTAGCCGATATGTTGTCCCGAGCGCCCCAGAACGAATTTGTGGAAGATCTTACGAAAGAGGAGCTATTTGATTTTGAGACAATAGAATTTGAAAGCGAGGATTATTTAGAGCTGATTGAAAATATTAACAAAAACAAGAAGCAATTGCCTGATTTGAAAATTGAGGATGGGAAAATTTATAAAAAGACCGAATTTGATCGTGGAATAAATGATGAAAGCCAGTGGAAGTTGTGGGTTCCCCAGAACTTGACAACGACTATAATCGAGAAGGCACATAGTGAAAAGATATCAGCACACGGAGGGATAAATAAAACTTTAGATAGAGTCAGACGTTTTTTCTATTGGCCAAAAATGGCAAGTCAAATAAAGAATTTTGTTAGGCAGTGTCAAGTTTGTAAAGAAACTAAATCTGAAAATAGAAAATTGATGCCAACTATCGGCCAAGAAGTCGTTACAGACAGGCCATTCCAGAAACTATATATAGATTTCCTGGGAAAATATCCCCGATCCAAAAGCGGTAACTGTTACATCTTTATAGTTATGGATCACTTCACAAAGTTTACCTTTTTAAAAGCAATGAAAGAGGCAACAACCGGTAATGTAGTTAAATTTTTAATTAGTGAGATATTTCACAAATTTGGTGTGCCAGAAGTGATCCATAGCGATAATGGTGCCCAGTTTACCGCCAAGGGATTCAATGAGATGATCGAAGCTTTTCAGATAAGGCATATGAAAACGGCCGTATATTCACCCCAATCCAATGCTTCGGAAAGGGTGAATCAGTCCGTACTGGCTGCTATAAGGGCATATTTAAATGAAGACCATCGTGATTGGGACATGTATCTCTCGGAGATAGAATGTGCATTGCGAACGGCCATTCATTCAGCAACAGGTACATCGCCATTTTTTGCGTTATTTGGCTATCACATGTTTACCAGTGGTAGCGACTATAGGTTGGCCAGAAAGTTGAATTCTTTGTCGGATCATAATATAGAGCCTATGAAAGCCAGGGACAAATTAGAACTATTGAGAGAGAAAATTAAGGGAAACCTGCATAAAACATATGAGAAAACGGCCGAGCGCTATAACAAACGCGCCCGAATGGTTAAATTTGTGCCTGGCCAGGAAGTTTATAGAAGAAACAATGTGCTGAGTGATTTTGGAAAGAATATTAACGCAAAGTTTTGCAAGAAGTTTTTAAAATGCCGGATAGTACGCCCCATAGGCAATAATATGTATGAATTAGAAACCATGAACGGTAAACCTTTGGGCAACTATCATGCAAAAGATATTAAAATGTAGTGCAATACGTATTAGTGCAATATTAGGATAGGCATTACATTATTTATTATACACCTATCCGTTAATTCGTGTTTGTCCTAATTTGTGTTAATACCAGTGCAATACTACAGGATGTTATTCTTTTCTACAAAAAAAAAAAAAAAAAAAAAAAAACTAATACCTGATTTACCTGACTTAATTTCGTTGTTTGTCCCATTTGACCCCGGTTTTAGCTTGTTTTGAATTGAATGTTTGTTTGTCTGATTATGAGAAGCACAAATCTACACGTATATAGTTTTGGGGCGGCTGGTCCAGTCTCCGATTCGTATCATCATTGCGTACCCATTTAGTTTGAGTTCCTATGACATCAATAGTCCGCATCTAAAAGAGTAGTAAAATAGCCACAAAGTAACTCTTAATGGTAATGTCTGGTGTATGTTATACTTCCCTAAAGAAAACTATATGCAAACACATTTCAAATGGACCCAAAATAAAAACTGTATTAAAATCCACCAATACACCAATAAGGCGCACACAATAATGCCCGGCTGTGATGCTCAGGGTGTGGGAGTTCCCCACGTTGTTGCCGGAGCAGAATGTAACCCAATTTCCAACAATCCGCACACCGGCCCTGCCAACGGAAACCTATCAGCTCCGGTGTTGTGTTGCGGATGGGGCGAAGAGCTGGCCAACCGCCAAGTAGCCCTTCAATGTCCCATGTTACGGGGTACACCCACCAAATGAATGAAGGGCCCAAATCATAGTGTGTCATGCTGTGGCGGACATATGTCTTTTGTTGTTGTTCGAAATAAGATCCCCGGCTCGTGTTGCTCCGCCGTCTCGTTGTTTGGGGTAAAGCATGTGAAATGGACCAGCGAAAATGTAGGCGCCTTGCCCAAGCCCATATTTTTGTGCACACATGCCCTGTTTGTGCCTTTAATGCCGTTTGTTTTTGCCATTTATATTCCATTGTTCTTTATGTTTTCCTTGTAATTAATTATTATTTGTAATAAAATCTTCTTATTGTTTGCCTGTGATTAAATTTTTGCGTTTTGACAGCTGTGTTCTTGGGTGCGTGTTTCGTATGTGGTGTCTGTTGTGAAATGATGAATGTGTGGGAATAATGGTTTTGACATTTCACTATTAGTCGATAAAGCAGTTACACAGAGTTGTTGTTGTCTGGAGTAAACGTATACCGATCAGGCAGTGTTCATTCATAAATCCAGTGTTGGCAAATTTGCTCAAACTAGCTGAGAAAGAAAAAGCAAAGTAGCGGTTTAAATTCGAATGTATAGTAAGACGATTCTGATGGCGCGTATTAAAGAGGGGGAATAAGCTTGGGAAATTTCAAGAAGGAGATAGATATCTATGTCTTGACACCGTTTGAATTAAATTAAAAATGGCCAGCACTGGAAAATGAGTGAAAATAGGAAAGAATGATACTGGTATGATAGGGTAAAACGCCGATGGGATGGCACAGTTGCTCAGAACAACTTAAGTGGTGCGGTCGAATTGTATAAAACGAACGTGTGTGTGATATATTGATAATAAAGTAAGAATAAATATAAAAGGTTTTAAATTTGAAAATGGTGGTAATTTAGTTACGTTGTAGATATTGGATTTGGTGTGCAAAGTCTAGGATACGAATCCGAAGGACCAATAGGAAGCGAAATTGTGTCAAACCAGCGTTTTTTTTTTGGACCACCAGACGAAGGACAGGACGGCCGAAAAATACCAGGTAGGATAAAAGTGTTAGTCCAATTCAGGATAGGAAGATTAATTTTAATTTTACCAGAGCAAACTGAAATCCTGGTGGTGTTGCCTTCGGCTGGCCAAGACAAAAAGATCTGGCTGATATTTTTTTTTTCATATTACCGACAAAAGAAATTCGAGGTGTTAAAAGGTGCTAACACCAAGTACAGCCAAGAACCGCACCACTGAAAATACTGGCTTTTGGTACTACCTACCACTAGTTTGCAAATTCTAGCTTTTCCGGTGACAGCAGAAAGAGTGTTGCGAAAATCAAAGAGGCAACATAGCGCACTAATATAATAAAGAAAAAAAGAGGAAAGAAAAAACGCTATTCACGTTATCATTGGGCTGGTGCCTGAGAGTTTGAAATAAACGCTAGATTATGCAAATAAGAAAATATTAAAATATAAAAGACGAGAATAAAAAAAAAACTGTCATTAAACATATAACAAGAATTAAGGGGACAAAAACCCCAGAAAAAAAAACGAGAAAAATACAAAAGATATCATTATTTTTAGATATAATTTAGTTTGTAAGTTTATGTAGTCTGTAGTCGTAGTCTCTTGTCAATTGATATTGCTAACCCTTTTTGTTTCAGGAAATTGTGAAGGACCTACAAATTTAGTTTGAAATAACGTTTTTTTTTGTGTTGTGCGTCCGACATATTTGTCACACGGGAATTTACTTATGAAATCCTAAGTGAGCTCAGTTAGGTAGACATAGGGAATTTCCGAATATATGTGTTAATTTAATTACGCGTTGAGATAAGGCGTTTTTTTTTAAGGGGCCTATAAAAAGATACTTATTTGTGAGTCCTGTTAGGTTCAAAACTAAAAGAATTAATCGTGTATAGTCTTAAACAAATATGTTCAGTATCGTATATTAGTAAAATACAGAAAAAAGAAAAAGATAACAATAATAAATATGATAAAGAAGTTTTAATTATACAGTAACAAGAAAAAAATATGATGTGTTAAGTTTTTATTAGTAGGGAGAGGTACGTTATGGAAGGGTGAGGGAAGACGGAAAAGGTGGTATACGGGGCTGCGTGAATTATACGAATGTGGAATATTCGCAGCCAAGGCAGGGTGGGCAATGTGGAGGGCTAATATCAATGTCCTTCCTCAAGAAATGTGTTCCCATTTGTTGTTTCTTTTAATATGTCGTGTTTGTGTTTGTTCTGAAAGTAAACGATCAAAAAATTTTAGTGTTCGGGTCGATGGTGTGAGAAGTTAGGGTTGGAACCTACCCTGAGCAGAATGATGAGTTAGTTGGCCAGCTTCTCGATACCAAGTTGACGGCTCGTAACAATATAACTAGTTGTTTCAATACAAATGAAATAAATTTCTCTTTTTTTCAATAATAAGGTACATTTATAGTATGATTTCCAGGTATATTTTTAATTCTTTTATTTATTTGCTTTTGGTCAAATGTCCGGTATTTTTTTTCTTTGCTTTTTAGAAGTGTCTATGTCGATATATGTTAAACTTCTTCATTTATGTCTAATACTTTGCAAATTTAGTTGTTTTCAGTTACATATATGTTGTAGTAGCAATAGCATCACTGTACACCTTGTGTTAATTCTTTTTTTTTCATTTTTGTGTTGTTTTTGCAGTTGCTATGCCTGTTTATTATTTTCAATTGGTATTATTTCATATGAACCGTAGCTTTTCTTCGACCGACTCTATCCACTGCTTAAACTCGACTGTCCCTGTTGATCTTTCTATTTTTTTTCCCTAGTTACAACGCCAACTTCACGTTGCATCAGCCATCATTAAAAGTAACGGTTGATGAGAGTGCAAAAGGGAAAGAAATAGAACACCAAATTGAATGAGAAGTGGAAATGTCAAAATGGAAATATGGGCGCATGGTTGCCATCTAGTATTAGTACACAGATAATTCGTCTGTACAGTACTAGCTTAACCCTTACAGAACCAAATGAAAAGATCCCCAACAAAACCTAAGCAAGACACGGAATCAGAAAAAAAATACAGTGTTATTTGAACCCTAATAGACGATACCGACGATTGTGCACACCCACAACGAAACAAAGTACATTTGGTCTTACTAACATTGATACTGTTATTATTATAAGAGCTCCAATTACAAATTCGACCGATGTCAGAATCCAAATCTCTAACACATTCCGCAACAGACCCTGTATGACTAGATGCAAATAACTGAATATCATCAGCATAAATATCCATACTTTACACGCTATCCAGCCATATCCCCTATCTACAGTCAAATCAGTACATTTTGATTTCCTATCCACCTTCCTATAATTCAATATTACTTTGCTATAATTTTGTGGTGTTTGTCTTTGCTTACTCCTACATGTTTTCTAATTAGGCTATCTCGCTCATGTTGTTGAGAGGATATGAGTAGATATGGGTAGATAGCGTGTAAACCATACTTAATGGACATACTGTTTTAGAAACTACGTACCGAAATCGACTAGAGAGTGGTATTATTATATTATTAACGGATTTTCCAATAGGTACTTGACAACTTTGAATTAAATTTGTGAACGGACTAATTCACTGATCATCTAACTGTTACTTTCCTTTTTTTCTGTAAACTCAACCAGCCCGATTCTGAATACTTCCCGGGAGATAATTCCCGGGGGATTTATTTATCTCGAGAATAAAATCCTCCTATTCTAAAAGAACGGGAAGGACAAAAATAATTTCGATTATTCGAAGTCAGTTGTTTTGTTTGGCTAACAATTTGCAAATTATTTTTATGAATTTTTAAATGTACAAAGGGAATAAAGTGAATATTAACAACAAATACCTACAAAAAACAATATAACAATTTTTCATTGCTGCGTTTGTGATGATATCTTAAGCAGAAAACTCATTGCAATTTCTACGCATGTGAAATTCAGGGCAATTCCTCGCTTCCCTGCCGAAGGTGGCTACTAGAGGGGGATAGGTAGAGATTGGGCCGTAGTTAAATGTTACGTTAGTGAGTGATTTTATTAAAGCTTCATCTTTGTTATTAAAAAAAACTTTTATCAGATGTGTGATCATGAACTAAAGATATTCTGGTGCGTGGCAAGACTCATTTACTTGAAACTCCAGCGAATTGCGAGCTTACCTTGAGAAAATAAACTTCCTTCCCATAGGCCGACAGATGTTTTGTACTTTTATCATTAAAATATTCTATATAGATCGACAATAACAAACAAGAGAATACATACACGGGAGGTACACTGGGTTGGCATTTGATGCCAAAAACAATTATATGCAATTTTGTCCGATGGACAAAGCATAGACAAGAGCTTGTGTGGGTTATGTTGACGTTGTCTTCGTTGATACCATTTTCGCACCGGTGTGTGTGAGCTTCACATTGATTGTGTGAAGCTTTTAACACTTAAGGTTGTGATAATGAGTGGAGAAGGCACAGCAAACGGCACTGATGATGATGGTTTGGCAACCATCGAAATAGCTAATAGAAACAGATCTCAAACCGAACAATGAAAAACATATTCATAATTCTATATAGATCGACAATAACAAACAAGAGAATATTAAATACTTTCATATTTTGGTACAACTCTTTGAAATTTGTTAGCGGAATTTTCCGTAAAATTTGTCATCAATTTCTCCCTTTAATTTACATTCGTAATACCTACTTTATTTCTGGGGAATATATCCCCACTTTCGAAGTTCGATTAGAATAAGGAAGAAGGGAACAAATTCCCAGGGAGATTTCATTTAGAATAGGGGAACAGGGAATAGGGAAAAAATTCCCGGGGAACTGCCATTCAGAATTCGGGCGAACATTTTTAACATGGTAAAGTACACGAACAAACAACGTAGGCAAATTATAAAAATTTACTACCAAAATTCGTAGTCGGTGAAAGCAACTTTAAGAGCGTTAACTCAAATTTTCGGTCGTTATTCTCGCCCTACTAGACAAGCAATAACAAGTTTATTGCAAAAATTTGAGTCTACATATTCACGGGTTGGTCGAAGTGACAAAAATATCACTGCCGTTCAGGCGTTCTTAGCAAACGATCCAATTCATTCTTTTGCGGGAAGATCTTTGTTTACACCCATGCAAGATCAAGCTTACTTAAGAATTGAAGCCGATTCACCATTTGTCGCGACGTACGTTCTCCGATTGGGCTTTGGAGAAGATTCGCCAAGATAATGAATTTTATCGCAAAATCATCTTCAGTGACGGAGCTCATTTTTGGCTCAATGGATTTGTCAATAAGCAAAATAGGCGTTATTGGTTTAGTGAAAATCCACATGTGCTTCACGAATCACCACTTTATCCACAAAAATAACTGTTTGGAACGGTTTGCATGCCGTCGGCGTGCCATATGCCATATTTTTTCGTCGACAATAACGATAGTCACGTTACTGTGAATGGCGATCGTTATCGCGGGATGATTAGCGATTATTTTTTTGGCTCGAATTGGAAAACATGCACTTGGACGACATGTAGTTTTAACAGGACGGTATCACAAGCCACACAGCACATGTTACAATCGATTTATTGAAGAGTAAGTTTAGTTAGCGTGTTACTTCATGAAATGAACCAGTCAATTGGCCGCATCGTTCGTGCGATTTAACGCCTCTAGACTTACTTCTTTGGCGCTACGTCAAATCATTGGTCTATGCCAATAAGTCGACGACGTTGCATGAACTCAGATCCAACATTGAACGCGAAATAACGGCCGAAATGTGTGACCGAGCCATCGGAAACTGGATCCAACGAATCGACTACTGCCGACTTTCCCGCGGTGGCCATATTAACGAAGTAGAGTTCCATTCATAAATGTTTTGATTGTATTTAAAGTCGATCAAAAAGTTTGAGCAATTTTCTCATATGGTATGCGTTTTATTTAAAAAAAAAATTGTCAAGTTCTTATTGGAAAACCCGTTATAATTTCATAAATATCACACTCTTTTTGTTAGGAATTTGTTTCCGACATTGAAACAAACAAACCAAACTTTTCACAGTCACGGATCCAAAAAAAAAATTTTCCAACAACTGATATGTTAACGCCACCTTATATGTAATACATCTTAGTTTAGAGATGAGGCTGATTTACACGCTATCCACCCATATCCCCTATCTCCTGTCAAATCGGTACATTCTGATTTCCTATCCACCTTCCATAAGGAAATTGTAACTGAACTGCTTAAACCAGTATCGTTATTATTACCTACTATACATTTTTCTGCGTGTTGATGTTAATCCTCACCCACATGTGTGTCAAATAAATTTGACAGTGTATTTGGTGTATTTTGTTTGCCGAAAAGGTACTAAAAGTTACAAACGTCTTAATTACCATCCCTATACTGTAGTAAAAGCAAAAAAAGAACCGTTAAAGCGCCGCGCGATCTTCAATCAATGAATGCCAAATTTTTTATGTTCTAATGACAAAATCCATTAACAATCAATGAAGTGTAAGAAGTAAAGAATTTTCATAAAAAGTGCCAACAACAAATCAACAAAATGAGAGTAAGTTTCTGTAATTTCTGTAATAGGCTGGGGCGCTAATCTGTTTCTCTGCCACAGATACTTCGGTCCCAGTACTTACAAAGCAAGCAGAGCGGCGCTTGCACGAATGTGACACAAGTGGCCAATAATCAAAAGGTAAGTTGTACTTCTTGACTCTAGCATTGGATAATATGTACTACACGCTACACATAGGTCATCAACACACAGCCAGCAGAATGTGTCCCGATTGCTGACAGGAGATTGTCTGCACTCAACACGTGCAGATGTCCACTAAAATCACAAATTCTATCACACACGACTGCGGCACAATTCACACACAGACGTAACTCCACAGGCAGTTTTTCTACGTACCTTGTTCCAGCACCTCAAGAACAGCCGTCCTCCGCAGTGGATTGCTACGAAACGACCACATATGTAAATCATCGTTCCTTAAGAATTTCGCTTGGCAACATACCCAAGAATATCAAGTTAAAAGTCTACATTAAGGCAGTGGACATGGGCAACCGATGGTTGTCCAGTATGTATCAGAAGTATGAAAATGATTTGTGGCACAAGACGCCGCGAAATCCAGAAATTCGTCACATGAGATGGTATTACCACTGTCGACTATGCCGCCGACCACTGGCGGCGTTTAAAACGTTGAAATATCACCTTAATGGTCATCTGGATTTATATCCATATGTTTGTAAGATTTGTGGCAATTCATATAAAGACCGAACTGCAGCCGTTAGACATCTGAAAAAGGTACATAGCATTTCTCAAAATTTCAAGCCATTTATTGGTATCTGAAGCATAAAAGAAATTTACAAACATATATGGACACTTCTTCGACATCCGAGATGTATAGAGGGAGGAAGTTTGTGGTCTAGATTAAGAACAACACATAACATAAATATATTTTATTGGTTTTTTTTCAGTTTGGTTTGTCCGAAGTTGAAACGAGTTATGAGTTAGTTATATATTTTTTTTTTGAAACTACTCTATGCATAGCTAATATTATTCATAGTTAACAAGTATTCTGGAATTGGTTGTTGTTGCTGTTACAGCTGGTCTGTAACAAGGATTCCTTCCCTGATTGATAAAGCTGTTGCTAAGTTGACAATCCTTGGCTAAATAACCGGGTCGTTCCGGAGCATTGATCCAATTGTCCTGGAATTGGTAAATAGTCTTATGGGTTAATATATATTTAAACACGATTTGAATATATATTTTTGAGCATTTTTATATAACTAATGCACATTGATCAAGAGACTTGTGAAATTCAATTTTCTAAATCGATGTGTATACTTTTTTAAGAGGATTTAAAATTAAATTTGGTGATCATTGTACTACATACGGACTGACATGACAGGAAGTGCCAAGCTCTAATACGGTATGCCGGAGTATAAAACAGGAAATGAAATATTACACTGTAAGACAAAATTAAACTGTTGACCTCACTCATGATCAAAATTTGTTACAAATTTTATTTGTCAACAGATTTGGATGAACTTTTTTTTTAATATTTTTCAAATGGTTAAGAGCTTCTGACGAAGCCAAAGTATAAAATTTTTCTAAAATTAAAACTGTCACAAATTGTTAAAAATTAAAATTGTCACAATTTTTTTTTTAATTTGTGCCAATTTTAAAATTTTTCTTCGTCAGAACCAGAACCTGGCCTATTAAAACACAATTCATCAAATTCTGTGTTCAACTCTCAGAGTTCTGCAAACAAGAAAAATTTACATTCGAGTCGTTGTATGGGAGCTTCGCTCCAAAAATTGAATTCCGCGTAAAAAACTTAAATGAGCTGATCTAGAAAAACTGGGAGATACGTATAATTTTATTTGAGCTATATTTTCATAATCTGGTCAGTTTGATCATGGGTGAAAAATCGTGTCGTACAGTGTTATAAATGCAGAGTAGGCAAAGATTCACCTCGAAAATTTAAAAACAATTAAATTCTTTCTAAATCAAATTTATATTTTTTAAATCGCTCGCTGGGAGTGGAATTCAAATAAAATTTCACTCGTGTCGAATTTTAATATGGTTGAATATGCAATTATTAAAAAGTATTTAGTAATTGTTGATCTGTATATGTAAATAATGAGTTTGGTTTCATTGTTCGGTTCAAGATCTTTTCTATTATTGCTAATAGAATTTGTTTTACAAGAGTTGTGTGAAATGGATTATGTTGACAGCTGTCAGGGCAGCTAGCTATTTCGATGGTTGGCAACCATCCATTTCACACAACCTTTGTAAAACAAATTCTATTAGCAATAATAGAAAAGATCTTGAACCGAACAATGAAACCACTCATTATTTAGTAATATTAAAAAAATGTAAACTGTTTAAAAATTGCAAGGAAAGAAAGCCTTTGTATAAATAATTTCGAAAGATAAGAAAAATTTATAAAAATAACGCTTTTTTTCTTAATTTAATTTGAAAATTTTTACTTGAATTTTATTTGGCATTTTCCAAAATTTCAAAATTACATATTACACAGTGCAATATGGTGCCGCCTTCGTACCCAGCTATTTTTGAAGTATATACCGAGACTAAAAAAAATCCCCAAAGGATTTGGCCCCATTACATCGAAACATTTTTTTATGGATACTCTAATATTTTCACCGCCATACGATTTTTAGACCATTTTTAGGGAGTCCATATTTCATAAACTGTTCGGATTTTTTTCTTTTCGTCTTCGGCAAAGTTGTAGATCTAAACCAGAGCAAAAAAAGTCTCAAATAGACCGACGGAAAAAAATTGCATCTAGTGCATGAAAATTGTAAAAATATGAGAAAAAAGGCTATTTTTTCATGATATTTTCACCATAAAATTATGATTATAACAAGTAATATTTCACATAATTCATACGCCACGGAGTACAACGAAATACATTTTGTGTGGAAAACATCATAAAAAAATTTCCTTTTTCCCATATTTTTGCAATTTTCATGCACTGGATGCAATTTTTTTGGGTCGGTCTGTTTGAGACTTTTTTTGCTCTGGTTTAGATCTACAACTTATGAAATATGGACTCTGTAAAAATGATAAAAAAATTGTGTTGGGGTGAAAATATTGGAGTATCCATAAAAAAATTTTTCGATGTAATGGGGCCAAATCCTTTGGGGATTTTTTTAGTCTCGGTATATACTTCAAAAATATCTGGGTACGAAGGCGGCACCTGACGATGACCTTAAAAATGTTGCACAGTGTTATCACAACTGTAAAAGGGCATAAAAAATCACAACTGAACTTTTAATTGAAAATGGTACACATTTCACCAACATTTTTAGAATCCTGCAATCAAAAATACTAATTTATTTAAAAAAAAACCGTTAAATATAATATTATTTATTTTATTTAATTTTTTTATCCCTCGTGTAAATTTTGCAATTCTGATGACTAATTTAACATATTTTTTGTCAAAAAGATCAGTACTCTCCCATGAATTTTTGTAAATTGCAATTTTTTTCGTGCCACCAGTCATTAAATATAACACGGGACTCGAATGTCCAGGGTTCCTAAATTTGGGTATTTTAATTCGTCTTCCGTTGAGTCGAATACTTTGCGGAAAACATTTTAGTTTTAAATAACTTTGGCTACCTGGCTATTTAAGGCGCTCCGTATTTAACTTGTCACCAAATTTGATTTAACTTATCAACAGTTCACAATTTTTAATTATGTCAATTTGAGTTTTAATATCAATATTTAAATAACATAAATTAATTAAATTTTGTTAAATTTTTTCAATTTTCAAACTTGCCTCATATTAACAAATTTAACTCCAAAATTTGATTTTTATTATTGACTCCCATTTTTATGTAAAACTTCTAATACTTCGTTATTTTATGTCAGACGATCATTTCTTGTTAATTTTTTTATAGCATTGACAATAATTAGTTTGTACATATTATTGACGGACGGTATTCGTAAGAAATATCCAACATTATATATATATGAAGCAGAATTGAACTAATAGTATTATATGTTGAACTGGCAACAGCTAATTTAACAAATTTGTATATTTATTTTGGACTTCAGAATTTGAATTATTGTTTATATAGTACATGAAATATTTTTTCCATATATGTATTTCTTTTTAATTTTAAAATTTATTTGATATAAATTTCTACCGAATTTAAACTGACCACATTATATTTGTTAATCTGACTTAATAGTTAATAACCAACCTTTTTCAAAATTATTTTTTAAATATAAAAAAAAACACGCACACAGAAATATATATGAAACTTTAGTATGAATTGGATTCATTCATTATTTCACAAATATAATAATATATTATATATTTATTTGTTTTAAATTGTATTCACATTCAATGTATTCTTGCCTAAAATTGGAATGTGTGCCCACTAGGTGGTAGCGAATATTTTGTTTTGAAACTCTTTTTTTCAACAAATTACAATAACAAAATCAAATACACGCAAAATGTTTCTTCTTTCCGCATATTTTTCCTATTTTTTTTTTACTAATTTTCGCCTCAAAACAGAAAAGATCCCATCGGCCAATTGAACTTTATTTTAAAGAGCCAGTTGGTGCCTCTACGTTAATGGTATAACACATTACACTGTCTTACTTCTTCAGTAGTGGTGTACATGAAAACATGAAATAAAACTTTTGTTAACAAATTTGTATAAAGAATCATGCCAATTTAATAAACAATCCGATTCTGAATTTTTTCCCG
Source organism: Muscina levida (assembly GCA_964034835.1). Classification (NCBI taxonomy): domain Eukaryota; kingdom Metazoa; phylum Arthropoda; class Insecta; order Diptera; family Muscidae; genus Muscina; species Muscina levida. The sequence goes on along the minus strand of OZ035882.1, from coordinate 91,568,984 downwards.
CTACAGAAAAACACATATTTATGTGTAAAAACATGTATATTTTTTTAAATAATATTTTTCTTTTATTCCTGTCGATTTACGAAATTTGTTTTTAATCCGAAATCGGTGGGTCACCACTTTTATTACCCTAAAATGCTTATATAATTCGTTGTGTTATATTAAATGCGGCTATTGTTAGGCGATAGCAAACATATCTATTTAGTTTTTTTTTATTTCTGTTTTTAATCTGTTTATAAACTTTTGTTTTACAGTTTTTATTTATTTTAAGAATGTTATTAATTATTATATAAATTTTTAGTTATACTATCTTTTTTTTCTAAAATATTTTCTTGTATTAAACATCTTATCAACGCAGTAGAATATTTGCAAATACTTTACCTACTTGCATCAAAATGTATTTAATATACGCCAACTAATATAAATTTATATAACGTTGCATTTATTGCCATACACAAATTATTTACATGGTACCACAGAGTGGTATATATATATTGAAATACAATTTTGTTTAACTCAATTATTTATCGTCTTTTATTATTTCAAGTTTAAGCTACTCAGCATTTAGCCTGAACTAAACACCTGTGTTTTCAGAGTTACTAAAGGGGCGGGGCGACTAAACATGTTAAAGTGAAACCTAAGAATAATGTCAGTCAATCATTTTATTTCTTATTCTTTACACTTAGACGAAAGATCTGACTGGTCAAAGTAATAGGATTAATTAAACGTTTAGAGGGGAGTCGCAAGTAGGAACTGGGAAAAATAGTCCATTTGTATTTCTAAAGCAAAATTGGATTAGAATTTAAAAAATTTAAACTTAATTTCCCTTTACAATCCATGAATGTATTATGGGATATCTTATATTTATATTTTTAGATTCACACCTAGTTTATCGACAAATGCGAACGTCACTGTTTGAGAAGCTTTTACTAGACATGCCGATTGCCTCGACACTATACTGAGAAGTTGCTGTCCGGCAATGAAAGAAACATGTAGAAGACTGGAGGCGGCAGTCCAAAGCGAAATCTCCAAATCTCAATCTACAAGCAATTGCTATCAAATTGAAATGGAAATTGCGTTGCGTTCATAGTAAAACTTGAATAACACTATACAACAATTTGAGGGTCATTGTCTCAGTGGTGGTCGAAACCAATATCAAACGAAGCATTTTACATCAGTAACAAAACGTTAAACTCCGTTTTGCTCCACTACGCCATAATTTTTTTACAGTGGTTTAAAATTTATTATTTTTGTTCAAAAGTCGAATCAAAGAATATGAAAAATCAGGTGTCAAAATACATTTGAGTAGTTTATGTGTTCGGAGACCAGTATATCGTTGGAAAGGTCGTCGATTCTTCCGCTGAGAAATCAAATCAAACTAACTGAGTTGACTTCAAGTGAAGAAAGTAACGAAAAAATCGTGTTTTTTTTAACCGTAAGTCAAGATTTTGAGGGTATTAGAAAACTTTGGTTTACAGATTCACATTGTACAACATGCACAAGACTTACACTCCCCAAGTTTCAAAATGTAGTTTAATTATACCAAATGAAACTTTTTTTATACCAAACACCAGAAAGAAAGTTTCAGTCGGGCAACCCGACCCGACCAAAATGTTGTCCTGTTATAGCTTAACAAAATACAGAATTTGGACACGATCGTGTCGAGTGTATTGATATTATTACTCTATTGATATTATTATTCGATTTCTAAAGTGGTCGGAATGATGTAGTTGTATGGGAGGTACCAGAAGGGGCGGGGCCATATAGCCCATTTGCAATACCGTAAGTAGTTTTGGGGAAATATTAAATCGTGCAAAATGTCAAAACATTTGGTTGCGTCTTTCGAAAGTAATCGTGCACACCAGCCGGACAGCCAGACAGACGAACATGGCTCAAACGACTTAAAAAGTCATGAATCGAATTTGGTTCAAAGAAATCTGGGGTCTAAAGTGACTCCTTCTATGTGTTACACTTTTGGGTCGTATCAAATGATAGGATATAGGGATGAGGGTATACATAATTTAGTAACAAGTTTTTTGTTATTGTAAAACAATAAAAGTATTTAGTGGTACAATAAAAAAAAAATGTGGCCTTCGATAGCTCAGTGGAAGCGACGTAGACTAGCAATCCGAAGGTACCGGGTTCGATTCCCGGCCGGGGCACTGGCAAAATCAACATCGATGAAAAATGAATTACTTTTCAAATACTTTCGAGTTCTCCAGCCAACAAAACTCATCCTAGACGCTTCCACTACAAAATCCAGATTGCGCAAGGACCAAGGAAAACGATTTATCAACATCTCATATAAATCAACAAGCCAGCTGGCGCCATCTCTGGTGGAATTTGGCGGTTACGACTCACAACAACAACGCCTAACAATCCTTGACACAAACCTTGTTATCTACAAAGGAACGAAACAGAGTAGCCAACAATGATCGTATGATAATCGGATTATATGCCCGATCGAGTGCCGATAAATTGAAAATCGGTATAAAGAATTATCACCCCAGCTATCCACCAGCTGTTACAACAACAACAACAACAACAACATTGTTTCACAATGTTTTTTGTAGCACCAGAAAAGTACACTATTAGAAAAGTAAATGTTATTGTACCAAAAAATACGACCTTTTACCAATAAGTACTTTTCTTGTATCTAAAAGTATTTTCATTGTACCATAAAGTATATTACTTGTACCAAATAGATACTTCAAATGTACAAGATCGGACTTATTCTACCAAAAAGTAAATTTACTGTACAAAAAAGTAAATTTTTTGTACTAAAAAGTTGTGTACTGTAATTGTATCAAAAAGTAGTTATTATTGCCCCAAAATTTACTGCCAATGTACTTACTTACTTAAGTGGAAACTCGCCGTCGACACAGATAGGTTCATATATTTTTTGGAGCATTTTTCTCTCGAATACTCCCAGGTCGTTAACGTAAGCACCCACGATTCGACTGCATACAACATAACGGGTAAAATTAGCACCTGGTTTGGATGGTGTTACTAAGTCCGTAAAAACATCTATTGGCGAGCACTTTTCTTGGCTGACACTATTTTTCTTAGGTAAGTTCATCTACTACCTTAAAACAATAATTGGCAATGTTCACGGTGCGTCCCCATCGAGAGGACTCTTTGTGCGTCGAAATCATTCGGCCTTATTCCCGTAGTCGTCGTCGACGAAAAACGACGTCGTCTTGTGACGACGCTGTAAAATCGGTATTCTCGTAGTCGTTATCGATAATTATCGGTTAGTATTGACACAAATTTGGTATTCTGTAAGGAAATGTGACGACGACGTTGAATAGAAACGACTCTGAATCTGTCGTCAGATTTGTTAGTAACGACTTGAAACAATTTGAAGAAATAATTTTAGTTTTGTAAATTTGAAAATGGTTTCATTTAATGATGTCAAGAATGACAATGTCGAGTAAAGATAGAGATTTGGAAACAAAATCCCTCATAGGTACAAGGATTTTGTCTAATTTTAAGAGAAAGGAAAAAAAAAAACTTAATTCCTTTGGAGCGCCTTTAAGAATCCTTTGCGGTTGTAGTTACGATTCTGGTCTTCTTTATTTATAACGAAAATTTTGGTTCCATCGACATATCCAATAACTCTAGTAAATCCTGTTTTGTTTAAAAAATTTAGTTTTTGCTTCCGATTTGTCATCTTCAGTTATTTCCAATTGTATCCAAGGTGGACAAATTAACTCTCTAATGAATTCAGGGTTTCGATAGGAATCTTGCCACTACTGACTACACTTATACTTAGGTTGTAAAGGCCCCTGTGCAAAGGACCTCAATGTTTCTGACAACTTAATTATGGCTGAAACATATGTCCTGAGTTCACTTTTCATTATAGGAACTATTACATATTTAAATGCTGTATTTTTAAGACTTAAGTAGTTTCGTAGTTTCCTAGTACATACTTGTTATTTGTCAAGTTTAAGATATCGGATCATTGTCGAAGTTTTTTCCTTTCCAGTATAAGATTATTCTTGCTTTCCTCATCGCTTGAATTTGATTCGGGCACAAAAATATTTTTTCATGAAACACATAAAAAATTAAAATAAATCAGCTGATGTACAAATTTTACATCAGCTGTTGTTATTTCTTTCTTGCTTAACCTTTTTCAAGTGATGAGAAAACTGCAGTAACATCCCGCAGATTTCGGCCAATGATGTCTCTATCCTCTCTGATCCTTAATAATCTTAACCAACGATTCACACCCCTTATCACTTGTACGTCCAGAACACTCGATGAGTGCTTTCCATCGACTACCACGTGTTCGATGTGATTCCTCGTCAATTGATCTGGAGATAACCATGTTGCGTTATGAATATTATATGGTTAAATCTAGTGCTGCTAACTTTCATATTTCTTGCTGCAGAGAAATCAATCAGTCTGATGTCATTGCTCGACGTATCGAAAAAATCTCAAAAACTATCAAAAAATAAATTTCTTACAATATATTTTTGTTTGTTTTTTTATTTTATGGTCCAAAGAATGTACAACATTATATATCGTTAGAAATGCCAATCTTTGCCCTAAAATACAAATATTCTAACTTTTTTTTGCTAGAACAAAATAAGAAAAAAATTTAATGTCGAAAAACGATAATGTTCATTTGAGAAATGACCTAAAATGTCCTTTAAACGATTTTCGGAATACCTAGGGATTAAAATTTTTGGGGTCTTGAAATAATTTTCATTTCGTTAGTGCTAGAACTTTCAGAAAATGGACGCGCACAGACGAAAATAAGACACATAATTTTTCCCATACATTTTTGAACCGATCTAATGGACACATATAAGTGTTATGTGGGAAAAAATTGTTTTAACTCTTATGGTGGCCATACGTTTACACACCGGATTGAACCTTGAGACTAGGTGTCGCAGTCTCTTATTAACCACAAATCCACATCTAAACTCGTGCTTGTCCGCATGGCCACTTTAGTATATGTAACACGTCTTCATGCGCGAGCTCCCGTGTCCCGGATTTCCTGTAAAGCGGTTATGTCTGTCTTGTATTCTTCAAGGAATTTCGCCAGTTGAATGCTGGCACCTGATCTATACAGTGTTCTAACATTCCAGGTGCATATCCTTAAATCATGGTCCTTAATTCGTTTGCGATGGTCATCAACATTTTGGGGGATCCATTTTATTATTTTCTTACTTCTTTTCATTGCAATAGTTCAAACGTCGGTGGCGGGTTGCAAGCCCAGCGCACCACGTCCCAGTTTTTTCCTTCTGCCAGGATTTTATTACAACCGCCCATTCTGGGACAGACGCTGACCAGGGTACCGCTCACTATGAGCAGACGTGCCTGTGTTTTAGGTTTCGCCCTTCACAGTAAGCCGTGCTCTGACGGTTGTCAAAAGCATGTTTCCAGGCGTCACCACTTGGAGGTACTCCGTCCGCTGTAGTACCACGAATACGAAGTAGACTTGGAGTGTAATTGGCAAGAATCAGTCTGGGTTTGACACGGTTAACCGATCAGAAGCTTTCCCTTGCATCACACACCCGACGCCTACTGCCAATGTACTAGAAATTACTTTTATTGTACGAAAAGTACTTTACTGTACCAGAAAGTATGTATTTTTACTGTGGTAAATAAAAATGTTATTTGGCAATAGTAGAGCGTACTTTTATTGTACCAGAAATGACTTCTATTGTGCTAAAATATTTTTTATACCCTCACGCTTAGGGATTAGGCTATATATCATTCGTTACAAGAATATGTGTAGCGCATTAAAGGGAACGTATAAGACCCCAAGTATCTAAAGACTAAAGGTCTTACTCAAAATAATAAGAGGTATATAGAACGATTTTATGTTGAAAATAGTTTACTTTTAATATTTTGTATATATAAGTGAAATTTACGAAACCTACGCATTTATAATTAAAATTTCTTTGGTACCTTACAAGACCCTTTCGGTAACCTTATATATATATAAAACTAGCTGACCCGGCAAACGTTGTTCTGCCATACAACTTTGGATCCGGCAAACTTCGTCTCGCTCCTAAGGTAACGCCTTTATATAATAGTAAAACACAGATAGTTCAAGTTTTAATCTGATTTACTTGAATTTAATCAAAATCTGTGAAGAGCGATCTGATATACAATGTTTTCCGATTTGTTTCCGGCGTAAAAACAAACAATGAAGACTGTTTGCCAACACGCAAAAAAACAACGCGCTGACCCTGTATAAGCAGGGATATTCGAGGTTGATTTCACAAATTTCCAATGATTGGCCTTACGATTTATTGTTTGTTATCGCAAAAGCCAATCGAATAGGGAGTTGAATTGGAAGGGAAGATCGGTTGGAATAATAGATTCGAGGGATAGGGACTTCCTCTCCTTTGCATATTCCCTTGATGATCGTCGCTTTAATTACAATTTCGGATGATTCAGTTTCCGCAAAATGATCATGATCGATCCCACCTTCAGCTGCAAATTATGCACAACTGGCACATCTAGAGAGTTCAAAAATTCTGTCGAATAGTTGGTTGCCTCATTCTCGTTAAATGACCTCGAAAATTTTTCATCGTTAGGTCATCTGCCTCCAATGCTCGTTTATGCGCCATCGTGCATTAATTCCAAATAATGATTAAGCATTCTCTCAACAGTTTCGCTACACGTTGTGTTGCCAACCGTGAGATAAAAGCGGAATGTGGAGTTCGATTGTGGAAGCAATACCAAAGTATGCAACAGCTAACTTAATTGCGATCTTGACCGAATTGTTGCTAGAATCAAAGAAATTACGAATCTCTTGCCTGTCCAACCGGCATCATCGAGAATGTAAATGCTTCCGTTCCAATGTCAACAACTTTCATCATTGAATCGTACACATTCGTTTGCTTGGCAGTTAAGAGCGCCACATTTGTTCGGACTCTTTCAGTCAGCTCAACTCGATCAAAGTCTTGTTCTTGTTGCAATTCGCGATTGAATGCATCATGCATTGAACGATTTTGCGCTGGTATTCCCAATTTCGACAGTAGACTGCCACACATTAGCACGCACATGTCTTTGATCAGAAGATAATTTCAAGATCGAAATTTAATGTTGTCGTGCGAACTCTGTGCAAATGTCGTCAGCCATTTCGTCCAACTTGTCCACCATCCCGAAGCTTGAGAACAAATCCGTCTTCATTTATAGTGGGAGCATTGAATTGTCTTACATGGCATCCATAGGGGTCTCTTGTCTTCTCTGATAATGATTCTGATAATGATACAATGAATTCATAATGCATTGTATTCAATGTGGTTTTGAACAATCGGACCAATGCATTATGCTTATGCAGAAGATTTTAAAATTGTTCTACCATTTTGCAGTTAATATTTTAACATAATAAATTTCACAATATTCCGAAATTGTTCAAGCATCATAACGAATTTTTCATCTTTACGTCGTCTAAAATCATCAAATCAAGCGATACAATGAAAAATTTCGTCGAAAAAATCAAAAAAAAATCGATTTTTTCCGGAATTTTCCGAGGTTTCCACCAAGAATTTTCTAATTTTCCATTCGAAAAGTCATTTCGGAATAATTATCCGAAATTTTCACAATTATACCATTCAAAATTATCAAAACTTACAATAAAATGTAAAATTTCGTCGAACAAAAATTTAAATTTTTGGAATTTTTCCATAATTTTCCAAACAAAATTTTCTATTTTTCCAACCGAAAAGCCACAACGAAACAATTACACACAAAATGTAATACAAAAATTCAATTTGCGGTGCAAAATGTTTCCGAAAAAATCCAAATTTTTCCTGAATTTTCCGAATTCCACCGAGAATTTTTCTAATTTCCCATTCGGAAAGTCATTTCGGAATAATTATCCGAAATTTTTCACTGTTACATCGTCCAAAACTATAAAGTCACACGATAATATGCAAAATTTCGTAAAAATTTTTTTTTACATTTTTCCAATTTTTCCGGAATTTTCCGCATTTTTCAACAAAAATTTTCCATTTTTCTATTCGAAAAGCCATTCTGTAACAATTGCACACAAAATTCCATACAAAAAGCAATATTCGGGTTTTCCAATTTTCCGGCTTTTCCGAAAGATTTTTCCAAAATTTTCTTTCGTAAAAACCTACTCCTTACAATTACAAATAACTGAAAAAAAATTGAGCCAAATCGGTCCAACCGTTCTCGAGTTTTGCGCTTAGCAACACATTCAGCGACTTATTTTTATATTATAGAAGATGGAAAGTGTGTTTGTTTATTTGTTTGTTTGTTTGTACCTTATAGGCAGCTATGGGCACCACTACTTTGAAAGCCTTGCATGTGTTTGTGCTTCAATGTTTCCCTGCAAACATTTTGGAAGAGTTTGGAAGATGAATATGCCGCGCGAAGAATACGCGATTCTTCGCGGCGATCATTTGAAATTAAATTATCAGCGCGATTTGTTTGAAACTCTTCTCGACAATCATTTGACGGTTGTTTGTCAGCGCGATTATGCGCGGTTTGAAAGTAAAACTTCTCGGCAATTGTTAGAGGTTTACTTGCCAGTCGATCCCGCACTCGAATTATTTGTAACCCTTTAATGCAATTGTTTGCTTGTTAATCATGTTTACGATGGATAGATTATCATAACACTTCTCTCCGAGAACCACAGAGAGGCTAACTGAGCGTGAGCGATTAACCTCAACCAACTCATAACGGTTAAAAATTATTGTTTCTTTTTGTTGAAACAGCAAAAATTATCTTTTAAAGTCAAAAAGTGAAAGTGAGTAGATCATTTGTAAAGAAAATTGAAATAAAAGGTTTAATATTTTTTTTTTTAATTTTTTCCAAAAACGAAAGATTAAAAGATATGGTGGACGAGATTTAGCAAAATTCGTTTGATCTGCCATTAAGGGGATCACAACCGACGAATTTTTAATGAATTTTAGGGAATTTTCTTCACGATTCGTTTGGGGATCTTCTTTACGATTCATTTGGGAATCTTCTTCACGATTCGTGGGGAACTCTTCTATGGTTTCCCCATATAAGACATCTTCGCAATTCGTTTCCAACTCTTCTTCGCAACTTGCTTACCACACTTCCACGCAATTCTCGAGCAATTCGCGTGTGGCGAATCGTCTTGAGGCACAACTACTCACACCTGGGGATTCGCGGACGAATCGCAGATAATAATCGCCGCAATTAAGTTCATCTTCAAAATGATTCGCGGATAATTCTTCCGCAATCAAAAATGTTTGCAGGGTTTATTTCAATGAACGGCAGCCCAATACAACCACAATATGAGTTTGTGTTGGTGAGTTACTCTCTTCCCTCTCTCACTGTAGAGAAGGGAATTGTTATATAGTTTTTCCATAACTATAAACAAAATTATGATATAAAAATCCGGGAAATAATTAATAAATATTATTGCCGTGCGCGTGGCAACGCACATTAACATATTGCAATTCATTTTTACTGAAAAAATGCATTCCTTTTATTGCCGTGCTAACAACAACCGTCGACACAACCGCGTCGGGCGAATGCTCTAGCGAGACTGAATGCATTTGTTTGTTTTCGTTCAATGGGTGTGAGAATACGTGTGTGGCTCTCTCGCTCAATTTGTGTATGTACACATCGTTCGCTCTTTTTGCACTTCGATTTTGAACTTGCCCATAGCTGCTTATAGGAGACCAAACCTCTGGACCGATCATCCTGAAATTTTCACAGCATTTAACTAGGACTCTGGCATGACTTATAGGGTACTTTGTTTCGACCACGCCCACTTTGACGCCCATTTTTTTTTATCTATATATATAAAATGGAATGTGTGTTTGTTTATTTATATATTTGTTTGTTTGTTTGTTTGTACCTTATAGGAGACCAAACCTCTGGACCGATCATCCCATTTTTTTAATCTATATATAAAAAAGGATTGGGTGACTGACTGATCACTCCACAGCCTAAACGGCTAAAGCTAGAACCGTGAAATTTAGAATGTAGGTTCCTTTTATGACGTAGGCGTCGACGGGATTTTGAGAAATTCGGACTGCAAAGGGGTAAAATGGGCGTGCCACCGTTCCATACAACTCGAATTTTTAAATGAATGTATCTTTTAAGCCATAATAGGTTCGTAGTCGAGATTTGGTATGTATATTGGACGTATAAGAAAAGATATTTTGTTTAAGGAAAGTGGGCGGTGCCACGCCCCTTTTTTACAAAATAGTTATATTGGCCAAATAAATGGTCCGATTGTAATTATTTTTTTATATGTGTGGTATTGTCCATAGGACCTTCATCACAGGCTACATGGAAACATATTTAGACAAAGGGGCGTGGCACCGCCCACTCAAGCGGTGCCACGCCCCATTTTAAAAAATCATTATCTTGGCGAAATAAATGGACCGATTGCAATGATATTTGGACTGTGTAGTACTATCCGCAGGGTCTCTATCATAGGCTACATGAAAACATACCTAGACAAAGGGGGTGGCACCGCCCACACAAACCAAAATTTGAATCGGTCATATTTCGCGAGCCATTAAAGTTATGAAGATGAGATTTGCTACATAAGTAAATGGTACATGTGGGATTACGTTCCGCTGGGAAATGGGCAGAGCCGCGCCCCTTTTGAAACAATTGTTATGTTGGTCATATAAATAGAACGATTGTAATTAAAAAAATAAAAAAAACTTAATGTCCCTTTGCACCCCATGAATGAGGTATGGGATAGCTTCTTGCGTTGTTGTGAATTAACACGCTTTCTACACGCTTAATACTGCGAAGTTGCTGTCAACAACATTCGAGGGGAGCCGACAATGAAAGAAAATTTTATTTATTTTTTTTCTTTTTTAAGATGACTGGAGCCAGGTTTGAACATGCGATCTTCCGCATGGTAGTCGCGTGTTCTAACCACTATGCCACGGCCGGTCCCCGATTGTAATTACAATTTCGTATATTTCAAATTAGTTAACTAACTGATTGAGTGAAATGGCTGTAGATAGGATGTTCTCCTTTTCGAGTAAACGTCTGCTAAGAATGGATTTTGCAAAATGCGTACTTTAGGGTGTAAACATTACCAAGAAGGGATTTTCTCAGACGAATCGGTTAAAGCTTTAATCGCGAAAATTGATATGGACATTAAGCCGGGTCGATCTATATGGAGAAAAAAGAATATATGAATGTTACCGCCTTATATGAACAGTCTTATAAAAACAAATCCGGAGGTGCAAAATTTTTATTTTTGTGGGCGTGGCAAAAACGCCGGTTTTGACGTTTTGTCCATAACTTTGTTATTCGCTGTCCGATTCTTAAGTTTTACATATCGTTGAAGATGGATTAACAGAGCTTTGTTATTAATATAGTTACTTAAAACTATGACGTCATATTCCAGTGGTTCTCAACACTGTATCCTTAAAAACCCCCCTAATCATTAAATTTTCTAATGCAGATTTGAAGCCCTGTAGAAACTTCAAAATAATTGCGAAATAAACGTTACATTTTCTTCATAAACAAAAAAGTTATATTGATTTAACATTTTAGTACATATGATAGTTCGAAGTAGATTTGTATTAAAAGTTTTATTTGCTCAACCAAAGATTTCCTCATGATCCGATATGGCATTAAGCGTCATCATACTTAATTTACATTGGTCGCTAAAAAAATCTTTGGAAGTTCTTCAGTTAGATAGTATTCCGATTATTTGGTATTTTCGAATATTGATTTTTATTTGTTTGAACTTTATTTATATTTCAATTGTACAAGTTTTATAACAAACGAATGTAATAAAAATAAACAAATGTATATTTCGCATTATCACATGTACTGACTTTTTAAATCAATATAACTTTTTTGTTTATGAATAAAAGTCAACGGGTTTTTCTCAAATCGTTAATAGTTTTTCAAGACCTTCAAATCTACATCAAAAAATTATATGCTTAGGGGGGTTTTTTAGGAATACAATAATGAGAACCGCTGGAAGATGGCGTCTTAGTAAAAAGTCTAACAAAGCTGTGGTTAATACCTTTTCAACGATGCATAGATCTTGACAATCGGTATACAAATAACCATTTTATGGTAAAAACCCCGAATACGGCGTTTTTGCCGCGAACACAGAAAAAAAATTTTCGCTCCCCCGAAATTGTTTTTACTTAATTTTTCATATAAGGCGGTAACATTGACAACTTTTTTTTCGACCCGGCTTAATGCATAGATCTTGACAATCGGTATACAAATAACCATTTTATGGTAAAAACCCCGAATACGGCGTTTTTGCCGCGAACACAGAAAAAAAATTTTCGCTCCCCCGAAATTGTTTTTACTTAATTTTTCATATAAGGCGGTAACATTGACAATTAGAAATTCTTAAAATTAAATTCTTCTTAAATTCTTAACATTAGAAATTCTTACATTTTAGGAGTAAAAAGGCCGAATATGAATAAAACTGATACTAAACCGCTAAATGATTAGTCTTAAAAATTGAAGTGAATGTTTTAGTTGTACGATGTTAAGTAATTTTTCGAAATTCGTTCTTTAGTTGTAAAAATACTGAAAAACAATAAAACTGGTACAATCGCCCAGACCAAATAACTAAAAGTATAGCTACGAAAATGTATTTAGTATTGCTCCCTATAGAATTAGATACCCGCCAGATGGTGTATTCAGAAATTTGAACATTGGGGGGTGAAAAAGACCGAAAAGGGATATAACAGACCAAACGGCTAAAGCTATTATCGTATATGTGAAAGGATTTTATTTATCTGGAAATAGGAATTACTTAGAATTGTTAACGAAATAACCAAATCTGTTCATTGTAACTAACTAAAATAAAGTTAAAGTTATAAGAAAATAATTCAATACTATGCATAATTGCATATACCAACCTCTGGACCCTACATTAAGACCTTTGGAATAAAACTCAATTTTATTTTTAAGTGATTTTATATTTTCGTTTATTTATTTTAATTGTATTATTTGTATTATCGTGTTCATAATTTATTAAAGTATTTAGTTTTATTTGAGTTTTCAAAAGTTTTTTTGTTGTTGTTGTTAAATGTTATATTAGTGTTTGTCTTTGCTTTTGTTTTTCTCTTTCTTCTACATTTTCATTTTCAACGTCGTCTCATCATCATGTATTCTATATATTGTTGGTTTTCTGGCATTTGTTGTTGTTGTTTTTTTTTTTCATTTAGTAAAAATCGAAAGCAAAACTGAATGCGGAATTTTTAAGTATTCTCTTTATTAATCGGTTAGTTTTTAAAACGTATTTTTGGTTTTGTTTTAAATATTGCTTTTATTATTAATTTTATGTATGACAAATCTATGTGTTAATAATTTCGGTTATTAGTTTTTTGTATTAGTTGAACTTAAAAAAAAAGAGTGGCGTAATCTTAGTTGTTTTTTTTTTGTTTTTGTTTTCATTTTGGACTTTATTAAGCTTATTTTTAAATATTGTTTGGTTTTATTTTATATTGTGTATTTTGTGTGGTTATTTGTTGTATTTTGAAACTGTGTAACAAAAAAGTCTACAAATTTTCTATAAGAGGGCAAACTTTAGCAGAACATAATTGTTATGTAGAATTATTATGTATTTGGTGTGTGTTTGTTTTTCAATATTCGTTTTTATGTGTTTTATTTCTTTTTTTCTCATTGCGGATTTGAATTTAGTTATTTTTTTGTTATTGTTGAGCAAAATCTTTTACGCTAACTTTTATTATATTATTATGTATACCTTTTTATTTCATGACTAATTGTTTTCTTTAAAGTGCTTTTATAAAACAATTATAAGATCTCTAAATGAACAAAAAGAAAACAAATTAAAAAATTAAATAAAAAACGACTTAACGGTAATAACAAAAAAAAAATTTTAAAATAATAATTAAAAATTACTCAATTTATTTGATGTTGTTTAAAAAATATTGGCATATGCAAGGATTCGAATCTTGCACAGGTGGTCATATATTTAAACAATATAGGAACTTTATTGAGTGGCATTAGGTGATTTCAGAGATATAAAAGACATCAAATCTATCAATAGACACTGATGAAGACGTTTTCGTATCGTATCAAGGACAGTTGTATTATTTTGAAACTGACTTAGATAATGCAGATAAAGAGGACAAGATTAAACTTATCATTATCTGATAATCCTGGAAGTCTTATTTTTCGATTGTGTTTATGTAACCGTCACAAACATATTTCAAAGTTATGTAGAAAGTTAAGCCATCGGATATAGATGGGCAATGAACAATATAGCTGCATTATTTAAACAAGGAAGTCTCGGAATATCCTTAAAGTTCCTGGAACGACTGGAAACAGCAGCAGAAGAAGAAGCTAACCAGAACAACATGAGAAAACTTCACCAGACGATAGATTGGCCAGATTTATTGAAGGTATAACAGGAACCAAGCAGTCGCTGATCGGAGTGGAGCGCTATTTAAAGACAATGATGGACAGACGCAAAGATGGATAGAACATTTCGAAGAAATTAGTAACGTAAACTTAGATGAAGCTACCGAAGGCGAAATTAATAACAGCAGCCCTGCACAAAACAATTTAAGAATATCAATTAACCCTCGCAGCCAAAATGAGATAAAAGAGGCCATTGGAAAATTAAGAAGTGCTGACATCGAAACCACAGCTCAACTTCTACAGCCTCACATCACATCAGTATGGGAGTAAGAAAGACTACCTCCAACTTGGAAAAAGGTCATCATTGTAAAGTTGCCGAAAGTGGCGATTTGAAAAATTAAATCAACTGGAGAGTCAAAGGCCTATTTCGGCGGGGGTGGGGGGGCTTATGGGGCGAAGTCTGTCTAGGGAGAAGAGGAATTACATGGAGTCTCTCACTTGAGGATTTGGATTATGCGGATGATATTTGGCTACTCTCGCACAAAATCTCCAACATGCAAACGAATCTGGAAGATCTCAATAGATTAGCGCGTATTGTTGAAAATAGATAAATATATAAAACCAAAGCCATGAGAATAAACAAAGTTACCACGGAAAACATCATGCCAACCAGTTGAATACGCATAAAGCTTCTGCTATCTGAGCTGTATAGTTACAACAAATGGCGGCGCAGATACAGACGCAAGCAGATTTGCATACGGACGATTGACATCAGTATGGAGTAGCGAACAAATACCTAGACGAACCAAGCTCAGAATATTCAATGCATGTTTATCTCTCACTCAAAAACTACAGGTATTCGTCAACAAGTGCCTCAGAGTCATATGCAAAATCGAGTAAGATGGATTTGCTTTATAAAAGCCATATGCTCCCAAGAGGGGTAATAGAAAAAAAAATTATAAAAAAGAAACAAAAGATATGCATCTGGATTCTCCGAACTCTCAGGAAGGCGGGACAGGCGTGGATACATTCAAAGAACCATGACATCTTTTACAGTTGCCATGCCGAAAGAAACGAATTTGGATGTGGATTCATAGTCGGCAAAATACTTCGACATTTGGTCTCGCGGTTTAACCATGTAAGTGACCGAATAGCCACTATTCGCATCAAGGCGAAATATTAATACATTACGCTGATTTGTGTACACGGCCCTGATCAAAATACAAGAAACCAGATTGATTACATGGTAATTGTGATGCACGGTGCAAATATTGACTCGGATCACCACCTAATTGCAGCCAAGGTACGCACGCGATTAAGTAGTGTTAAAAACGCTCGTAACCAAAAGCAAAGGAAGCTAGTCATCACAAAGCTGCAAACCACAGATATAACTAGTGCCTACTCCAACCAACTCTCTCAATTACTTCAAACCAACCCCACCCAATTCTGATGTTCCCGACACCTAGTGACAGCATATTGCGAATTCTATGACCACTGCCGCAACGACCGTACTGGGTTATGAAAAACCACGCTCAGACAAGCTCTGGTACGATGATGAATGTCGCGAAATGTCTGAGGAAATGGATGCTGCATACAAGGCAAAATTGCAGCGAATGGCGACGCGTGCGGTGACGGAGCGTTATAATGAGAAAAGGAGGAAGATGAAACGCCTATTCAGGCGGAAAAAGCGTCTGTGGAAGAAAAGAGAGAGCCAGGTTATTGAAAACTACAGGGATAGTGGTGAGGCCCGAAAATTCTACTAAAAGGTAAAAAGTAAAGGTTTTGGAACAGGGATCCCCACCTGTAAGGACAGAGACAGAGGAAATCTGGTCACGGACACTCAGAGTGTGCTGCAAATAAGGAGTAAACACTTTCAAACTCTACTCGTTCCAGAAGGCAGCATAAGTGACGAAATCTCACCAATCATCGACGATGGTGTAGACTGTCCACCACCGAGCCAAAACAGCACGGCTTAAATATAATCAAGCTGCGGGAGCCTTTAGACTGCCGGCAGAGCTTTTTAAGGTCAGTGGCGATGAGCTTGCAACGTGCATGCACCAGCGCAATTTGTATAAAGGAATGCATGCTTGATTATTCTTTCATTGCCGACCTCCTCGATGTTGTCGACAGCAACTTTGCAGTATAAGTGTCGAGTCAATCGGCATGTCTACTAAAAAGCTTCCCAAACAGTAACGTTCCCATCGTCGATAAACAAGTAGGTGCCGTTTGTTGCGAATATTAAAATAGAAAGCTTGCTAATTCACAACAACGCGAAAAGCTATATCATACCTTATTAATGGGTTGTAAAGGGAAATTAAGTTTTTTTAAGTTTAATGCATGCTTGATGATTGGAATCTGAGTGTTCTATGTCCTGTGCTTAAGAAAGCCAATCAAAATCTGTGTACCAGAAATATCAGGATCAGCCTTTTACCCATCGCATGCAAGGTCCTGTCTAGTGTGTTGTGTAAAAGACTCAAGTCCATCCTAGTGAACGTAAGTGGACCTTATCAGTGTGGCTTTAGACTATAACTTTGAAGTGGTAGATGATTTTGTCTACCTCGGCTCCGCCATAAACAATAATAATAATGTCAGCCTGGAAATCAAGGCTTAGAATCTTCGATAGAAATATTCTCCGGAAAATTTCACTATGAGTCATCAAAGACAAATAACCTCTGCGAGTCAAGGTTATAAAATCAATATTAAAATTAAGAAGGATAGTTTTATCCAACCTGATCGGGCCTTATCAGTGTGGCTTTAGACCTGGAAAATCAACAACTGACCAGATTTTCACACTTCGGCAAATCCTGGAAAAGACCCAAGAGAAACAGATCGACACGTACCATCTTTTTGTCGACTATAAAGCTGCCTTCGACAGCCCGATACGGCAGAAATTACTTGAAGCCATGGCTGAGTTTGGTATTCCAGCGAAGCTGATACGTCTTTGCGGAATGACACTGACTGACACGAAGTCTTCAGTGAAGATTGGCAAGGACCTTACGGAGCCATTCTATACCAGACGAGGCCTAAAACAAGGCGACGGCCTATCGTGCGATCTCTTCAACATTGTGATGGAGATGATAATGAGAAAAGCTGCAGTAAACACGAGTGGCACTATATTCAACAAAAGCCACATGCTACTCGCGTACGCTGATGACGTAGACATCATCGGTCGAAAACTGCGGGATGTGACTGCAGCCTTCTCAGGTATTCAGAAGGAATCAGCGAAAATGGGCCTAACGGTGAACGAGGACAAAACGAAGTTATTAGTTTCAACGAACAAAGAACCTACTCGTTTGGGAAACTGCGTGAACGTTGACAACTATAATTTCGAGGTGGTAGATAATTTTGTCTACCTAGGCTCCGCCATCAACAAAGCAAATAATGTCAGCCTAGAAATCCGGAGAAGAATCCTGCTTGCAAATAAATGCTACTACGGACTAAGCAAGCGATTCAATGGCAGAGCCCTCTCTCGACGAACAAAACTCCAGCTATACCAGATACTGGTTCTACCTGTCTTAATGTATGGCTCAGAATCCTGGGTTATGACACAAGCGGATGAATCGGTTCTGGCGGTATTCGAGAGAAAAATACTCCGTAAAATATATGGGCCCATCATCGTTAACGGAGAGTATCGGCGTCGTATGAATCATGAGCTGTACGAGCTGTACACTGACATTGACGTGGTCAAACGCATTAAGGTGCAACGGTTGCGTTGGCTAGGTCATGTTGTACGCATGGACGAAAATGCTCCAGCTCGAAAAGTCTTCGACAATGAACTCGATGGACGGCGCAGAAGAGGGCGACCTAAACTCCGTTGGAAAGACCAGGTTACTGAGAACCTTACTGAACTCGGTGTGACTAACTGGAGAAGAAGCGCAGAAGATCGAGGCGCTTATAATATTTTTCTACGTGCGGTATATAATCCACTGGGATTGCATAGAAGTACCAGCTAAGTAAGTAAGTAAGTAAGTTTTGAGCAAATAGTGGAATAAGCTTTTTCGGGAGTGAACCAAACTAATATCAAACAGTAGCATTTGTTACCTCAGGGTTTTGTTACCCCTAAACTCCATTTTGCTCCACTGCGTCACAATTTTTTTTTTTACAGTGGTTTGAAGTTTTTTTTTTTTTTTGGTAATAGGTCTCCGAAGACATGAAATACCCCAAAAGTATTTTTACAGATGATTTTTCATATTCTTTGAATCGAATTTTGACCAAAAAAATCAAACTTCAGACCACTGTAAAACAAATTTGTTACGTAGTGGAGCAAATTGAAGTTTAGGGTTTTTGTTACTGAGGTCAAATGCTATCCTTTGAAAATGGTCTGGTTCACCCCCGAAAAAGTGTGCTGCACTGTGTAATTTGAACTGATGTTTTTTGATTTTCAAATGAAACACCTGAATTTAAATTGATTTTCTTTGAAGTTCAATTGGAAATATGGTATGGCTGAAAATCAAAAAATCCTCGTCACTAACAAATGTATCTGTAGATCATCAGATCCTATCAGGAAAATCTAAAAACGATAATCTTATAATAACAAAAGTACTTCATATATTTTAATATATTATGAGGTTTAATTTTTGCTTTGTAAAAAATTCTACTACGTTATTATCATTAGTTATTTTTCTATTTAAATGTTTTAAGGGAATTTGTCTTCGGTGCCTTCATAATGTCAAGAGAAGTCTGAAAAATAAACGAAAAAAGTTTGGAATTGTCATGTTAATGTCAATGTACTATTGTTTAAGAAGAACAAAGTGTCCTTGTTCGATTGTTTTAAATTTGCCTCATAACTGGATTGCAGTTTGTATTGTAAGAAAAAAATTTTTGAGAAATTTAAATTTATAGAATGTTATAGAGTGTAAAATTTCATATTGTTTATCTGCTAAATATTTTGTTTTGAGTATCCACAAAATCTGAATTGAAACTATCCTTGTTGTTGTTGGCGTTTTTGTGGTTGTTGTTGTTCTGTTGTAATTGAAATACTGTAAATTTTTGGTTGTTATTACATATTAAGTATTTAAATGACTTATGTAGTTAGATGTAATTTTTTTCAAGAGTGGATAATATTTAAATTTTACATGAAATCACAGTCCGTATGTGAGAATAATCTTTTGTGTTGTTGTTGTTGTTGTTATTTTATTTGGATTTACTTTATTAAAATGGTGTTTTGCCTTTTAATTGAATAGTATTTTTCATAATTATTGTAATATAACTACAAAGTGTTTTTGTTGTTGTTGTGTCTTTAATTTAATTCAAATAACTTAGCTTTTTAACATATAAGTTTGCTTTTCTAGTATTACATTCTTTTGTGGTTTTTCTGTTGTTGTTGCATTCAATTAAGCTACTTTAATTTTTTTTTTAAATTTGAAATTTATTTTAATACATTATTTTTTTGTTTGTTTCAAAACAAGGCATTTACTTTTACTTTTTTTTTTTGAAAATAATTTGAAAATCTTTTTTATCTTAAATTTTATTAATTGTATTGTTTTTGTTTTCTTGTTTCTTTTTTGTTTTACCAAGCATATAGCACTTTGATTTAATATTGTTTATATTTGTGGTTTTTTTATAGTTTTTATTTTTTAAATAAATTCTAGCATTATGAAATTTTGAAATCTATATTATTACCTACGAATTATGGTAAATTTAAAAGTGACTTACAGTGGTTTTTTAATTTAGTATTTTTTTTTATTATTTCAGAATTAATTTTATATTAATACTCTTTTAGATTTAATTTTATTTCTGTAAAGAAATTCGAGTATATCTTGGATAGAGGAGGAGAGGTTTATAGAATTGGTTTAATTATCAAAAATGTTTTGTTTTGTTTTAGATTTTTTAAACATCGGGACATTGTCTTATTATTAACCTACTATCCGGTGTGAAAAATTGAGATTTTTTTTTATTTTATTTGCAATTTTTCCAGTTGAAAATTTTAGAAATTTTAATTTTAGATTATTTTTAGTCTACGAGAGATTTTAGAAAACGAAATTAAAAAATATCTTAAGAATTAAATTAAATATTGTTTCCTCTACTGTTTATAGGGAACACATAAGACAACTGTGTGACGAAGATATAAACGTAAGAGTTGAAATCATAAACACAACACTTTTGGACGATCAAAGCACGGTTCTATATTCCATGAACAGCATTGTAGGTTTCAATTTAGGGCTATATTTTCGCTTTGTAATAGTAAACGTTGACGGAAAGCATTAACTCATTCAGGATTCGAGCTCTGCATGAATTCTTAAATAACCAAGAGGCTAACGAGGAATACTCTCTCCTCTACTATAGAATCTCAACATCAATACTCTTCTGAAGGCGATGTACAAAACGTGCTGCACAACTCTCGCATATGTGAATCATGTAGAATTAATATTTAGTTACCGGCAAGGATCCTAATTTACTCTCTGAGGTTTTAGATTCTGTGTTGGTTGAAACTGAATGTAAACCAGAATAAAACGAAAATAGTGCTATTGACTCGGAGATACAAAATTCCTAAATTTTCCAAACCCAGATTAACTGGTGCGCCCACACATTGTCTGACAGTACCAAATACCTTGGGCTCATTTTGAATAGTAAACTAAATTGGCAATCGGCCAAATTTGGGGAAATGGCCCACAAAATGTAAACTGAGTAACTGATCAGTAGTTTGGTGGCCGACGCTGAAGGGAGCGAGCCAAAGACTGAAATTCGAGCGCATTATGAGACAGTTGGAGATCATGATAACAGAGCACTTAGAACTATTCCAACTAAGGCACTGTTTACAATCTTTAACTGGTTATCCCCAGGCATTGGAATGCAAAAGGTAGACACCACGACAGAATGGTGGCATAGGGACTAAGGTCATGTCAGAACTCTGGCCTTAATCAGTATAAGGTGTCACACGGAATACACTGTACCAGAACCTGTTTTCGATCCGGATTTTATAAGAAAAATTCCAGACAGAAACTACTATGGTAATACCCTTCACTTTGCGATCGGATCGAAATTAGGTGAAAGTGCGGGCTGTGAATTCTTTTCGGAGAAATTTAAATTGAAACTGTCGATTTGGCTACTGTAGCATTGTTAAGCCGATATATCGGCCATTAGATGAGGCAATATTCATTTTCTTACTGATTGTAAAGCGGTTATCAGATCCCTGGGAAACGTGATCGCCACATCGACAAATGCTGGAGAATGCCGACCGTCTTTGAAAGAGATAGCAAGACACTCGACGATTACCCTCACATGGGGACAAATAAGGTAACCATATAAGGTAACGCGAATTCGGGCGTAGTTTACATTGATGTTCCTCCCACAAGAGGAAAAAAGCTTATTTAAGAGAGGTTTAAACCTCATTGCTAAGGAGAGATGGTTGAAAGAACCCACTTGCACGGCGACCAAACGGATTTGGGCTACCATGGACATACAGAGGACATAATTTGCGCTGACACGTTCACACAACAGTTTTGGTAGAAGCTGCAACGATAAGGGAGATGAGAAGACCACGGAGCATCTTCTATGTCACTACCCTGCTTTTGGTGACTTGAGATATGTAAAATTTGGTCAACGGACACTTGTTGACAATACCTCTTTATCTAGGGTTGAAGTGAACCCACAATTTTGAGGTCTTTTTTTTAGTTTCAAATGACGCGTTTTGAATTTCGTTATTCACTTGGGCATATCCAGAATTCTTCTTTGGAAGTTCTCAAACAGCTCAAAACATCCGGTAGGTCACGTGTTCTTCGGGAAATACCACTAAACGATGGTATTGCCCATTTGCCAAACGACGCAAAGAAAGGTAGACATCTCAAAGCAACCAACTCTCTCAATAACTGAAAACAAATGACCCTAATTCTGATGTTCCCAACGCCAACGAATGCAAATTTAGGCAGGATTCGAACCATGGATCTGCCGCAAGATAGTCGCGTGTTCTAGCCATCATGCCAAGGCCGGCCCCGTAACGACCGAACTGGGTTAAGAAAAAGTTACGCTCAACAAAAACCCTGTTACGATGACGAAAAGACTGAGGATATAGACGCTGCAAACGTGCAGTGACGAAACATTATAATGATAAGTGGAGGAGGATAAAACGCCTCTTCAGGTGAAAAAAATCATCAATGGAAGAAAAGAAAGTAGTACAGAAATAGAGGTGAAGCCCGAAAGTTCTACTAAATGGTAAAAAGCAAAGGTTTTGGAACAGGGATCCCCGACTTTAAAGACAGAGTGTGTGTGCCTGTGATACGCAAAGTGAGCTGAGTACTTACCCATCGCTTACAAGGTCCTGTCTAGTGTGTTATGTGAAGATTAAAGCCTATCCCAGCGAACCTGATTGGACCTTATCAGTGTGGCTTTAGACCTGGTAAATCCACGACTGACTTGATATTTACACTACAACAACTCCAGGAGAAGTCCAAAGAAATGCAATTCGACCCTTACCATCTGTTAACGATTGCAAGCCTGCATTCGTTAGTCCGATGAGACACAAACTGTGTTTGGCACTGACCAACCTGAAGTCTTAGGTTAAAATAGGCGAAAATCAGACAGAGGTATTTCTCTACCAAGAGAAGCTTCAGACAAGGCGATAGTCTATCGTGTGATCTTTTTAACATCCTAATGGAGGTGCTCAAGCAAAAAGCTACAATAAACACGACTAGTAGCATCTTTAATATAAGTCACATGCTGCTCGCCGATGATAATGATTGATGTTTGATGTTACTGCGTCCTTTTTAAGCATTGAGAAACAGTTGGCAGTAGTGAGTGCCTGGTGATAAATGAGGACAAAACTGAAACATATATGTATTCAACGAACAAAGAATACAACGAAATAAGTCTACTCGTTTGGGATGCTGCGTGAACGTTGACAAATATAACTTTAAAGTGTTAGATGGTTTTGTCTTCCATGGTTTCGTTGTAAACAATAATAATAATGCCAGTCTGAAAATTAAGAGAGTCTTCGACAAAAAAATACTTCACAAAATATTTTGACCCATCATCGCTAACGCCATGTACCGTTTTTGAATGAACTATGAGCTGTATGTTGGATGGATCAGGTAAAAGAGCTGTTATCCATGCTTGGTGAGACGAACTATTCGCGTAACACAAAAGAACGAAGCGCTTGGAATTCTTTTCTACGTGCCGCTACTGATGGACGAATTTTTGTTATTGTTGCCATATAGTAAGAAGAAGAAGGCCCTGTCGATTGTGTTATGTAAAAGATTAAAGTCCATCCTAGTGAACCTGATTGGATAAACTGGTTAAACCACGAATGAATGCCCAGATCGACACCTTCCATTTGTTTATAGATTACAAAGATGCATTCGGCAGTCCAATGCGAAAAAACCAGAGTTTGCAAAATATGCTCAACCAAATTTTACTGCGCGGTCTGCTCACTTAAAAGACCAAAAAAATTAGACGGAATAGCTCAGTGTCTGAATAGCAACCCTTTTTTTCGTTTCGTTCGTATTCTTGCTTACGGGTTTGAACGAAGCACTTGAATCGGTCTTACTGTCTTTATTTTTATTGTTGCTTTGCCTTATGTTGTTGCTTTAAAAATGTTGTCACAGGCATTAGGGAGGATGGAAAAGAAAAGGGGAAAGAGGGCCCATTAGTGTGCATGTGCGTATGTTTGCCTATCCACACTGACAACACGCACATGCTCAAAAGACCGTTTGCCAAGTTTTTACGAAGTAAAGGGTTTCGAGTAAACCCATCAGCCGATCTAGTGAACAAAAACGCTCGTCGGTTAAGTGAAGAGCAAGCCAAGAACGATATTTGAAGGTTATTTCGCGACAGTTTTGCATAATGTCAGTGGCTGAGTGATTTTTTTCTGACAACAAGCACGAGAGAGACCAATTGTTGCGAGCTCTGACAGAAACTATTATATGATATGGCTGAGTTTGATATTACTGCGGGACGACACCAATTGACAGTAAGTCTTCAGTGAAAATAGCCAAATATCTGACAGAGGCAATTTATACCAAGCGAGGCTTTATACTAGGCGATAGTTGTCATGCGTTCTCTTTAATATCATAAAGGACATGATTATGCGGAAAGCTGCAGTAAACACGACACGTTTATTTCATCGGCATAATAAATATTTTCTCATCGGCCAATTCCAATTTCCTTGGTAGTGTTCCATGTCTGCTTTGCACATATACAATCACAAAAACTAATTGAGGAATCGTATTATAGCTTAGTTTGCAGTTCTTCTATCTTACGCTTCAATCGGTCATGACATAGATATTTTCGTCCAATTAAGGAATTTATATAGGAATTTAAGCAATGTCTAAACCAGGGTGCTTAAAATCTTCTAATGGCAGTGCAAACACCTATACATACCCACTTCATTAATATCCCAGTAGGAAAAAGAAGCATGAAATAACGCATTATAGTATGCTTACTTTCCGTTCGGGAGGGATTCTATCTTCCCTTACGAGTTCTCATTACTTTCTTAATACAATGGCCACTTGACGTAAGCATTTTTTTGGAAATAGAAGCAGATATCATACATGCTTCCACTTTTGTTTCTAAAAATAAATTGAAGGTAATGCATGTTATCACCCGAGAATCTTCGGGTTTGGATTCTAAAATTACTTCTATTTGGCAATGAAATTGTAATGCAGTGCAATAATGAGAGCATGTATTCCAAATATGTCTTCTTTTATGAAGAATTGGAAAGTTATGATTTCCAAAAGCATCCATTTTCACCTTCTCGATACCTGAAACGTAAGCATAATTACTTCTTTTTTCGCTTACAGTGTAATGTAGGCGTAAGGTTTAAAAAATCGAATGTAATAACACGCCAGAAACCATAGCAAACTGACTGAGAAAACATATATTCTAGTAGTTATCAATCACTTGTGTTTTGTTGTCCCGACGGTTGACTTCGGCTTTCTTAAGTATTTAATTTGAATACCATTTCTAGTTTCTTTTAGTAAGCTTAAAAATGAAGTATTCTAAACATGCCTTCTCATTGGAAGTACCTTACCAAATTTCCGACTGGGTACAAAAACACACCAATACATACATGAAATGATTCAACAACCTTTTAGTTTTTGATGTGACAATTTCCACTACAGGGCTGTCTATTGCACTAGCTCATAAACATCTATCTACTTCACTAGTCCTATGGTAATGAATAGAGGGGACAGTTCAACAGGTTTCATGTGTATTCTGTTGTAGATCTGCAACCCACCCTCACGATCACAATGTGTATTTGGACATTCCACGAAAAAATACCGTTCTTTTTGGCTCCTGTTGGTTTTTGTTTTGCTTTACGACACACAGTGGGGACTTGTTGACTAGTCAAGTGGCTATTACTTGTGCAGTAGCTAAAGTACTAGCACGTTGGTAATGCAGATGGGAGACAATGACATGTCAATGTTAAGGAGCGAAATATTCTTTTTCTCTTATTTGCTGACCATTTAAAAGTGTTGTTGCTTTGCCTTGTGATATAGACAACTTTGTTTGTGTGTAGGCTGAGCTCTTCAAATGTGTACCAATAGGCCGTGGGCACCCTTGGTCTAAACAAAGAGGTTAAAATGTTTGTTCCGGTCTCTACTTTTAATAATATAGTATCCCATAACAACAACCAGACAAATGTTGGTTAAAAGCAAATCAAAGTTTTGTCATGAACAACGCCTGCACTTCTCAAATTGTTTCCATTAATGACACTCTAGCTGGAACACTGTATAAGCCAATTTTTGAAATTGTTTTAAACGTCTTATTTTAAAATGAATTTTTAGTTATTTACTGAACCGAAAAT
Source organism: Muscina levida (assembly GCA_964034835.1). Lineage (NCBI taxonomy): Eukaryota > Metazoa > Arthropoda > Insecta > Diptera > Muscidae > Muscina > Muscina levida. Next base: position 91,542,943 of record OZ035882.1, on the reverse strand, counting down.
AAATTTCTACGAAATTAACCTACATTTCACAATATACTGTGAATGCTTAATATTATCACAAAAGATTTGCTCTAGTTTTGTTTATTTAAATAATTTAATAATTGATAATTTTTAGCAGATTTTTTATTTATTTATTTATGATTTTTTGTTTGTTTATTAATTGTATTTAACATTTTGTGGCTTGGATCATTGAAACACATTTTGGTTATATAGTTGAGGATCATTTAGGATTATTGCACAGAAAACAACATTATTAAAGCAGGGTAGAGTAGAGTAGAGTAGAGTAGAGTAGAGTAGAATAGAATAGAATAGAATAGAATAGAATAGAATAGAATAGAATAGAATAGAATAGAATAGAATAGAATAGAATAGAATAGAATAGAATAGAATAGATATGACAATGCGGTCGATAAAGCAGTAAAATGTCTAAATAGCAAAAATATTGTTAAATCTGTGAATGAAGTATGATAATAATGATATATTGTTGTATTAGAAAAAACGAAAATTTTTTTATTTACTACTCTAAATTTCACATTGTGAATATAAAGATGATTGTTTGATTTATGATGGAAAAATTTTTTTGTTATTTTTTTAAATATTTTTTTTTATCTATTCATCATCTTTAGATTTCTTTACATTGTAAGAACTTGATTTGAAATGAATATTGTGTGTGTGTGAACATTTTGAAAATTCAGTTTTGATGAACATTTAATTTTAAATTAAATAAGGTTGTCAAGAGAGAATTTTGCATTTGATTTTATTGAATTTTTTTTTTTATTTTTTTGTTGAAATTTTACAATTTTCATTTTTAGCTTACTTAACTACAAAAAAGAGTTTTCTTATTTTTTTGTGTTTTCTGTTTTTTTTTTGTAATAAGTTTTGTGTTTAATTGGTTGTTGTTGTAATTAATTACTTTTAAAGCTTAAAGAGAATATAATTTCTGGATTATATTGTTTGTTTTGAAGTTTTCTGGTTTGAATGCCATTTTCTTGGTATTTTAATAAATTTTTTACTAATTTTTTTTTGTTGAGTTTTTAAGATTTTTCTCTTTTGTTGTTTTTTGTTTGTTCAATAATAGAAAAAAACGAATCATAAGCACTTTTTTTGTTGTAAGTTTTCTTTTCTTAGTTTCTTACGTTATTAATTAATTAATTAATTGTAATCACTACAAGTTTTGTATTGTTTTGACTGAAGAGTTGTTGTTTTGTTTTTGTAAGAGTATTATTTGTAGTTTATAATTATTATCAGGGAAGGAGTAGAGATTGTGTGAGTGGGTGTGTGTGTGATTTTGGTTGTTGCCGAGGAGGATGGAGGATGGATAGTAACTGGGTTCTGTTCTGAGTTTTTAGAAGGCCATGCTAGTACGTCTGCCACCAATACCGGGCCCGGCACGGAAGGCGCCTCCGCCCGTACCACCACCACGTGGAAGACCGCCATGCGAAACACTGCGTCCCATACGAGTCTCGCTACCACGACGCTCACGCGCTTTACGCAACAAATCCGAGGTACTCGGCCTGCGACTTGTACTGGCCGAGGAACAAGCACTGCGTTTACTACCGGACATGATGTCCGATGTCGACGAACGTCTGATATTTTGCGACGACGAGGCAAAAGCATGTGGCGACAGAAAGTACGGCGACGGAGAACTGGCCTGTGAACGCGACATTTCGTAGCGATGTGATGATGGTGGCTGTTGCAAGTATTGGTGAGAGCCCCCGCCCTCTGTGAGGTGTATCAACTGACTGCTCGAGCGGTTGTCTTCGTTGGAGCTGTTGCGTCGAGTCGAGTACGGTGATTGGGGGTAATCGATTAGAAGATTTTCCGACTCCTCATTATCGACCGATTCGATCTTCAGATAGGGCGGCATACGATTGTACGGCTGATGATGATGGTGGTGCTGCTGCTGCTGATGATGATGGTGGTGATCGCTGATGTTCAATTCACTGCCGTTGGCGTTAAGACCACCACCACCGCCGCCGCCAGCCTGACCAGCACTGCCATCAGCAACGACCTCATCGCCGCCGCCCCCAACTCCACCCACGGATGAGGCCAACAAATTTGTGGACTGGGAATTGGCTTTATTCTGGCCAGAGTTGCCATTGCGCAGACCGCTGTACAGTGATTTAATGTGAAAATCGAAAGATCTAAAATTCAATAGGGATTTCTTCTTTTGCTGTATCTTGACCGGCTGTTGGGGCTGGGGCTGGGGTTGGAGTGTTGGCGCTTCGGGGTCACCATTATTGTTGTTGGTATAGGAGCGGAAGGGTACTCCATCGGATGTGGTTATGAGTGGATGATCGTGCTCTAGGTTATTATTTAAAGAATCTATTTGTATAGTATTGGTTGTTGTAATACTATCTAAACGTTTTGTGGTTGTTGTAATTGTATTATCCAAACTGTATGTAGTATTTTGAGAAAAACGCTGTTGTTGCTGTAACAGTTGTTGCTGCTGCTGTTGTTGTTGTAGCTGTAGTTGCTGCTGCTGCTGTTGCAGCTGTTGTTGTAATTGTAAATCATGTTTACTTATTGTTGTTGTCATTGTTGTACTACTTAGACTAGTTTTACTACTAATTGCTTTAATAAATTTATTATCAATATCTAAAGACTCCTTTCGTCACTGAATAACGCAAAAGCCCTGTTTAGAGGCATCCTTTGCATCGCCATCCTCACCGCAAAATGCAGCGACCTCATCGTTCTTGGGTGACTCTTGCCCACAGGGACCCCCAATGCCGCTGCTGCCGCCGGCGACGCCGCCACTAAGGCTTGGAGGCCCCTGGGGGCAGGCTGATTGTCACCGAAGTGCCAGCGTTGATATCATCGGCGGTCGTACCGGTTTATTCTCCAATATTCGTTCCAATTCTAGCATAACACTGGTCGATAGACGTGGCAGTAACTGGAAATAGAAATGGATAACGTATTAATTTATGATATGAAAAAATTGTTGGTTAATTTTAAATGTAATTAATAGAATATAAATAATATATAATTAAATAGTTGAATAGAATAAAAAAAAAAGCTTAATTTCCCTTCATGAATGAGGTATGGGATAGCTTCTCGCGTTGTTGTGAATTAACACGCTTTCTATTTTTAGATTCACAACTAACGGCACCTACTTGTTTATCGACGAATGCGAACGTCACTGTTTGAGAAGCTCTTACTAGACACGACGATTGGATCGACGCTTAATACTGCGAAGTTGCTGTCAACAACATTCGAGGGGAGCCGACAATGAAAGAAAATTTTATTTCTTTTTTCTTTTTAAGATGACTGGAGCCAGGTCTGAACCTGCGATCTCCCGCATGGTAGTCGCGTATTCCAACCGCTATGCCACGGCCGGTCCCAAGAATAGAAGAGTTTTGAATAGAATAGTTTTATTAAAAAGAATTATAGCGCCTTTAAAAGTTCTTTTTCATTTTTATCCTATGAATGAGAAATGGGAGAGCTTTTCGGATTCTTCTTATTTGGCAGCAGTAGCCGCAACGGCGAAAAGAATTCCAAGCGCTTCGGTATTTTTCGCACCGCATATAGTTGGCATACCAAACTACGAAACAACAAAAAATTTGTCGCCCTCTCTTGCGCCGCCCTTCGAGTTTATGGGCGAAGACTTTTTAAACTGGAGCATTTTCATCTATTCGTAAAACGTGTACAAACCATTGCATTTGGTCTATTTGAACGCTCTTAACTACGTCAATGTTGTTATACAGCCCATACGACGATGGTACGATGTATTTTTCTCTCGAAGACTCCCAGAACGGATTGATCCGCTTGTGGCATTACACAGGATTCAGCTATAGTAGCAGTGTTTTGCGATCGATACTGGTTTCTTGATTTTCAGGCTAACGTCATTATTATTGTTCATAGCGGTGCCAATGTATACAAAACCATCTACCACAAAAAAGTTGAACTAGAGAACGTTCACCCAGCGTGCCAAAAGAGTAGACTCGTTTTTCGTTGAAACAAATAATTTGGTTTTGTTTATCACCAGATCAATTTCTGTCGACTGCTTCTTAATGCTTGAAAAGACCGCAATAACATCCTGCAGTCCTCGACCAATGACAACTATGTATGTCATCGGCATACGCGGGTAGCTTGTGACTTATTAAAGAAGGCACTAGTCGTGTTAAAGAAATCTCATGACAGAATATCGCCTAGTCAATACCTCGCTAGGTAGAAAATGGCTCTGTCAGCCTATTTTCACTGAATTCTTCGTGACGATCAGAGGGGATACCAAACTCAGCCATAGCATCGAATAGTTTCTGCCGTATCGGACTGTAGACTGCAGCTTTGTAATCGATATACAGATGGTAGGTATCGATCTGCATTTCTTGGATCTTTCCCAGGATTTGTCGTAGTGTGAATATCTGGCCGGTAGTGGATTTACTAGGTTTAAAGCCACACTGATAAGGTCCGATCGGGGTTGCCTTGTATTCGATGGATAAAAGGCTGATCCCGCGATAGTTGGTGCACACACTCGCATAGTATTTCTTAAGCACATCGAGAAATCAGATTCCAATTATCAGGCATGCATTCCTTTAGTCAAGTTGTGCATGTGCAAGCACGTTGCCAGTTCATCGGTGCCGCCTTTAAAAAGCTCGAACTTTATTCCGTGATGATATCATTTGGGGTCGGTGGAGGACAACCTAATCTGTCGTCTTAGATAGTATAACACACTTTTCGTGTTCTTAACTAGATTTCAATTTTAGTCGTTAGAGGTGAGGATTACTGTTTCAAAACCATTGTTTTTTACATGTTGATATAATTTTCGGGCTTCACCAACTCTAACCCTGTAATTTTCGATATCCTGGCTCTCTCTTTTCTTCAAAGAATTTTTTTGTCGCCTAAAGGGCATCGGCTATCTCGGTGGTATGCAGATTTTCGATGTCGGCCTTCCCTTGTGCGTGGTTACGAGCGTTTTTAGCACTACTTAATCGCGTTCGTACTTTGGCTGCAACGAGGTGGTGATCCGACTATCCAAAATTTTCACCGGGCATAATACGCACGTCCATATTGCTGGAACATGCCTTCTGGTTTTTTTGTGTTATGATTAGGTAATATTTAGGTTGCCTTATAGAATCTCTGTCTTTTACTTTTTGGTAGAACTTTAGAATAATTTGCAGTAATTAAGAGAGTACACCATATACAAAATACTGACAGTCATAATTCAGGGAAGAATTCAAAGTAAAATAGAGGACAATCTGTTAGATGGATAGGCGGGTTTACAGCAAAATAGAAGCTGCTTAGAATGGCGTACTCCCCTGAATCTACTGTTCATAGACTTCAGGAAAGCTTTCGACACCATCAAACTAACAGCCATATGAAAAGCATTGAGTAAGAAACTAGTACCCCAGAAAATAATTCGAATCATCAGTGCTATGTACAAAGATGCAGAACTCTCAGTTCCTCACAACGGGAGTTTCAGCCAAACATTTCATTCTAACGCTGGAGTTAAACAAGGATGCCCTCAACTTTTTACTATCGTGCTGGGTGAGATTATGAGCGAAGTCTGTCTAGAGAGAAGAGGAATTACATGGAGTCTCAATAAGTTGTCTACTTTCGCACAAAATCTCCAACATGTAAACGAAATGGAAGATGTAGAAATATTAGCGCGACCTGAGATAAATATCAAGAAAACCAAAGCCATGAGAATAAACAATGTTAGCATAGCCATCATGTTACAAGGGCAACTAGTCGAATTCTTAGATAGCTTCTGCTATCTGGGCAGTATAGTGACAACAGATAGCGACGCAAGCAACAAAGCGAGAGAGGCATTCAGACGACTACAATCAATAAAGAGAAGCTCTCAAATATCCAGCAAAGTCTACCCTGTTGTATGGAAGTGAAACCTGGCTAGTTTCGAACACTATCACTCTAAAACTACAGGTCTTCATTAACAAATTCTTCAGTGCTTCAGAGTCATATGCAGAATATTCTGCCCCAACACCATCGGCAACACAGAAATTTACATTTAGATATGATCCTATTAGGAAATACTTAATCGGTGGTGTTCGAACACTCGCATGTCCATAACGCTTGAGACATCCATTCCATCGACTACCACGTGATCAATCTGATATCTTGTCTTTTGTTCAGGAGAATATCCACGTTACATTGTGGATATCTTTATAAAGTAATCTGGTTCCACTCGCAACCTCGTTCCTTGCCGACGCGAAGCTAGCCAGGCAGTATCCGTTATAAGAGGTGTTGTTGCGTAGACTGAATTTTCCGACTGCTGAACCAAGAACATCTTCTTACTATTTTAGCATTAAAATCTTCCAGAACAATTTAAAAATCATAGGCAGGGCAGCGGCCGTATAAATTCTCCAGGTGTTCATAATGTACAGAAATCAACGTGATGTAAACAAATTTCGCCTTGATGCCGATAGTGGCTATTTTATCAATTACAAAGTAAAGCCGTGCGACAAGATGTCGATGTCTCTTGCCGGCTATGAATCCTCATCCAAATTTGTGTCTTTCTGCATGGCATCTGTAAAAGATGCCACAGTTCCTTCGTCGTGTCTACCCCTTTCCCGTCCGTCGGATATCATGTTAGGCTAAGGGATAGAGGCACCATATATGTCGAGAGTTCGGACATTTCAGGTACATACCTTTAATCATGGTTCTTATCGCGTTTGTGGGGGTCTTATATTTTCTTTGTGTTTCCATATCTCTTTTATTGTATGCAAATATAAATTAAGTGAGTGTGAGTAGCGTTCGTTCCTTGAGTTCCCGAGAGTAGACAACAAAAGCAATCAAAAAAGTTTGTTTCGAAAAGTATGAGATAAGCTACGACAGTCCAGAAGTGCAACGCAGGAGTACGGTATCATACGTTAACAAACAACAACCTTCGGCTTCCACTATGTGCAAAATTTGTAATACATAATAACTTTTATCGCTCTCTCTTACCTGTAATGATTGCAAACTTTGATGCAATTGTTCAGCAGAAGTGGCACCTAATAGTAAACACTGTACGGGTTCATGTTTCAGTGACCATGCAATGGACAACTGTGAGGGAGTACATCCCAATTTCTCAGCCAAGGCGGCTAAATCTTTCAAACGGTCACAATGACGGCGACCTTCTTCCATGCGTTCCTTATTCCAACTACCCTGAGGCGATAAGGCAGCCTAGAAATATGATACAAAAATAAAAAAAAAAGGAAAACACTTGTAGTCTTCACTCAATCTTCATGTAAATCATTACTACTCACATTCCGATTGACTTCATCTTCAGTCCATGAATAACTATGACTTTTTGTTTTGAACGATCCCTTGGGCAAAAATATCTTCTCTCCATTTTGAGCATCACTTAGGGCCATCGACAATGGGCCCCATGCCATTAGGCCCACACCGATTTTGTTGTACATTTCCGGCAAATAGAGTTCACATTTTTCACGGCAGAACATGTGATATTCGGATTGTTCGACAATCGGTGTGATGCAATTAAACTGACGGCAGTTTGTGTAGGCCTCCATAATTTCCACCTGGGACCAACGGGCGGTGCCCCAATACATGGCCCAACCCTGTTGGATGACATAGTTCATGGCACGTACAATCTCTGCGGAATATGTTAGTGTAAAGAATTTGGGAAACCAATTAGATATCTGTGGGGCATTGCCAGAGCTATAACGCTAATATGCTTACCTTCCATTGGACACATAGCATCCGCTTTATGTATAATTACAATATCGATGTATTGTAATTGTAAACGTTGTAAACTCGCTTTAACCGATTCAATAATATGCTTTCTGGAAAGGCCACGTTCCTCCGATCTGAAAAAGGGAGGAAGACAAATGCACAGCTGTTAGGTAACATACTAATTTTTAATTTTATTTTTGGAAGATATATCTATTATTTCGTCGATAATAAAAATTTGAAAATTTCTACCTCTTTATTAAAATTTTTAATAGAAACTATAATTTTCATATACTTTAAACTTTTGTTGACCTTAAATAAATACCCTTAAAATTGGCTCCTCACCCTAACAGAAACCTCATCCATAGAGATGAGGGTACATTTCATTTGATACGGGAAAAAGTGTAGCACATTAAAGAAGACAAGTTGGGTTCCTTATATCCTTAGACGAAATCCTTTTCAAGACCTTTTAAGACGATTAAGTCATGTCCATGTGTTTGGCTGGCTCCCACCAAGATAGTCCTCTCTGAAGGGCCTTCGGGGAGAATCGTCCCCACGTACCCGAGAGAACCACCGGTAGACCATTTTCCGACTCTGCATCGGTAAAAAGTGGTGGCAAGGGTGTCTAAAGATGGTTCTGCGGTCCAAAATTTAAGTTGGAAAGTGATCTGTTAATGTTTAAGTTGTGGAGCTGTGTACCTTTTGACATTATACGAGTACGAGACTCGCATTTTTCATTGTGCATCAATGCATCTTTTTGGTTGATGTGGCTTTGCATTCTAAACGCATACAGAGAGATTAGATAGCTCCGAACCTAAATCATGGGTGTAACTATGTCTACAGGAACATAGTTATGTTGTGGCGGACCTTTCCCCTTTCTAATATGAGAGATCTGTTAAAGTACAACTTTCAAACGGAAAACTGCAGTATATTTCATCTTTGTCAGATTAATCTATATCTGTACATATAAAATTGTTGCGTTACTGATTGACTGACTCACTGAACATTGCCCAGGACAAACGACTTAAACTAGAATTACGTAAACTGGTCTGTACATTCTACTTACACAATGACATAAGTGGTCGATAAGAAGTGGATTTTTCGAAAGTCTTCCTTTCGGGGTAAAATGCTCCAAAAGGGGATTAAACTGGTACTATCACCCAGACCAAACGGCTAAAGCCCTAATCCTAAAAATCTTTACGATAATTCTCCCTGATGAATTTCGAAATTTGTACTTTCGGGGTAAAAAAGGGAGAATACTGGTACCATCATCCAGACCAAACGGCTGAAGCTATATTCTCGAAAATCTATATAAACATGCGTTCTATAGAAGTGATTTTTCCAAATTCACACTTTTTAAAGCTAAACGGCTAAATCTATAATCCTAAAAATCTATACGGTGATTCTCCCTATCGAATTAGTAAGGCCAAAAAGGGATATTACTGGTACCATCACCCAGATCAAACGACTGAAGCTATAATCCAAGATAAAACTTGTACCATAACCCTGACCAAACGGCTAAAGCTATAATTACGAAAGTCTATACGGTGACTCTGTCTATCGAATTAGTGAGTTTTACTTAAGGGATAAAAAAGGAGCAAAAAAGGGATAATACTGGTACAATCACCCAAAACAAACGGCTAAAACTATATTCCCGAAAATGTTTATGGGGATAGAGGCCAAAATAGGTAGAATCGCAAAAATCAGGGTGAATACTTATTACATGGGACGAAAATCCGAAAAAGGTATAAAACTGGTACCATCACCTGGACAAACCGACTGAAAGTAGGATCGGGTAAGTGATGGTGAATATTTATTTTTTGGTGTAGTTGTGCGATTTTATGTAATTTTTCGAATTTCATAGTTTTACGGGGAAAAGGGTTGAAATGGGGATAAAATTGAATATTTATTTTTTAGTGTAGTTGTTCGATGTGTAGGGAAAAGGGGTAGAACTGGCACCACAACTCAAACAAAACGACTGATGGTAGAATCGTGTAATAGGGGTTTATAAATATTTTTTTGGGGAGTAGTTGTTGCAATATAAAGTGATTTTTTGAATTTTGTTCTTTAAGGCGGGAAATGTTTGAAAATCAGATTATTACCTAGACCAAACGGCTACTGGTAGAATCCCAAAAATGGGGGTGAATGCTTATTTCATGGGGTAGTTGTGCAATAATTCGTAATTCGTAATTTTAGAGATTACTATTATTATTAGCCTTAAAAACAACTTGACAACATATATATTTATAGCTCGGTGTCTAAGTCTGAGGCTGAAATTGGTAGAGATTTCCATTCGCTTCGATCTTGTGTGTACCGTCGCCAGTCAGTCCTCTCAAGCAGTGTCAGTGATTTCTCCACCTGGTCCTTGGAGTTTCCTCATCCATCCTCACTTCACGACCTAGCCAGCGTAATCGTTGCACTATGATTCGCTTGACCACATCAATGTCATGGTATAACTCGTACAGCTTATGGTTCATCCGAATCCTGAACTCGCCGTTTACGCATAAGGGTCCATATATTTTGCGGAGCATTTTTCTGTCAAACACCGTCAGATGAGCTACATCCTCCTGTGTAAGCAATCAAGAATCGGATTCATACAGCAGAACCGGTAAAATTAATATCTGGTATATTTGGACTTGGTGGTGTTTATGAAGTGCTCGCCCAACCCAAAGAAACACCTATTCTCCACTATTCCCCTTTATATTTCTAGGCTGATACTGTTATTTTTGTCAATGGCGGATCCAAAGTAGATGAATTCATTTACTACCTCAAAGAAATAGTTCTTAGCGTTTACGCTGCGTTCCCAACACTATGTTCGATGATACCATTAACTTCGTCTTGTCCTCATTCGCTGCCAAACATATTTTCGCTGACTCTATCCACAGATGAGAAGACAACTGTTACCTCTCGCATCGTCTGACGATATCATCGGTGGACATGTTTACCGCTGCTTTCCTTAACACCTTCTCCATCATTATGTTGAACTGTATGCATGACAAATTATCAACCTGTCTAAGACCTTTTGTCGTATCGAATGGCGCAGATAGATCCGAACAGATGATTTGGTATTCGCAAGAGACTTATCATCGCAGGGATACCGAACTCAGACATGGCTTCGTATAGTCGATGCCAGATGAGACTATCGAAGGCAGCTTTGTAATCGACAACGAGATGGTAAGTGACAATTTGCTTTTCTCCAGTAACTGCCGCAGTGTAAATATCTGATCCGTCATGGATCACTGATAAGGTCCAATCAGGTTTTCCACAATTGGCTTTAGGCGTTCACACAGTATGCTAGACAGGACCTTATACGCAATCGGTAAGAGGCTAATTCCACGGTAGTTTTTACACTCACTACGGTCACCTTTTTTGTAAATTGGACATAGCACTCTGACATTCCAATCCTCTGGCATGGTCTCCTGAAGCCAAATATTCTCTATGAGCTGTTGCATGCTTAAAACAAGCTCATCTCCTCTCACCTTAAACAACTCAGTTGGAAGACCATCAGCCCCAGCGGCCTTGCTGTTCTTTAGGCGGGATATTGCAGTTTTTACATCAGCTTGGCTTGGAGGCGGACACTCGATGTTATCGTCTCAGATTGATACCCAGTCTTCAGCAGCCGAGTTTTAAGACATCAGTAGCCTGCAGAAGGGAACTTTCTCAGTAAGCTCTCGGAGTCAGTAACGAGATGACCATCCTTATCTATACAAGAGGGAAGACCTGCTCCATGTACCCTATCATTTATCTTCTAGTAGAATTTTCGGTCATCACCTCTGTTCCTGTATTCTTCAATGCTCACATTATTCTGCTCGTTCAGCTCTCGTTTTTTTTCGCCTGAAGAGTTGAGTCGCCTTCCGCCTCTTTTCCCTGTACTTGCCATGAAAAGCTCGCGCTGCCATTGGCTGCAGTTTGGCCCTGTATGCAGCATCTTGTTCCTGGGTGGCATTGCGGCATTCGTCATCGTACCAGGCATTATAGTTTAAGGACTTCACATACCCCAGTACGGATCGCGCAGTCCTTTCCATCAAGTGAGGAATATATTGTCATTGCGCGCTCGTATTTTCGGGAGTTGGAGCATGACGAAGTAGTTGAGTGAGTTGGTTGGAATAGGCGTTGGCTATCTCCGTGGCCTGCAGTTAAGCGATGTCCAGCATTCTCTGTGTCTGGTTACGCAAGGTTTTAAGCCTTCACCTTTACTGCAGTGAGGTTTTGATCCGAGTTAATGTTCACACCCCTGATCACTCGTACGTCTAAGACACTTGACGCGTGTCTTTCACCGATTACCACGTGATCTATTTGGTTTCTCGTAACTTGATCTGGAGATATCTACGTCGTCTTGTGAATGTTTCTGTGTTCAAATCGTGCTAATTTACCATGCTCCGTGCTGCAGAGAAATCAATCAGTCTGATTCCTTTTGGCGATGTGTCAGTTTGCAGACTAAATTTTCCGTCAGTTGGACTAAAGATATTCTCCCGGCCTATTTTGGCATTAAAGTCTCCCAGCTCGATTTTTACATCATGGCCCGTGCTATAATTATAGGTTTCTGCGTAAAATTCGTCTTTGACTTTGTCACTTTTCTCCTCCGTTGGAGCATGAGTACATATCAGCACATATCAATTTTGCCTTCACTCTTATGGTGGCGATTCGTTCTCTGACAAGAGTAAACCTAGAGACCTGGTGTCGTAAAGAAAAGTGGGAAAAAGTTGTATATCACCCAGGCTTAACTTAATTTCCTTTAACACCCCATGAATGCGAACGTCACTGTTTGAGAAGCTTTTACTAAACATGTTAATTGACTCGACACTATACTGTGAAGTTGCTGTCGGCAACATCGAGGGGGCCGGCAATGAAAGAAAAATGTAGAAGACTGGAGCCGGGAATTAATCCACGGATCTCCCGCATGATAGAAGCTTGTTCTAACCACTATGCCACACAGCTAAAGGCTGAATCACAAAAATTGGTATAAATATGGTGAACATAACTAGTCTCACCACCCAGACCCAGACCACTACAGCTATTTCACTCAAAAACTATTCAAATGTGATAAGTGGCGGACACTAAAATATAAATCAAATAGGAATCAAATTTGACTCGTTAAAAGGAGTTGAAGAATATACTTTGGCTATTCAATTTCTAATTTACTTATCTCGAAATGCTTGTACAATTATTTTTTTTTTATCATATAGTATTTGTATTAATACTTACTTGGTGCTCCAATACACTTTCGTGGTTATAACGTATGCGGTTCTCTTCCAACCGGTTCTTTGCAGAATTTTTCCAATTTCCATTTCTGAATGAGCTTCCGATATATCAAACAGATTGATGCCACTCTCAATGGCTAACTTGAGTATTGCCTCGGCCTGGTCATCGCTGACGCCCGGCGAGAATACTGGCCAAGTACCCAAACCCACATTGCTGACGCGCAAACCGCTCTTACCCAAGTTTTTGTAGCGCAGGCCGGGCGTGGGTGTTGAACCCGGCCTCAAGGGTAGAGCTGGATTTGAGCCCAAACTCAGAGAACGGCCTAATGTTGCAAATGTTGATGGCGATGATGATGATGCAGCAGCAGCAGCAGCAGGTATTAGAGGAATTTTAAGAAACATTTTAGTTAAAAAGTTTTCACAATGAGCTCGTTTAACAAACAAAAATAAAACATTACAAAAAAAACTAGTCAAACTCGAAAAAACTTCTAGTGAACGTGCGTTAAAGACAAGACCAGTACACACAACACAAAAAAAAACACATCCAATGCGTAAGAAACTTAAAGTAAAACTGAAAACTAAAAAAGTTGGCGAGTTTCTTTCTTTTTGGGTGGTATACAAGTGCTTGATGAGGGAGTAGTAGTAGTAGTATTTATTGCTAGAACTCTAGTAGAGAATGTTCAAAAGTAGGTGGATTAAGTGGTTGTGGTTGTGTCATCATACCAAACAATGAACAAATCAAGAGAGTTTTTTTTTTGTATTGTAGTTATTACCTTTTTTCGGTGTTTCTTTCAAACCAAAAATTATGATTAATACTAATAACGATAAAAACAACAACACTCAAACATACATGCAAACAACACGAAACACAACTATGACATAAAGAAATACTACACGACTACAAGGACAATGATGTTGTGGTTGTTGTTGACACAAACACTGTCAGGGCAGAACGCTTCGATCAAAGGACTCGCTGTCGACTGCCTTAAGGCGTCTGTGGTGACTGATAGAGATAAATTAACCTCCTGCTTACTGGCCGCCAAATTAAAAAGGATACAAAAAGGTGTCTTAACACGCTATAGTTTTACCAATAATTAAACTTATCTGGCAGCAGCAGAGCGTTGTAAAAAAAATCTACTGAAAATATTGGTGGGGCGGTGAGAGGGGGATATATTATTACTTTGTACACTCAAAGAAAATAGTTTTGCTGTAAAGGGCTGTGATGGTAGACAAGGCGTAGTTAAATACATATGGAATTCATAAGTATATAGGTTTCTGTATATCAAACGGCTTAACGGGTAAGTTAACCAGCAGAATAGTCGTTCTTGGTGAGAGCACAATCCTCTTGAGCTATATTGAGACTCCATTACATGCCGAAAAAATTACTGTTTGGTGCGGATTACATACCGAAAGCAGCAGCGACCCATTTGTCTTTAATTTTGAAAGCTGTGCAGAAATTACCGTAAATGGCGAACGCTACAGGCAAATGATCCATACTTTTTATATTCCTCATGTAAATTATTTGGAGGAGAAATGGTTTCAACAAAGCGGCGCAACATATAGCGCCGTTTGTGGTGGTACGTCAAATCTCTGATCTATGTTGATAAACAAGCAGCGATTGATCATTTTGAAGCTTATATTCAGCGCACAGGCGAATCACCATCACTTTTCGGAATAGGGCTTGCGATATAAGATTAGATATGGCGTTGTTGTGAATTAGCACGCTCTCTATTTTTGGATACACAACAAACGGCACCTACTTGTTTATCGACGAATGCGAACGTCACTGTTTGAGAAGCTTTTACAAGACTGCCGATTGACTCAACACTTATACTGCAAAGTTGCTGTCGACAACATCGAGGGGGCCGGCAACGAAAGAAAAATGTAGGTGACTGGAGCCGGGAAACGAACCACGGATCTCCCGCATGGTAGTCGTGTGTTCTAACCACTATGCCACGACCGGTCCCAGAAATGGATATTACTCTGATGAATATGGACACTAGGGTAATAACTTTTTGCATTTTTTGCAAATATCAAATCTCCCCAAGCAAAATCGTGTAGGGCATGGAAAAATATTAAGAACTGCGTTTTTAGTTTTTCGCTATCGTTAAAAAAGGTTACGCACCAAACGCGTTAAAGTTTTGAATCAAACAAAGATAAAAAAAAATTTTATTGAAATAAAAATAGTACAAGATATATATCCGCTTTGGAAAACATCGCGTATTCTGAACCTAAAGTTTATATCTTACAATACCTACTTTTAATCATTTATTGTTAATATTTGTTTACATACTTACATATGTATAAACCATATATAAAAAAAATTGTTATTAAAAAAAATTTTTAAAAACATATATTAAAGGCATTTTAGAAATCGCTGTTGGTGCGTAAGGTTTTTTAAGCAAATTGAACTGAAATAGTTTTTTTTTATCATTAATACAATATTTGCCATTAGAAAAGCCCTGGGGAGAATGTTGTCCAAAAAAAGTTATTACCCTAATGGACACATCTTCAATGATAGAGGGTTGAAATGTATTAAATGTAAGCTCTTTCTCACACAACAATAGAATACTTTTTGCCATTGACGTATTAGGTCACAAGAACAAACCGTACAGGAATCCTCGTAGAACGAATTGGGCAGAATATCGATGTCTTGTAACGCCGAAACTGTTGCGGATTTGCGACAGTTGCCAAACGATTTCCGATATAGAAAGATCTGGTCCATGAAACGACGAGAATACTACATGACGGTTTTAAGGAGTTATTTCCTATTATATATTTCCGTATCTAGGAGGAAAATAAAAGCCAGTGGGGTGGAATGAAGAGCTGAAGGATAAGGTAGTTATTTAACAGGGCCAAGCGCTCTTTGAGGAGCAAACGGATTAGGAAGCCTATCGCATAAGATTCAACTAATATAAAAGGGAGTTAAACCGACTAATGGTCTGCATGGTAAAATTTCTATGGAGTAATTGAGGGCGTAAGTGCTGAATACGGAGAGGACACATTGAAATTTTTAATGAATGCACACTTCCCGAAATACAAGAATATTGGTGTAAATGCGATGCAGTGAAGGCAGTCTAACATGGCGAATTCAGTTCACGTAACCCTAGCGAACGACTTAATAGCGATGAAAAGGTAAAAACCCAACAAGTCTTAAGAAATCCATGAATTTATCCGGGCTATGTTGTAACAGATATCTTTCGTCCAACGGAACTGTTATAGAGCTCCGTTGGGACATACCATTAAGGAAGATGCTTAAAAATGCTAGAAAATACCACAGTAACATCTCACAGTCACAAAAGCTAAACGGTGATTGGACTGAATCCGGAGAGACCACATTGAAAAATTCGATAAATATATAGTGAGTGAGGCTTTATATAAGGCGGTAATTGTCTAAAGCCTCACTTAGTTGAAAATGGTAGAAAATCGTCCCGCAAAGTCGTATTAGCTACCAAATCTTAAAGTTTCTATAGTATCGGACTGTCGAATATATCTTTGTAATGGATAAACAGATGGTAGGAGTCGATCTGCATTTCTTGGGCCCTCTCCAGGATTTTTCGTAGTGTGAATATCTGTTCGGTCGTGGATTTATCAGGTCTAAAGTCAAACAGATAAGGTCCACCAATCAGGTTCTCTGGGATGGACTTAAATCTTTCACAAAACACACTCAACAGAACGTTGTATGCCATAGGTAAAGGCTGATCCCGAGATAATTGGTGCACACACTAGGTATCGGACTGTCGAATATATCTTTGTAATCGATAAACAGATGGTAGGTGTTGATCTGAATTTCTTTGGGCCCTTTCCAGGATTTTTCGTATTGTGAATTTCTGTTTGGTCGTGGATTTATCAGGACTAAAGCCACACAGATAAGGTAAAATCAGGCTTGTAAGCAACATATATTTCCTCTTCGTACCAGGGCTGGCCTGAGTGTGGTCGTTGCGGCAGTGGTCATAGAATGCGCTATGTGTTGCCACTGTGTGTCGAGAATATTATAATTAGAGGCGTTTGGTTGCAGTAATTGATAGAGTTAGTTGGAGTGGGTATCGGCTATCTCGGTGATATGCGGCTTTGTGATGTCTATCTTCCTTGGCGTTTATTTACGAGCGTTTTTAGCATCCTAGTGATCCTAGTCAAAATGTGCACCGCTCCTCACACGCACGTCCATATCGCTTGAGACATGCTTTACATCTATAACCACACGTGATCAAGCTGGTTTATTGACTTTTGATCCAGGTTGCCTTGTGGATATCTGGTTCTGGATATTTGCAGAATCTCCCAGAACAGTTTTAATGTCATGGGCAGGGCAGCGGTCATAAGTGTAATTTATCCTCGTAGATTCCATCTTTAATGTACTTTTCTTGGTCTTCCATCGGGGCGTGTACACAAATCGGCGTGAAATAGTGTGGCTATAGGATAGTGGATATTCGGTATTTTACAAGGATAAACCGGGAGACGGAATGTTGAAGTCTCTTGCCGGCTATGAATCCACATTTAAATTCGTGGCTTTCTGCATTGCAGCTGTAAAAGATGTCACAGTTATTCCGTCGTGTGCCTCCATGTCATATTCAATTCATTTCCTGTATGGCGGTAATATCGGGCTTGTGTTTGTCGAGGACATCCGCTAATTAGATGGAGGCACTGCCTTTGTAGAGAGTTTAGACATTCCATATTCTCAAATCATGGTTCAGAGGTTCGACGTCTTGCTTTTTCATGTTTTTATGTTATCTTAATATTTCTTTTATTTAAGGAGAGTGGCTTATAAAACCACTTCGCCCGAACCTTGTTTCTTGGGGTTGTCAAAGCTATTAAGAGCACCGTTGTGTTTGGCTTCAGCAACATTTGTTACCTACTCCCTAGGTTGACATTTAGGTTAATCAACATTGTGCCTTCTCACATTTGCTACCACTGAACGGATGTTAAGTGACATTGCCCGTGGAAAACGTGATCTATCGGAGGTTGTGAGCTGCTTGGGAAACTCCAAAGAGAGATTCTAGTTATTCACAAGTAAATAACGACCAGAAAATTCAAATTGGAATATCCCATTAACTTTTATATCACCAAATTTTGAAAATATTAAATTAAAAAAAATTTTTAAACTTGCAACAATAATTTTTCTACATAACCCCACCACATCCTTCGGCAGACTACTTTCGTTGAGAGTTTTTTTTTTGTTTTTGTTAAAGGTTTTACACTTTCGCAAATATTAGTGAACATCGAGCAGGAGATGAGTTGTAAAAGTATTTCGTATATTAATTACATAATTATTAAAACCAAATGAACTCAACACAAGGCCTTGATAAAAAAATTTGTACAAAATGGAGTCACAACAAAAAAAAAATGAAGAACAATTAGTAAACCACAACAAGAACAACAACTAAAAACATAACAAATGTAAACACATTAGACAAAATTCAAAAGAATTTGTAACAATTTAAAATTTCAATAAAATATAACAGTTAAAGAAGTGATTGCTTTGAAGTTTGATACCGAAATCAAGATGACCGCCCGTACCACTGAACTCCTCCATGCAATCGAGTGATGCTATTGGGGCTCGACACCTGAAAAGATAAAAAAATACAGAAATTAGAGAGTGCTGTTAAACAGATGTAGATAAATCATAAAATTTGTTGTTTATATTAAAAGCTTCTAGGTAAAATATGTTCTTTTTGCAAGAGCTGGATACAATGGAAAGGTAACCCATTCCATTAGATGTTAAAACAACACCTACAAACATTACATTTTAAAGTTTTATGTATAACTACATTAATACGTATAGATTTATCAGTTATCATTATCCTTTTTTTTGGTCTTTCCTTTCTTTTCTGTTCTACTCCTTTTACAAATATGCTGCAGTATTAACAAAAACTTTTTGTATTTACATAAATAATTATCACCATACAACAACACTTTCATGTTCACGCTAACAGTTTTTGTTTGTCCATAAAATGTAGACTTTATATTCAACAGGATTTTCACTTCACTCCATTAAATCCCCCAGAGTCAGCAGAAAAAAAACAACAACGAGTAAGAGACAAAAACAAGGATAGTGGATTTTAGCTGCACTATAGTGGATGGAATCAGCTTTGGCTAAACATTTATTATGTAAATTAAATGAAAATCTGCGAAAAGTGGGTAGTACTATTGTAGCAGAGTATTCACACACACACACACACATACACTTAAAATATATGTTTTTATTAGTGAAGATAGTCCCAGAGGCGGAAGAAAGGACTTAGAAGGCTTTTAGAGCAGTCAGTAGTCTGCATTTCCTCTTTCTTACCAAATAATATAGGGTGTCGTTGGAAATTAAGGCCAACGACAGTAAACTAAGTTGGAGTTAGAAACCACTACCTTGCGATTAGTATATATGACTGAAACTGTTGACATGCTGTGGTAAGAAAAGCAAATGAACACCTTCCATTTTGTCTTGTCTTTTACATTCCTTTATATGCCTGACAAAAAGAAGGTAGCATTACTGAGTTCAACGGTGACATGATCAAACAAAAACCTTCCTCTTGCCTTGTTTTTACATGTCTTCATAGGCCTGACAAAATGAAGGGAGCTTAAACAAGCATCTACCGTGGACATTGGACAAATAATGACTTCTGAATGCGTTATATGAGGAAGGCCTTCTTAATTCCGCCGTCGAATGAGAATGAGTATGAGAATGAGTATGAGAATGAGTATGAGAATGAATATGAAAATGGGTTTGAGAATGAGTATAAGAATTAGCATGAGTATTAGAATGAGTATTAAAATGAATATAAGAATAAGTACCCAGCACAGTGGTAAAACGTTGCTGATATGTAGAAGCGACGGTCATTCTATGTTTGACCAAATATGATATTAAGAATAACGCTCTCTGTGGCCTAATTTTCGTCGGGAATAACCAAAATTGTCTCTTAGGAGGTCCCCAAACAGCGTCCGAGAGGTCATGTGTTCAACAGAAAATGCTATCGAACATCCGTTCAGTGATTGTTAAGCATCTTAAATTGCATGCTACCACCGATGCGTCTAAGGGAGTAGGTAACAGAAGTTATTAAAGCTTAACCGTAAGGCATTTTTAGTGGCTTTGACAGCCCCAAGAAGCTAGAATCGGCCACCGGGCCCGTTCTAGTTTCCTAATAAACCAGTCTGCTTAAATAAAACAAGTATTATGGAAACACGAGGAAAGGGAAAAAACCTCCCTCCTTCGCTAACGTTATAAGGACCATGATTTAACGGTAAACACCTGAAATGTCCGAACTCTCTACAGAGACAATTTCTCTATCCAATTGATGGATTTCCGCAACTAATAAAAGTCTGACATCACTGCCATACAGGAATTGCGATGGACGGAACAGAGATGTACGCGGCAAAACAACTGTGCCATTTTTCACAGCTGCCATGCAGAAATACATGAATTAGGATGTGGATACAAAGCCGGCTTAACTTTGTAAGTGACCGAATAGCCGAATAGCTATCCACATCAAGGAACTATTTTGACATCACGCTTTGTCCCCGAAGGAAGACCAAAAAGAGGATATTAGACATGTATTCTATGAGCGCCTGGAGGAAATATGTGACCACTGTCATGACCATGACATTAAAATTGTTCTGGGAGATTTTAATGCTAACATAGGAAGGGACACCTACATACCAACACCTACGATAACGGATTCAAACTGGTTAGCTTCTTGTCGGCCAGAAATATGGTAGTGAGTGGAATTAGATGCACCCATAAAGATATCCACAATACAAACTGGATATCCCCTGATCAACAGATAAGAAACCAAATTGATAACGTGGTAATCGATGGAAGGCATGTGTCAAGCGTTATGGACGTGCGTGTGATGAGTGGTGCAAATATTGACTTGGAATTCTACTTAGTTGCAGCCAAAATACGCAAGCGATTAAGTAGTGCTAAAAACGCCCGTAATCAAACACACAAGAAGTTAGACATCACAAAGCTGCATACCATCGAGATAGCCAATGCATACTCCAACTAACTCTCTCAGTTACTTCAAAAAAACTCCACTAAGTCTGATGTTTCCGACAAACACTGGCAGCGTATTATAAATAATTTGACCACTGCCACAACGAACTTACTTATGACGAAACACTCTCAGACGAGCCCTGGTACGGCGAGGGATGTCGCGCAATGTCTGAGAAAAACGATGCTGCATACAAGGCAAAACTTCAGTCAATGGCAACGCATGCTGTGACGGAGCGACGTATTGAAAAGAGAGATGAAACGCCTCTTTAGGCGAAAAAAGCTTCTATGGAAGAAAAGGAAGAGCCAGGGCATCGAAAAGTACAGAGAAAGGGGAGAAGCTCGCAAGTTTTAACAAAACGTAAATAGCTTAGGTTATCGAGCAGGGATCGCCACCTGTAGACAGAGAGGGAAATTTCGTAACGGGCATTCAGAGTGTGCTAAAAATATGGAGAGAGCACTTTCGATCTATACTCGTTCCCGAAGTCAGCACAAGTGACAAAATCACACCAATTATCGACGATGAAGTAGACTGTCCACCACAGAGCCAAAACGAGATTAGCACGGCAATTGCTTGGCTTAAAAATAACAAAGCTGCGGAACCGATGGACAGGCGACAGAGCTTTTTAAAGCCGGTGGTAATGAGCTGGTAACGTGCATGAACAAGCTTAAGGAAGGCATACCCGCTGATTGAAATCTGAGTGTTCTATGTCCTGTGGTTAAGAAAGGCAATCAAAGTGTGTATACCAACTATCGCGGAATTAGCCTTTTACCCAACACATACAAGGTCCTGTCTAGTGTGTTATGTGAGAGACTAAAGCGCACGACCAACCAGATATTCACACTACGACAAATCCTGAAGAAGACCTAAGAAATGCAGATTGACACCTTCTATATGTTCATCGATTACAAAGCTGCATTCGACAGTCCGACACGACAGAAACTATTAGATGCTATGGTTGAGTTCGGTATCCACACTAAACTAATATGACTTTGCGGGATGAAACTGATAGACACAAAGTCTTCAGTAAAAATATGAAAAAATATGACTAAGACATTTTCTAGCAAGCTTGGCTGCAGTCAAGGCGATTGCTTGTCTTGCGATCTCTTTAACATCGTAATGGAGATGACCATGCGGAAGGCTGCTGTCAACAGGAATGGTACCATCTTAAATAAAAGTCACATGCTGTTCGCGTATGCCGATGATATAGATATATAATTAGCCGTGGATTGCGGAATGTTACTGCGGCTTTTTCGAGCATTGAAAAGCAGTCGGCGGAAGTAGGTCTGGGGATAAATGAGGACAAAACCAAGCTATTTGTTTTAACGAACAAAGAGTCCATTCGTCTGGGTCGCTGCGTGAACGTTGACAACTATAACTTTGAAGTGGTAGATGATTTTGTCTACCTTGGCTCCTCCATAACAAAAATAATAATATCAGCCTGAATATTGTTCGCAAACCGCTGCTACTATGCGCTAAGCAAGCGATTTAACGACAAAGCGCTCTCTCGAAGAACAAAGATCCAGCTCTACCAGACTCTGATCCTACCTATCTTGCTCTACAGCGCAGAATTCTGGGTAATGATACAAGCGGATCAATCTATTCTGAGAGTCTTCGAGAGAAAAATACTCCGCAAAATATTTGGACCCATCATTGTTAACGGCGAGTATCGTCGTCGAATGAACCACGAGCTGTAGGAGCTTTATAACTACATCGCGGTAGTCAAGCGCGTTCAAATAGACCGAATGCGCCAGCTTGGACATGTTGTACGAATGGATGAGATATGTTTCAGCTCGAAAGGTCTTCGTCAATAAATTCGAAGGGCAGCGCAGGAGGGGGCGACCAAAACATCGTTGGAAAGACCAGGTGAAAGAACTTTTTTTAAAACTTGTGACAAACTATCTACGCAGCACAAAAGACCAAAGTGCTTGGAATTCTGCTGTCAAATAAGAAGAATACGATTTTTAAGGAATATTGAACAATTCTGCAAGTCCCAATTCGGGAGAAGACCAATTGGTTAATGTTGACAAATGTTTGATAATGTTGATACACCGTCAATATTGAATTTAACAACAATTTTAATTAAATCGATTAAAAACTTTATTAAAGCGACAAAATCAATATATGCATATGTATATATACATTACTAGCTGACATGTTAGGCTTTATCTTCTGCATTATGGGCCAGGCCGCAACTCTTGACAAGAATCCATTTTTTTTTAAAAAATCTTAAATGAATCCATAACAAATTTGAAGATGAATGATTCTATAGTCCTCCAGATATTAAAAGAAGGAGTGCTTTGGATGGGGCCACGTCTAGTTATCTAATCGCGTCCATTTTTTGCCTTATCACACAGATTGTTGTAAAATACAAGTACACCTTGCACCCATACTGCCGATAACTCTACAGCTTTATGTCTAATTTCGAATTTTTAATTAATTGCACAATTTGAAATTATTGTTTATTTATTTCATTATTTGTGTAATAATTAACAAATCGATTTAGTCAAATTATCCAAACAGCTCTAACAAAAAAAAAAATGCAATTAGCGCTATAAATTTTAAATACTCAATTGTATTTATTATTACGAACGATTCGTTCGTTGTAATCCAACACAGGGCTGAAAATATAATAAATTGAATCAATAGCTAATTGATGGCCTCCTTCTAAAAACAATTAAATCTCCCCTACATTCCCCTCGCCAACCATCATTGTCTTCTCGTATAATAAAAACACTGAACATTCATGATGTTTTTTTTTTAAATGTTACCCCCATCAACCAAACCTCTGTCAGCAACCATCCCTTCTGCTGCTAATGGTGGCGGAGTTTGCGAATATTGGCAAAATTTTCAAAATAAATACAATTTCGATGGCTACAACAAAAACGCAATAGTTAAATATAACGACGATTCAGCGTTTTTCTCTCTTGGTAGCCGCTGTCATTTACGAAACTGTATTTTAATTAACTCAATTGTATAACCAACCACATTGTTTTATTCGTATCGTACGAAATTGTTCTATTTACTTAGGATTTACATAAAATTCAAATACCAACACACACACACAGCCGTAATAGCGACAAACGAAAGGATATTGACGCAGCGAGCAGCATTCTAATGCTATTATAAGAAAAGGACATCATTTCATCGAGGGTGGTAGTGGTTGAGGTTGGGGCACATAGCTATGGAAGGCTTTATTATAAAACAAAGTTACACGCAAAACTTGACTAAATTATCAAAGCAAAGACGGAGGGAGGAGGAGAGTAAAACGGATATGAAGTTCTTAAATTACACAATGAGAAAATGAAATGCTCGCACCACAACCAACATTCCCTAGATCTAAACGGAATTTACCCACATATTGATTTGTTATGTCTGCAACTCTACACCTTTTACAATAGTAATTCAGAATAGATTTAAATCAGATGAATTTTAATTGTTATTTTTATACCTTTCATCACGCAGTAAAGGGTATACTCATTTTCTTCTTCCATTTGTAACGTCCATAAGGAGGCGTGGTAGGTATGACAATATATTTATATAAATGATCAGCGTCATATTCTGAATCGATTTTAAGATGTCTGACCATCTGTCATTCTGTTCGTCCGTTTGCCTGTCCTTGCGATTACAGCTGTAGTTTAAGAGATATCGAGCTGAAATCTGGAATGCAAGCTTCCATCTTTTAAGTGGAAGTTAAGTTTTAAGATGAACAAGATTGGTCAAACACTACTCCCACCTCTCATACAAGCTGCCCCTTTTGGGGGGGTCTGCTCCCCGAAGTACACCCGTAGTGTTAGAGCTTTCGACCTGAAATTGTGTTTGCAAACTTCTAACCGTCTAATACTTCTCCCAACGCTCATGCAAACTGCCCCCTTCTTGGGGGTCTGCCCCTTCCTAGTACGGCCGTAGAGTTTTTCTTCTTCTTATATGGAGGCAACGACAGAATTTCACCCATCAGTAGCCGCACGTAGAAAAGAGTTTCAAGTGCTTCGCCATTTTGCGCTCCGTAAGTAGTTCGTCACTCCAAGTTTAGACAATAACTCTTTCACCTGGTCCATCCAACGAAGTTTTGATCGCCGCCTCCTGCGCCCCATTGAGTTTATTGCCAATGACTGTTCAAGCTGCAGCATTTTTATCCATTCGTTCAACGTATTCAAGCCAGTACATTCGGTCTATTTCGATGAGCTTGACAACGACGTCGATATCGTTGTACACCTCATACAGCTCATGGTTTATTCGACAACGATACTCGCCGTTAACGATGATGGATTCAAATATTTTACGAAGTATTTTACTCTCGAAGACTCCCAGAGTAGATTGAACCGCTTGTGTCATCACTAGGGCGACCATTTTTCAGCACGAAAAAAAACGGTTTTCAGTACTTAAAACAGCATGAAAAACCCTTGAAATAAGCACGATAGATTTTATATTCAGCATTTATAATTTTTTATATTTATTGAAAAACAAAGAAAAAACAATTTCACATCTATTAAAGAAGTAATAAAAAACAATAAGTTAATTAACCAAATTATTCAATCGTGTATTCATACAAAGAAAGTAATTTTTAAACCAAAAAAAAAAAAATTCTTAAAGTGAGATTATACCTTGGTCAATGCGACGATTACAATTAAGCACTAAGTGCATTTTTAAATTTACCAAGGTGAAACTTTTACGCTGGTTTGTAAAAAAATTTCCATATGTAGAAAAAACGCGTTCCACGTCACACGATGAAACGGGAGCGTATTTAAAAAATGTTGATTCAGCAGACGAATATTTTCCCATAAACACACTTGTTGTTTTGGATTTTTTAAAAATAATATTGTTGATTTCCACAAAGCCAGGATTTCGCGCAAGAACGGCAGTAATTTTTTTAAAATAATTTTTATCAGATGTTTTTCTATAGCATGTTGAATTGATTTTACTGTTTCCAAGCTTTCATTCAATGGCAATCCGCTTGACTCAATTTTTGTGATGGCATGCCAGATGCACTTAAAGTTAATTTTTATGAAGGAAAAGTCGGATTACAAATTTTCATTAGAAAAAATCTCTTTGCTTTATCGCAATGCTTCAGAATCATTTTCGTTAAACTCTTGAATGACTTCTCTTATGTCTTTCAAATAATTTGTATAATACTCCGCTGCTTCCAACCACGTTCCTCATCGTGTCGTTATTGTGTTAGGTTATAGAGGCACATTAGGTTTCATTAGTTTAAATTTTTGTTTTCGATAAGGCGCCTGAAAACTATAGTAATATATAACGAATCAAACGATCTAAGCTATCGATAAAAATAGGGCTATTACAAAATCTTGAAAACAGGCTGTGTGTAAAATAAGAGGATAGTTTGCAAATTGAATTCTACCTGTCATATTTTTATAAACCGCAAGGGCTTGTGATATGTAAACATTTTCAATAAATAGAAACATATCTTATCAAAATGTATCAAAAATTTAAATAATTGCAAAAACAGCATGAAAAAGCATAAACCTTTTAAATAAGCAAGATCGCTTGAAATCGTTAAATTAAGCAGCATCAGCAATATTCAGCATGTGCTGAAAATTGGTCGCCCTAGTCATCACCCAGGATTCTGCGCTGTAGAGCAAGACGGGTAGGATGAGTTGGATCTTTGTTCCTCGAGAGAGAGCTTTGTCGTTAAATCGCTTGCTTAGCGCATAGTACCAATGATGAGCCAGGGTAGACAAAATCATCTACCACTTCAAAGTTATAGTTCTCAACGTTCACGCAGCGTCCCAAACAAGTAGAAACTTTGTTCGTGGAAACAAATAACTTTGTTTTGTTCTCGTTTATCACCAGACCCACTTCCGCTGACTGCTTTTCAATGCCTGAAAAGGCTGCAGTAACATCCCGCAGTCCACGTTCAATGATATCGTTGTCATCGACAGACGCCAGCAGCATGTGACTTTTATTTAAGATGGTACCAGTTCTGATTACTGCAGCCTTCGGCATGATCATCTCCATTATAATGTTACATAGATCATCTTGTCTAAAACCCCCTTGGTAGAAAATGGCTCCATCAAATTTTTGCCTATTTTCACAGAAGACTTCGATTCGATCAGTGTCATCCCGCAATTTCATATCAGCTTTGCGGGTATACCAAACTCAACCATAGCTTCCAATCAATTTCTGTCGTATCGATGTGTCGATCTGCATTTCTTGGGTCTTCTCCAGGATTTGTCGTAGTGTGAATATCTGGTCCGATGTGGATTTACCAGGTCTAAAGCCACACTGATTAGATCCAATCAGGTTCGCTGGTTCGGGCTTCTGTCTTTCACATAACACACTAGGCAGGACCTTGTATGCGATGATTAAAAGGCTAATCCCGCAATTGTTGGTACACACACTGGGATCGTCTTTCTTAAGCACGGGACATAGGACACTCACACTCCACCCATCAGGCATGCACTTCCTGAGCCAAATCGTGTTTATGAGCTGGTGCATGCATGTTAGCAGCTCATGCCCACTGGCTTTAAAAAGTTCTGCCGGCAGTCCCATCGGCTCTCGCAGCTATATTATTTTTAAGCTGTGCAATTGCCCTGCTGATCTCGTTTTGGCTCGGTGGTGGACAGTCTACTCCATCGTCGATGATTGGTGTGTATGAGTAGAGACCGGAAGTGTTCTCTCCATATTTGCAGCACACTCTGAGTGTTCGTAACCAGATTTCCATCTCTGTCCTTACAAGTGGGGATCCCTGTTCCAAAACCTTAGCTTTTAACGCTTTGGTAGAACTTTTGGGCTTCACCTCTTTGCACGTAATTTTCGATATCCTGGCTTTCGCAGACGCTTTTTCCGCATGGAGGGGTGTGTCATTTCCCTCCTCTTTTCACTATAACGCTCCGTCACAGCACGCCTTGCCATTGGCTGCAGTTTTGCCCTAAATGCAGCATTCATGTCCTCAGACATTGTGCTGCATTCATCATCGTACCAGGGCTTGTCTGAGCGTGGTTTTTTATAACCCAGTACGGTCGTTGCTGCATCGGTCATACATAGAAATCGCAATATACTTGTGTCGGGAACATCAGATATAGAGGGATTTGTATGAAGTAGTTGAGAGAGTTGGTTGGAGTAGGCATTGGCTATCTCGGTGGTATGCAGCTTTGTGATGTCTAGCTTCCTTTGCGTCTAGCTACGAGGGTTTTTGGCGCTACTTAATCTTGGCTGTAACTAGGTGCTGATCCGTGTCAATGGTTGCACCGCGCATCTCACGCACACCCATAACGCTTGAAACACACCTTCCATCGATTACCACGTGATCAATATGTTTTTTTATTTTTGTCCAGTTCCAGTTTACTTTTAGGCGGCAATTTGGTTCCACTTACTACCATGTTTCTTGCCGACGCGAAGCTAACTAGTCTGAATCCGTTATCGAAGATGTTGTTGTGTAGACTGAATTTTCCGACTGCTGAACCAAAGGCATCTTCCCTTCCTATTTTAGCATTGAAATCTTTCCGAACAATTTTAATGTTCTGTTCTGTGGGATATATCTTTTGTATCAAAGATGTAGATAATGAATAGGAGAAATGCGGAACATATCTATCCGAAAAAAATTTGCATCCAGTGCCGTAAAAATTTAAACAATTCCCATTTTTTACCATTAACCCGTAGGTTTAAAGACATAAGCTCAGGTTTTCCTCTTAAAGCCAATTTTATGTGTGAATGATTGTTGACAACTAGAATGTCATAGCAATTCGTTATCCATAACACTCCAGAGAGACAAATTTTTCGACAGATTCCTTGTGTCTGAAAGCGCCTTTACAATTACTGACTTACGTATGAGCAATCAATAAAATTCCACTTAACTCATACGCTCTGGCATGGGTAAACACAACACAGTACAACATTTTTCAGCTCATTGATTTGGGACTCAATTCTGAGAATTGATCGTGAAAGAAGCCCTAAAAATAAGAAGTTCTACATCATTTGTTTTGTCAAGTTACATGCCATAATAATTTTATATCGATTTGAAGTTTATAATTATCGTTTAGAAAAATTTGTCACGTTTTAACTCGATGATAACGTATGATTTACGTATAATATTACTTATGATAATCATACGCCACCAAATAGTAGTTATGTTAAGTCAAACAAAAGAGCCTAAAACGTGAAAAATTCCCCTATACGATACTTACTAACTTCAAAGTTACTTACTAACTTATTATGGCATGTAACTTGACAAAACAAATTATGTAGAACTTCTTATTTTTAGGGCTACTTTCACGATCAATTCTCAGAATTAAGTCCCTAAATCGTGTGTTGTATTGTGTGTGGACTATATCGATCGACCCTTCTGGTACATCATTATAATTTTTTTCAAAAACTTGTATTTTCCAATAATTTCTAAAAAAACTTTTGCCATTTGATCGTTGCACAAAATTACCCACCACCAATATCTTCACTAAATGACGAATAATAAAATAGAGAGAGAGAGAGAGAGAGATGATTTTAGTTTTCTTTACACTTGATGGTGCAAAAACTAACAAATTAACATCATTTGAATGTTTGCGATGTTAGGCCATATAAACATTATCAATTGAATAACATTAATTGATTCCAGGTACATTCACAAGAGCGTGGCTTCATCAATAGCAGATAGTTATCATGTTGTGCCTCGATTAAGTGATGGATTATTTTAATTATCTAGCAAATGATTTTGTACATAAGAAACACATTTGTAACATATCTAATATTTTCATTTATCAACCACTTTCGCCTGCCCCGAAACGCTAACGACCGTGGGCGGTTATGTGCACATTTCAATAGTGGCTGACACCAATTGCAATTGTAATTAAACTTGATGATGATGATGGTGATGAAGACTTTAATGGTGGTGGTGGTGATAGTGATGGAACTGCGCGTTGGTGTCGGTCGGTAATGTTGATGCCGCGCTATTCTAGCCACCGGAGAAGATAGCACAACATTAATGATGATAAAGTTAATTGCAATTATTTGTATTTAGGAGTAAAGTTGTCGGTTGTTGGCTGCCGGTTGGATGTTTGCTTAGCTGGCTGTGGATGCCTCTTTGGTTAGTAGTTATTATAACAGTTTTGTGTATTGCTGTGTGTGTGTGTAATGCTGCAAAATGGGAGCGCCTCATTATGACACCGACGACCTTGAGTCTATAATAGTGCGATGGCATCGCCTGATGCTTTGGCGGTTGGTTTTGGCAATACCTACTTAATATTACGAATGCAGTGGTACGAAGAAGCAATATACAAGTTGTTGTAATGCATTTCATTGTGAATTTTTACTGCGTGTGTCCATGTGTATAGACTTTATGCAGCTGCATTATTGGCGCAGCACAGTGTTATAGTTACATTTGGCAACATCTAAAGTGGCAGCAATGGGAAAACAACACAACAACTCTGCGCTATAATCGTGGTGATTATGCGTTTAAATTGTGGCAATCCTTATGTTTTATTCAGTTTTATGACTTTGTGCCCCCATATGTGTGGCACGTTAAACAGCAATTAATTTTAGTTACTTTTGGGATTGGTTTTATGTTTGTTGTTTGCCCGTTGTTGTGTTTTTCATGTTATGTTTTGTTTTGTTTGGTGCAGATGTCATATATTTGACAATGTTGTTTTTAACTTTTATCGAGGGACAGTTTGTTCTGGGCCATAGCTTAGTTATTATGCAGCGTGGAAAGCTATGTTATCTACTGCGTTAATATTAAGGTATTCGCTTAATTAATGATACGATGCATTGAACAGGAGTAAAAATAATAGATTATATAACACAGTACAACACATGATTTAGGGACTCAATTCTGAGAACTGTTCCTGAAAGTAGCCTCAAAAAGAAGAAGCTCTGCATCATTCGTTTTGTCAAGTTACATGCCATAACAATTTAATATCGATTTGGGAATCTTATAGGGGAATTTGTTACGTTTTAATCTCTGTTGTTATATGGTGGCGTATGATTATCATAAGTAATATTCAACGTAAATCAAACGCCACGGATTACAACTGCTACAAAATAAACCCAGTTCAAAATCATTTGATAAATGGAAAAGTGAAACGTTTGCTTTTGTAGGGAAACGTTATATGAACAAATTAAAGGAATTGTAATTCTTATTTTTTTTTAACTTGTTTCAGCTAGATCGTACTAGTGGTTCTCGAGTTATATCAAACAAAAGAGCCTAAAACGTGACAAATTCCGCCATACGCCATACTTCATATCGATATTAAATTATTTTGTCATGTAACTTGACAAAACGAATAATGCAGAACTTCTTCTTTTTGGAGCTACTTTCACGTGCAGTTCTCAGAATTGAGCCCCAAATCAATGAGCTGAAAAATGTTGTACTGTGTAATCGACAAGTATGAAGGAGAAAATAGTGAAGATTGCGAAAAGTTTGGCGATTCTTACTAAGATAAGAAATTCCTAGTCTAGGTGAAGGTACTAAGTCAGTATAGTAAAACCCCCAAAGGGTTTGGCCTTATCAGTCCAAATTTTTTTTGATGAATTTTAGTTTTGCATTGTTTCTAAGCTATAACTCAAAAACTATTGATTTTTTTTATAATTTCATGCTTCAGCAACATTGTAGCTAAGACTTTAATAACTTTTTAATAACATCTTTAGAAAACAAAAATTTACATTTATCGCCTTTTTCAATAAATTTTCGCCAATAACTTCAAATTTCTGGCCATATATAGACTATGTCATCTGTGATAAGTAGAAAACTGGTCATTGCTGATGATATTAAATGACAATCCTGACCGAAATACTGTGCTGTACATATGTAGCGTGTTTGCTTATGGTACTCGCTACATATGCATGTACAACGTATGAGTAATATTAATTTTATGCAGATTTTATATTTAGCATACGGAAATCAGTCAGGGTGAAGGTAGTACTAGGACAGTATAGTAAAATTTGCGGATGTCCTAAACAAATACGAGGCTGACATCACTGCCATACAGGAAATGAGATGAACGAGACAAGGATACATCCTACTGGCGGGAGTCCTCAAAAATACAAGGCTGGCACAACCGCTTTACTGGAAATCAGGTAGACAAGACATCGGGGTTCGAGCATGAAGACGTGCGACACCTACTGTTGTGGCCATGCTGACAAGGACGAGTTTGGATGTGGATTTGTGGTTGGCAAGAGAATGCGACACCTAGTCTCACGGTTCAACCCGGTGTGTGAACGTAAGCAACCATTTCCACATAACACGAGTTTGGATGAGGATTTGTGAATAGCAAGAGATTGCGATACCTAGAAATAGAAAAGAAAAGCGATGTGGACAACGCCAAGTTATACGAGAGCTTAGAAAATGTGTATGACTGTAGGCCGAGTCATTATATCAAAATCCTATTAGGCGAATTTAATGCTAAAATAGCCAGGGAGACCGCATTTGAGCGTACCATCAGAAAATGCAGTCTGCACACCGAAACGTTGAACAATGCTAAAGACTAATTGATTTTTCTGCGGTAAGAAATATGGTACTTAGCAGTACTAGATTTGACCATAAAATCATTCATAGGGAATCATGGTTATTTCCAGATCAATTGACGAGGAAGCAGATAGATTCATCGCATCGAGTGTTCTGGAAGTACGTGTGATCAGGGGTGCAAAGGCAGTACCGTAGTTAAGACATGCACAAGGCAATGAATTTCGAAAAACGTACGTTACCAGGTACAACGTAAGCTAAACATCGGTAAACTGCAGACCACAGAAGTAGCGGGCGCCTACTCCAACCACCTATCTCAACTGCTACGGAATGCTCCAACGTCTGATAATATTACCTCGTAGTGGCTATATATAGCCGACTCCATAGAACGGACTACGAAAATTTTACTTAAAGCCGTCTCAAGAAGATGCCTGGTACGATGATGAATGTCGCAAATGCCACGAAAGTGACAGATGCTGCATACAGGCCGGCCTGCACCCAATGGCAACGCGAGCTGTTAGTGAACAGCACAGGGAGAAGAGACGAGAGGCTACTCTTGCGTGGAACAGGGTTGCCCTCCTACAAGGACAGCGATGGCCAGCTAGCGACGGACCCGGATAACGTTCTGAAGATATGGAGAGAACATTTTAATAATCTACTAGATACGGACACCACTCCAGAAGACCCACATTAAACCATGACGATGGTATTAACTGTCCACCTCCGAGCCAGGGGGAGATACGTGTGTCAATATCCCGCCTTAAAAATAACAAAGCGGCTGCAGCCGATGGTCTCCCGGCTGAATTGTTTAAGACAGGTGAGGGGGAGTGATTAGAAGCATGCATCAGCTCATGAAGAACATCTGGGTACAGGAGAGCATACCCGGGGAATGTAGTCTCAGTCTATTATGTTCCATATACAAGAAAGGATATCGTAGTGAGTGTAATAACTACCGTGGAATAAACCTATTACCAATTGCATACAAGGTCCTTCTGAGCATATTGTGTAAACGTCTAAAGCCAATTGTAGAAAAACTACTTGAGCCTTATCAGTGCGGCTTTAGACCTGGTAAATCTACAACGAATCTAATATTCACTTTACTATAAATCCTGAAAAAAAAAACTTATGAAAAGCAAGTCGACACCTACCACCTCTTTGTGGATTACAAAGCTACCTTCGACTCTCCGATAAGGAATAGGCTATATGAGACCATGCCTGAGTTTGGTATTCCTGCAAAGCTGATACGATTTTGCAGATCTACCTTGGAAAACACTAAATGCTCGGTAAAAATTTGTAAGGATTACTCTGAACCATTTAACGCGGAAAGAGGTCTCAGGGTGGGTGTAGCTTGTCCTATACACTTTTTAATATAGTTATAGAGAAAGTAATGAGAAAGGCTGGTATCAACATGTCTTCCACCATATTCCACAAGAGCCACATGCCACTAGCCTATGCCGATGATATAGACATCATTGACTGAAATCTGCGGGATGTTACTGCAGTTTTCTTATCACTAGAAAAGGAGTCAGCAAAAATGGGTTTAGCAATCAACGAGGACAAAATAAAAATGATGATAACGACGAACATTCCTTTCGATGGGAACGTTGGGGTCTGAAGATGAACTCATCATGGAGTTCGAAACGCGTCATTCTAGTGTATGACAATGA
This sequence comes from Muscina levida, assembly GCA_964034835.1. Classification (NCBI taxonomy): domain Eukaryota; kingdom Metazoa; phylum Arthropoda; class Insecta; order Diptera; family Muscidae; genus Muscina; species Muscina levida. The sequence goes on along the minus strand of OZ035882.1, from coordinate 91,509,060 downwards.
ATTGACCATTAATATCAACAACAACTACGATGGCTGAGACATGTTGCCTGGATGGTTGTAAATGCTCCAGCAAAAAAGGTGTTTGATGGCGAACCTGAATTTCGGCGCAGAGCACGGAGACTAACAGTTCGTTGGTAGGACCAAGTGGTTGACAACGTGCCACCATCTGGTAGCACTAACTGGAGAACGCACGCAGAAGACCGAAGCGTGTGGCATTCTTTAGTACTTTATTACAAATCTCCATGCGATAGACCGATACAAGAGAAACTATTAGATGCCATGGCTGAGATTGGTATCCCCGCGAAGCAGATTTGAAATTGTGGGATAATACCGAAACGAAGTCTTCAGAGAAAAATAGCAAACATGTGAGAGAACCATTTTCTACCAAGTGTGTTTTGGACAAGGTGATCTGTTTAACATCATAATGGAGAAGATCATGCGGAAGGCTGCAGTAAACACGACTGGTACCATCTGTAATAAAAGTCACATGCTGCTCGTGAATGCCGATGCTGAAGATATATATTACTGGTATTGAGAATCAGTCAGTAGTGGTTGGTCTGGTCATAAACGACGACCAAAGTTATTTATCTTAAAGAAAGTAGAATCTACTGGTTTGGGACGCTATGGTAACTTTCACAACTATAACTCCGCCATCAACAAAAATAATAATGTTATTAAGGTTTTTGCCAGTCATGTTTATGAAATTTCTTTAATAAGACCTCGAATAATATATAAAATTGTCTTAAATACAGTTCTTATGTCGTATGGTTAATTCCCAATATATTTGTATATACCATATGGGAAAACAAACAAACACCGAAATAATTATGTGACTAGAGCCTTATGGGTAAGGACCGGCCCTACTTTTAATCCAAATATATGAAGAGGACATGTCACAATGACATGACATAGTTATTGGAGGCGTGAATTAACATTCTTCATCATAACTTTGACCACACCTGCGTCTGTTTCACAGTACCTGTCTTAGGACAAACTTCGAGGAACATTAGGAACTTTTATTATTATTTGTTTATTTCCTGTAATTTTTTGTGCACTTGCTACGTTATTTTGTTTGCTGGATGTGTGACTTATTTGCTGAATGTAGAATTTATATGTGGTGCAGTATTTTTTTTGTTGCTGAATGTGTAATTTTTGATTGCAGAGTTCTAAAAATTTTATTAGCTGACTATGGCTTGATACTATATTTTTGTTGCTGAATGTGATATTTCGTCTGCTATGTGCTATATTTGATTTGCTGAATGTGGATTTTATTTGTTGAATGTGGAATTTTTTTTGGCTGAATATGATTTTTAGTACGCTGGATGATATTTTTATTTTTGTTGCTGAATGCGATATTTTGTTCGCTGGATGTGACATTTCTTCCGCTGAATACTATATTTTTGTCGCTAAATGCGATATTTTATCCGCTGGATACTGTATTCTTTTGTTGCCGAGTATGATATTTTGTGTGCTGAATGTTATATTTTTTTATTTGTTGAATGTGGAATTTATTGGGTGAATATGATTTTTCTGTACTCAGAATACTATATTTCGTCCCCTGGATGCTATATTAAATTAGCTTAATTTGTTAAATGTTGAATTTATTGGCTGAATATGATTTTTAGTACGCTGGGATGATATATTTTTGTAGCTGAATACGATATAGATTGCATCGATATGGATTTTATTTGCTGAATACAAAATTTTTGTTACTAAATACGATATGGATAGGATCGATACGAATTTAATTTGCTCAATACTATAATTTGTTTGCTAAATACGATATTTTGTCCGCTGGGGGCTATATTTTACATGCTAAATGTGTATTTTATTGCTGAATATGAAATTTATTGGCTGAATGTGATTTTTGGTACGCTGGATGATATATTGTTGTTGCTGTATACAATAAATTGATTGTTAAATACGATATTTTGTCCGCTGGGGGCTATATATTACAAGCTGAATGTGGATTTTATTGCTGAATATGGAATGTACTGGCTGAATGTGATTTTTGGTACGCTGGATGATATATTGTAGTTGCTGTATACAATAAATTGATTGCTGAATACGATAATTTATGTCCTGGGGGCTATATATTACAAGCTGAATGTGTATTTTATTGCTGAATATAGAATGTACTGGCTGTATGTGATTTTTGGTACGCTGAATGATATATTGTTGTTGCTGTATTTTATCCGCTGGATACTACATTTTGTTGCTGAATACGATTTTTTATCAACGGGATACCATATTTTTTGTTACAGAGTGTGAAATTATGTGTGCGGAGTGCTATATTTTTTGTGTACCTAAAACCGGACGTGACCTGTGCCCCTCGTTATTTTTTGACCCAATATGTGGCCCCTAACATATTGAATATGATTTTTAGTACGCTGGGATGATATATTTTTGTAGCTGAATACGATATAGATTGCATCGATATGGATTTTATTTGCTGAATACTAAATTTTTGTTACCAAATACGATATGGATAGGATCGATACGGATTTTATTTGCTGAATACTATAATTTGTTTGCTAAATACGATATTTTGTTAAATACCATATTTTGTCCGCTGGGGGCTATATTTTACAAGCTAAATGTGTATTTTATTGCTGGATATGAAATGTATTCGCTGAATGTGTTTTTTGGTACGCTGGATGATGTATTGTTATTGCTGTATACAATAAATTGATTGCTGAATACGATATTTTGTCCGCTGGGGGCTATATTTTGCAATGTTAATGTGTATTTTATTGCTGAATATGGAATGTACTGGCTGAATGTGATTTTGGTACGCTGAATGATATATTGTTGTTGCTGTATACAATATTTTATCCGCTGGATACTACATTTTGTTGCTGAATACGATTTTTTATCCACTGGATACCATATTTTTCCATATTTCATTGATTTGGGACTAAATTCTGAGAACTGCACGTGAAAGTTGCCTCAAAATTAAAAAGTTCTGCTTCATCATTGTTTTGTCAAGTTACATGCCATAATAATTTAATATCGATTTGAAGTTAGTACGTTTCGTATGGGGGAATTTGTCACGTTTTAGGCTCTATTGTTTGTCATAACTCGAGAAGCAATAGTTCGATTTAGCTGAAACAACTTTAAAAAAAAATTAAGAATTACCAGGTGGCGCAAAAGTAATTCTCCTATCAGAAAATGCTATAAATTTTGCCGTCCTGGCCGTCCAACGCCTACTGGTGAAACACTGCGACGTTTAGCCGCTCGCCTGGCACAACACGAGATGCTGCCAGGCGTGGCAGACCCCGGAGTAGCCGTTTTGCAAATAATACTGCTGCTGTAGTCGAGGATGTCATGGAAGCGCCGTCGACATCGACCAGACGACGTGCCACGCAAATGGGTATCAGTCGACAATCTTTACAGCGAATTTTGGTACAAGATTTGAAGATCTTCAGACGGTGCATCAGCTGTTAGCTGCTGACCACCAATCGCGTCTAACATACGCTCAAGCCATCCTTAATCACCACCAAGGAAGATGATTTTTCGTCAAAAATTATCATGAGTGATGAGGCCCATTTCCATCTTAGCGGGTACAAAGCAAAATTTACGCTTCTGGGGCACTGAAAATCCGCGTGTAACCCATGAAGAGCCATTACACCCGCTCAAAGTCACTGTATGGTGTGCTGTTTTCGCTGGAGGAGTCGTCGGAACTTTTTTCATCAAAGACGTCGCGGGCCAAACGGTTACTGTGAATGGTGAGCGCTACAGAGCAATGATCAACGAGTTATTTTTGCCGCAACTTGCTGAATTTTGATTGGAAAACATGTGGTTCCAACAGAACGGTGCAACGGCACACACTGCACGTGCCGCAACCGATATGCTGAAGGATGCATTTCCCGGGCGCCTAATCTCCCGTTTTGGCGATTTGCACTGGCCAGCAAGATCGCCTGATTTGACCGCTCCAGACTTCTTTTTGTGGGGCTTTTTGAAGTCGCGGGTTTATGTCAACAAACCTCAGACTCTTGCAGCTCTTAAAGACAATATCCGTCAAGAATGTGAGGACCTATCGCCGGAAGTTTTGGCAAAAGTGATGGAAAATGCCAAAAAAGGGCTCAAATGACAATCAACTGTGGCGGCGGCCATTTACATGACATCATATTCTCGACTTGATATAAAAAAAAAATTAAAAGACCAAATGAAAATAATTCACAAGAAGAATCAAAGTTTTTAATTTTTTTTGTTAAATTACTGCCAAAAAAACAGTTTACTTTTGCGCCTCCTTGTACAATTCCTTTAAACTGTTCATATAACGTTTAGCTATATAAGCAACACTTTCACTTTTCCATTCATCAAATGATTTTGAACTGGGTTTATTTGTAGCAGTTACAATAAAACTGTTGTACTCCGTGGCGTATGATTTACGTGACATGTTACTTATGATAATCATACGCCACCATATAGTATTTATATTATCTCAAACAAAAGAGCCTTAAACGTGACAAAATAAATATATAAATATACTTACTAACTTCAAATCGATATTAAATTATTATTTCATGTAACTTGACAAAACGAATGATGCAGAACTTCTTCTTTTTGGGTCTACTTTAACGTGCAGTTCTCAGCATTGTGTCCCAAAATCATGTGTTGCACTGTGTAAGCAAAAATACAACGCCATAGGAATACTATACATCAGTAAAATTGACACTTCTGTAACACTTTAGAAATAGTTTGATGACACGCCCCCTCTTCCCCAATTTCTGAACAGGTTATTTTAGACAAATGACACACATTATTTTCCGTTTTGTATTTTATCACTTGCAGCTACAAAATCTAATGTTAAATGTATTGTGATTGAATTACCTTAAATTATATCTATGTGAAATTTTGTATATAATTTAAAACAATACTATCCAACTAAAACGTTTTAAAACCTCTGTTAACTTCTAATAACACACTATAGCACTTTTAAACTGCCTTCGTCCTATTGCAATTCAACCAAATTGCTTTATCCGTTCTCGGTTAAGATATTTAGCATATGTAATTAATTTTTGGCCATAGTCAAATTACAAATGTCATTGTTGTTATTTAATTAACTAATTGTTGCAACTTATTTGCTGCAGTCGAACCAATTGTTGTTTGTATCCAAATGACAGAGAAAGTGGAGGTCAAACAGAGTATAATGAAATGACAAACAATTGAATTAAAATACCTGTAAATTGTTACGGGATTTGAATCTTCACTAGTATTGTCCATATTGTTGTTATTATCATTGGGATTGTTGTTGATGTTGGCCAAAGTATTGTTGTTATTGATATTGTTTGGAACCTGTGTAGCAGCTGCGCCACCAGGGACTATGACCGTTGTTGCTGTCGTACTAACAATACCAATGCCACCAACAAAACCCAAAAGATTCGAAGTCAAGGTAGCGGGTGGACCAATGCCCGTTGTACTATGATGTTGCTGCTGCTGATGATGATGATGCTGCTGCTGCTGCTGCTGTTGAGGATGGTGATGATGGTGCCCCACTATAACGGCCGATTGCTGTTGAGGCTGATGCTGATGGGCCACAGCTATAAATGTATTATTGCTATTACCACCGGGGGGTAAAGGAATGGCAACAACACCACCACCACCACCCCCACTGCCAGGGTCGATTGGTTCGTTGCCAGCAGATACGTTGGAACTTCCGCCAACACCTACGCCTCCTCCTCCTGCACCTGATGCTGCTGTCGAAGATCGTGTATTATTTAAGAGGTTACTGCTGACCCCGTTTGTGGCACTGCTGCTGCCACCAGCACTAGCGCTACTACCGGACATATTGGCTGTTGTCGCAGTGGAGCCTATTTTTGAACCGTTTTGGGAATGCTGCTGCAGCACTTGATTGACATTTGTTAGTGTATGTTGTTGTTGTGAGACTTTTTTTAAATCATTTGTCGTATTGGGGGGTGTGGGCATTGTTACGTTTAGCCCACCCGGGATGTAGGAAGTATAAATATATCGTCGATATAGAGTTAAGAAAGAAAGAGGAGAGCGACAAGTGAATAGTTTGCAGTGCGTTGTGTGTGTGTTTGCTGGGCAGGAAACGGATATTCGTAACGTTGCAGATTTTAACACCAGTTCAAATTTAATGCCATAGACGGCATATACATATATGGGTAAATTGTTATAACGTTGTGTTGTGTCTCCAACTCGAATTGCCAAATATCGCAAATAGATGTCGCTTTTGTTTGCCGTGGACTACGATTTTCTGTTGTCTTAGAGTAAAATTGTGGATTTTGTAGTAGAAGGTAATAAAATTAAGTATATTGGACGCCAGTTGTTTTGTAGCTTTATGTTCTAATGTCGTTTGCCGTTTTAATTGTTGTTAAAGCATTACAATTTTCAGTTGAAGGTATATAAAATATTGGTCATTTGCTCAAAGGGGACTTGTTTTTCGTTTATCGCTTTATCGCTTAGTTCGATTATTTTTATTATTAAGGTGTTTTGTTGTTGCTATTATTGAATTTGAATATACGTTTGTAAGCTTTAGAGAATTATTTGTTGTTGTTGTTGTTATTTTAATAAGGGGTTTAATTTAATTAAATAAAGCGCTTTTTTAATGTTACTAAATTATGTTATGAATTTTCTACGTTGTGTTATTTACTCCCTCTCTCTTTTTTCTTCTTTATTTTGTTGTATCACTTTTGGCTTAATTTATGTAAAAATATTGCAAATTTTTTGCTATTTGTTTGTTGGTTTTTGTTTTTTTGTTATAAAAAGGCAGTTTTTGTTTATGGGTTTAACAATTTAGTTTTCTAATTATTTTATGTACTGATTTTTGTTGTTGTATTATTTCGGTTTTCACTTAAACATGAATCCTTTTCAATTGAATTTAAAGTTTTATTTTATGTTTTTTTTTCTTATGCGAAATCTAAATAGAAGTTAACGCTATAGAGTTTTCTATTGCTGGTTGGTTGTTTGTGCTGAAAATTGTTATTGAGTTTTAGTAAATATTTTCACTTATAGATTTTGTGGCATACAACGATGCTTGCATTCGTTATTGTTGTTTGCTTTACAGGTAGGGAATGAAAAAAAAAGGGGGGGGGGGGGATATAAGGGTACATAGAAAATGCCTTGTAGCAGTGTATCATTGTTGGTGTAGTATTTTAATTATTTTTTCGTATACAATGTGATATATAGAACAAATTTGGTTTTAAGTATAATAATGGTAGGTTATGATTGGTTTATAATCATGTATGAACAAATTTACATATATTTCAAAGTTCTGACAAGTTAAACTTAATTATATTCAGAGCTATGTAATCCAGCGTCAAATTTGGTTTGCCGAAAATATGACTTCCGTCGCAGTTGATTTACTAATGAAAAAAAACTTAATATTTATTTATACTTATACCCTCACCCTTTTGGCATTACCAATATTAAAATTATCCAATACGAAGTAGTGAAATTCTAAATGGGCAGAAAAGCCCCACCCGGTTTGTGCTTCTCATACAAAATTACCTATTTTTGGATAATTAATTTCTCTTCCATAACTTCCAAATGGACAGTTGGAGGACAATTAAATTTGGTCTCTTTTGTCACATCCCTTTTAGTAGCTTCCATACAAATGACCGAATTTATCTTCATAGTTTTTTGTACGTACACAAATGTTAGTTATATTTTGCATAAGATGTACGATTGTTAGAGTTTGACCCAGAAATAAATATGGACCTAAATATCGGGACCGGTCGTGCAGGAGATCACAGGTTCAACTACTGGCTCCAGTCATCTTGTTGACAGCAACTTCTCAGTATAAGTGCCGAGTCAATCGGCATGTCTAGTAAGAGCTTCTCAAAACAGTGACGTTCGCATTCGTTGATTAACAAGTAGGTGCCGTTAATTCACAACAACGCGAGAAGCTATACCATACCTCATTCATGGGGTGTAAAGGGAAATTAAGTTAGTAAATATCGGCCAACTCCTTCTGTTACCTCCCATACAAAATGACCTATATTCCGTATTGCATACCGAAATATCATCGTATTAAAATGTAGAAATAGTGCTAAAAGTCCAACTTGAGCCTAAACTTTCGTATGACCATTAAATTATTAATGTAGCCAACTTGACAAAACGAATGATGCAGAAGTTCTTATTTTTGGAGCTACTTTGACCTGCAATTCTCAAAATTGAGTCCCGAAAAATGTTGTTCTATGTTATCTTGTAATAATAGACAAACCCTTGAGGAATGGGGGATTTTCTAATTGATATTCTTCTTGTCGTTGTTCACTTGGTAATAACCAGAAACTCCTATTGGTGGTCCACAAGCGGCTCACAACGATCACGTATTTCCCGGGCAATGACATTGAACATCCGTTCATTGGTAGCAAATATGAGAAGAAGCAATGTTGAATAACCTAAATGTCATGCTACCACCGATGCGTCTTAGGAAATAGTAGCTCTGTTAGTGGCTTTGGCAGGCCCAAGACATTTGAAATAGGAGCAGTAGCCTAATAAGCCACTCTCCTTAAACCAAAAACCATTCTTATGAAAACACGCTGACAAGAAAAAAAGAAGAACCCCCCTCGCCCCAAATGTTGACGCCCCCCGCAATTAAGGAGCATTATTTAAAGATATGCACCTGGAATGTCCACCAACTCTCTCAATTACTCCAAACAAATCCCCCTAATTCTGATGTTCCCGACATACAGTGGCAGCATATTGCGCATTCTATGACCACTGCCGCAACGAACTTACTGAGTTATGAAAAACCACGCTCAGACAAGCCCTGGTACGATGGTGAATATCGAGAAATGTCTGAGAAAATGGATGCTGCATACAAGACAAAACTGCAGCCAATGGCGACGCGTGCGGTGACGGAGCGTTATAAAGAGAAAAGGAGGGAGATGAAACGCCTGTTCAGACGGAAAAAGCCTCTATGGAAGAGAAGAGAGAGAGAGAGCTAGGATATCGAAAACTACAGGAATAGAGGTGAGGCCCGAAAGTTCTACCAAAAGCTAAAAAATAAAGGTTTTTGAACAGGGATCCCCACCTGTAAGGACAGAGACGGAAATCTGGTCACGGACACTCAGAGTGTGCTGCAAATATGGAGGGAACACTTTCCATCTCTTCTCGTTCCCGAAGGCAGCATAAGTGACGAAATCGCACCAATCATCGACGATGGAGTAGACTGTCCACCACCGAGCCAAAACGAGATCAGCATGGCAATTGCGCGGCTTAAAAATAATAAAGCTGCAGGAGCCAATGGACTGCCGGCAGAGCTTTTTAAAACCGGCGGCGATGACCTGGTAACATGCATGCCCGATGATTGGAATCTGAGTGTCCTATGTGTCCCGTGCTTAAGAAAGACGATCCCAGTGAGTGTACCAACTATCGCGGGATTAGCTTTTTACCCATCGCATACAAGGTCCTGTCTAGTGTGTTATGTGAAAGACTAAAGCCCCTCCTGGCGAACCTGATTGGACCTTATCAGTGTGTCTTTAGACCTGGTAAATCCACCATCGACCAGATATTCACGTTACGACAAAACCTGGAGAAGACCCAAGAAATGCAGATCGACACCTATCATCTGTTCATCGATTACAAAGCTGCATTCGACAGTCCGATTCGACAGAAATTGTTGGATGCTATGGCTGAGTTTAGTATCCCCGCGAAACTAATTCGACTCTGCAGGATGACACTGACTGACACGAAGTCTTCAGTGAAAAATGGCAAAAATCTGTCAGAGCCATTTTCTACTAAGCGAGGCTTTAGACAAGGCGATAGTCTGTCCTGCGATCTCTTTAACATCATAATGGAGATGATCATGCGAAAAACAGCAGTAAACATGCAGCTTTAACAAAAGCCACATGTTGCTCGCGTATGCTGATGATATAAATATTATTGTACGTGGATTGCAAGATATTACTCCGGCTTTTTCGAACATTGAAAAGCAGTCAGCTGAAGTGGGGCTCGTGATAAACGAGGACAAAACCAAGTTATTTGTTTCAACGAACAAAGAATCCACTCGTCTGGGACGCTGCGTGAACGTTGACAACTATAACTTTGAGGTGGTAGATGATTTTGTCTTCCTTGGCTCCGCCATAAACAAAAATAATAATGTCAGCCTCGAAATCAAAAGACGAGTATTGATCGCAAACCGCTGCTACTATGCGCTAAGCAAGGGATTTAATGACATAACGCTCTCTCGAAGAACAAAGATCCAACTCTACCAGACTCTGATCCTACCTGTCTTGCTCTACAGCGCAGAATCCTGGATAATGACACAAGCGGATCAATCTATTGTGGGAGTTTTCGAGAGAAAATTATTTCTCAAAATGTTGGGACCCATCATCGTTAACGGCGAGTACCGTCGTCGTATGAACCATGAGCTGTGTAACAACATCGACGTAGTCAAGCGAGTTGAATTAGACCGAATTCGCTGGCTTGGACACGTTGTACGAATGAATAAAAATGCTCCAGCTAAAAAAGGTCTTCGGTAATAAACTCGATGTGCGGCTCAAGAGTTTCTTTCATTGTCGGTTCCCCTCGAATGTTGTTGACAGCAACTTCGCAGTATTAAGTGTCGAGTCAATCGGCGTGTCTAGAGCTTCTCAAACAGTGACGTTCGCGTTCGTCGATAAACAAGTAGGTGTCGTTAGTTGTGAATCTTAAAATAGAAAGCGTGTTAATTCACAACAACGCGAGAAGCTATCCCATACCTCATTCATGGGGTGCAAAGGGAAATTAAGTTTTTTTTTTTAAGTGTCTCAAGAGCGGGCGACCACAATTACGTTTGATGGAACAGGTGAAATGGCCGAAGCGCTTTGTTGTTGCTGCCATATAATATTAAGAAAATTAGAATCATCGCAATGGCGATGCATCGTCAGAGTCCAACTACAATTAGTATATAAATATATGTTTGTAAATCTACTGATAGCAATATGTTCTTCCATATCTGCATCATCATGAGACGCAAAGGGGAATTGACCACCCCCCAAAACCATAATGATCTATGACACAACAGTATTTTTCTTTCATACCTAAGGAAACGCGTTCACTGTTGCTGTTATTTTACTGCCGGCAAGAATTTTATAGTCAGACATTGTGATACCTCAATTAAAGGCCTGCAGCGTTCCATTCATTCTACTTGTACAAACAGATAAAACAAGTAAGAACCTGATATTATCGGTACAAATACAACAAATAGTAGAACAAAACATGTACTCATTCGTTTTGGATTGAGTAGATCGCGTCTCATTTCTTTCTCTAGTTCTCATTGTAGTGGAAACTTTTTTTTCTCTTTATCTGTTCTTCTCAGTGAAGTAACTGTTGTTCCTCTTTTTTAAATGGATATATCCATTTAATATAGATATTCCAGACCATACGCTTTGCGTTGATGATGTTTTCTTACTATTTTTTTATTCTTTTTACCAAAAGTAATGTTGTAAGTTTCATCTGTGGCAAATTTTAACAAAAAAGACAACAAAATTTCGCTCTTTATTTTTTATGCTTGCAGCGTCACGCTCCCCACATATTCCAAGCACAGATAACAAGAATACCGATATATCTGTTTGTTATGTATGTATTCATACAAGTATTTTTGATACTTGGTACTTTCACTCTCTCATACCTATTCTATCGTTATCTAAAAGAGAAATATTCCATACGCACTCAATCCAAAGAGAGCGAAATAGTTACAAGCAGATATAATAAAATTGAACTACATACAACAAGTGTGTTTGGATGGTTCTTTGCAGACCTATAACCTCAATTAAGGAAGAACTGTAGATCACTTACATTAGTGTAGAATGGAAGAATTATGATAGTTCTATGCCATTAGGCGATAAACTAATTATTGGTTACAATGTCACTTAGATCAACATGGTTCCAAGGTCGTCAATTGTTTTTTTTTTTTTTTTTATAAATATTTCATGTTAAACGAAAATCACGAGTCCTGCATTTGATTTAGAGTAAAATTCCCAAATAGGACATACCAAATAGGACACAAATTTCGTACATAGGCTTGTTAAAGCATCATAATATAATGAGATGAACATAACTGAACTGTTTAAAAATGAGCGCAATTGTTACGAAATGGCTTTTCGAATCCAAAAATAGAAAATTATTAGCGAAAAACTCGGAAAATTCCTGAAAAGCGCAAAAAATTTGATTTTTTATCGACGAAATTTTGGAGTTTTCGCATGATTTGATAATTTTGATGTTGGTTGGAAAATTTAACGAGATAAATAATATCTATATATATAAAAATGGTGTAATAATAATTCATATAGTCATTCATCAGTTGAGATTTGGCTGAATTTTCGCAACTGCCAGGAGAAGGTTTATGGGAGAGAAAATTTTGGGAAAATCCTCCCGAAAAGCCGAGAAATTGGAATAACCGAAAATTGCTTTTTTGTATGGAATTTTGTGTGCAATATTTGCGAATGACTTCTCGGATGGAAAAATAGAAAAATGTTGTTAGAAAAATTCGAAAATTTTTAATTTTTTTTCGTCGAAATTAAGCCTTTTTTCGTAAGATTTGATAGTTTTAGACGATGTAACTGCGAAAAAATTTAGATAATTATTCCGACATGACTTTTCGAATGGAAAAATAGACAAATTCTTGGCGAAAAACTCGAAAAATTTCGATTTTTCGAATAGGACATGGTTGTTTTTAGGAAAAGTTATTTACTAGACTAATGCATCCTAATAGACAATTAAACTAATGCATCCTATTAGACAATCAAATCGACGGCGTGCTACTCATTTCGAGGTGAGATCCCAACTGTATCGTTTTTGCGATCAAACATTTTTGTTATTAGATAACTGCATTTAAAGTTGTTCATATAAATATCGACGGCTTCACAGCTATTGCAGGGTGAGAATGTGGAATCACACGATATTGCCCTCAAGCGTCGGGAGACTCATCGGTCATATGACGCACTTCAAAGCCCGTTGATGTTCTGCCGTGGAGAGGGTGCATATCACCACAATTTAAAGATGGTCAATACAACGACAGGTTTGTTTACAAGTCATCAGAAAAAGAAACGAATAAAAAGGTTAGCTCAAATAATTTTTATGCGTATCTATCGCAAAATGCGTTAGCTGGTGCACCATCTGCTGCCACTTTGTTGAAAGGCGGTCGAACTGCACGCTCCGCTTTGAAATTGTTGCGAGAAAGCAAAATCATCATTTGGGATGAATGCACGATAGCGCATCAACGAACTTTGGAGGCAGTTGACCGAAAGATGAAAGAATTATGAGGTGATTCGAAACGATTTGGTGGGGCTATAATATTTCTGTCGGAAGATTTTCGTCAAACGCTTCCCGCCATCCCAAAATCTACTGCAGCTGATGAAATTAATGTCTTTGTGGCGGAATGACAAAGAGCTGAAATTGTGAACATGAGAGTCATGTTGCAAAACGACCCATCGGCTACTGCATTTTCAAAATATCTACTGGCGCTTTGTAATGGCCAAATTCCTGTTGATGTATAAACTGGATTGATGACGTTCCCGTCAAAATTTTCAAAGGAGAGAAAGTCCTTTTCCCTCGAATTTCTATGTTTCCAACCTAGCGAATTGAATTCCCAATTCAATTGGCTTTTGCGATGAAAATCAATAAATCGCAAGGCCAATCATTGGAAGTTTGTGGGATCAACCTCTTATTTCTCAGTTTTTCGCGTTATGGCAAACTGTCTTCATTGTTTGTTTTAGAGCCGGAAACAAATCGAAAAACAGACCGCTCTTCACTGATTTCGATTAAATTCAAATAAGTCACAATAAAATTTGAACTATATGGGTTTTAATATTACTCTGGAGCTTATATGAAGGCGAGCGATAAGCGTGACGAAGTTCGCCGAGTCAGAAGTTGTATGGCAGAACAACGTTTGCCGGGTCAGCTAGTTTATGTGTATTTTCTTAGGAACATTCTGTCCTTAAAAAAAATAAAATATCGCTGTTATAATTTTTTATTGACAATATTCGCATTACGAACAGAAAAATGACGTTTGCATTTCAATTTTGAAAAATTGTTTGCACCAAATGATTAACTATTTTCTTCCTGTTTTGTTTCATATTGTTTATGACAATTTCTTAGAATCTGCAGAAATACGATGTTCTTTACATGGTGTTTACTCCATTTTTCATTCATCTTTGCCCTTTTCTTAGTTCTTCATTGCATTTCTCTTGTTTCTAAGACATTTCTCATCAAATCAACACAATGGTGTGTCACTTCCAGCATTCTTACTTACACTACGCTCTACGAGTAGTTCATGTGGTTGGTGGTGGCTTAGTTTGGTTGCGTCGTGGTCGTTGCCTAGAAACAATAGAAATTTGTCCATATTGCTTCAACTTTTGTGGAAAATGTAATATTTGCTAAATTGAAAAATATTACTCATGCCTTGTCTGATTGTGGCGTTCACTTTAGTGGAAGTTTACAATTTTAATTTTAACGCGCTCAGTTGAAAAGAAAAAAACAACAAATTGTTGATAGTTTCACACTAGCAGTACAAGGATGGCAATGGAACATTTGCATTTACGATGAAGAATATTGACAATCATTGTCGGGCAATGTCATTGAGGGGGTCTTTTTTGACAAGGGTTAAGGAGACAACAACTACCGGTTGAATGGTGTGTGTTTGTGTGTGTGCGATTGTGTTGTAGACCAAAATTTCATTTAAATTTTAACGTTGATTGCAATTGTGGGTGGGCGCTCGTATGTGTTTGTGTGTGTGTGTGTGGCTGTGTGCGTTGCAAGTGAGCATGCATGTAGGTTTTCATGTGGTTGGCCACATAAATTCGTTACAAACCACTGCTACCACACCATTCATGCCAACACTACCACACACAAACATTTCAATTTGGATCGTTATCAATAATTATAATGAATTCAAATTAATTTTTCACTTTGCACATTGCTCTCTACCTTTATAGAATGCCGGCGGTGCGTTCGTACGCAAAGGGCTACACAAATATGTATGCGCTTTTTGTGAAATGATGGAAATATTAATCAAGCCAACGGAAAATATTATCATTTGTTATGTATTCTATGACATTAAATGACTGTAACTGTCGATAATATGTAATTTACTTAAACCCAATTTTGGCTCCATTTGATATTAAACTAAACTAATGAACAGTTACTTTTACATCATCGGTCATTTATTAATTCGTTTATCATTAGATTTATTACACAATTTCAATGTTGGCAATTTCAATTAACGTTCACAGTTAATGCTTAATTACATCTATAAATAATCGGACAATAATGATGACGTCGCACTAAATGAGCAATTACATACATACATATTAAGGAGTTAGCATACATTATGATGAAGTGGAATTGTTTTTATATAACCTATTAAAATTTATTGGCTATAGGTTTGTATGTCCATAGACAGTGATTGCACATAAATATTATACTATTGAAGTTAAAGTGACAATGACTTCATATGATAAACATAATTAGGGATTTTGCATCGAGTCGAAAAAATATAGACACACAAAAACACATAATTGCTATGTAGAGCCACAGGAGCGAAATTTGCAGCTGTGATCAGGACCCCTATTAAATAAGCACTACACCACATGGAGTGCCCTCTAGAGAGGTACAAATAGGAGAGTGATGTCTCCGTGGTTCCCCATATTTGACGTCTTCCTGGTCAGCGTCTGCCTCAGAAAGCGCGGCTGAAATGAATCCTGGCAGTAGGAATAAAATGCAGAACCTGGTGGACTATGCTTGCCACACGGGGGAAATAAGAGAAAAAGAACGACCTCCGCAAACGTTTTAAGGACCATGATTTGAAAATATGCACTTGGAATATTAGAACTCTCTATCGACCAGGTGCCTCTATTCAACTGGCGCATGTCCTCGAAGAGTATAAGGCTGACATTACTTTGAGAAAAGTGACAAAGTCAAAGACGAATTATATGCCCAACTTGAGAAAACATATAACCGTTGCCGGGCCATGATGTTAAAATCGTTTTGGGAGATTTTACTGTCGAAAAAGCTCAACAGTCGGAAAATTTAGTCTGTATACTAACACATCGCCAAACGGAATCAGACTGATTGATTTCTCTGCAGCAAGAAACATGGTAATAAGCAGCACACGATTAGACCACAAAAACATTCACAAGGCAACGTGGATATCTCCCTATCAAGTTACGAGAAACCAAGTAGATCACTTGATAATCGATGGAAGGCATCCGTCAAGTGTCTTAGACGTACGAGTGATCAGGAGTGCGAACATCAATTCGGATCGCCACCTCACTGCAGTGAAGGTGCGTACTATGCTAAGCAGTACGCGAAAACCCTGCGTAACCAGGCAGAGATAAAGATAGCCAACGCCTATTTCAACTAGCTCACTTAACTACTTCTAGATGTTCCAACTTCCGAAAATACTACCGCGCAATAGCAATGGCCCACTCGATGGAAATGAATGCGCGTTCTGTACTGAGGTATGTGAGGCCCTTAAACGATAGTGCCTGGTACGATGCCACAAAGTCACCCGGGAACAAGGTGCTTCATACAGGACCAAACTGCAGCCAATGGCTATGCGAGCTGTTCATGAAAAGTACAGCAAGAAGAGGCGGGTGGCGACTCGAAAAAACGAAAAAAAACGAGAGCTGAAGGAGCAGAATAATGTGTGCATTGAAGAATACAGGAACAGAGGTGGAGCTCGAAAATTCTACCAGAGGATAAATGGTAGGTTACATGGAACAAATCTTCCCTCCTGTAAAGACAAGGATGGCCATCTTGTTTCTGACTCCGAGAGCGTACTGAGAATATGGAAAAATCACTTCTGCAGCCTATTGATATCTAAAAACTCGACTGCTGAAGATTGTGTACCAATCCGAGACGATAACATCGCTGGGGCTGATGGTCTTCCTGCTGAGTTATTTAAGGTGGGTGAGGATCAGCTTGTTTTAAGCATGCAACACCTCATAGAGCATATTTGGCTTCAGGAGAGCATGCCAGATGATTGAAATCTCGGTGTGCTATGCCCTATTTACAAAAAAGAAGTGAGTGTAAAAACTATCGTGGAATGAGCCTATTAACGATTGAGTATAAAGTCCTCTCTAAAATACTGTGTAAACGTCTAAAGCCAATTGTAGAAAACCTGATTGGACATTATCAGTGCAACTTTGGACAAGGCAAATCTACAACGGAGCAGATATTTACACCACGGCAGAATCTGGAGAGAACTCATGAGATGCAAATCGACATTTACCACCACTTTATCGATTACAAAACTGCCTTCGATAGTCCCATCACTCATGTATTACACGAAGCCATGTCTGAGTTCGGTATAACTGCGAAGATAATTCGTCTATGCCAGTGTACCCTTATGCATTCGAAATCCTCTGTTCGGATTGGTAAGGATCTATCTGCGCTATTCGATACAACGAGAAGTCTTTAACAGGGTGATGGTTTGTCATGCAATACTGTGCAACATAGTGTTGAAAAAGGTGTCAAGGAAAGCAGCGGAAAACATGTCTGGCATCATATTTAAAAAGAGCCACATGCTGCTCACATATGCTGATGATATCGACATTATAGGTCGGACGACGCGATAGGTAACAGCTGTCATCTCATATGTGAAAAGTGAGTCAGCGAAATGGGCAGCAAATGAGGACAAGACGATGTAATTAGTATCATAGCAGCTACAAAGAAGATGTACCATGGTATCGAATTCTTCCTTGTCTTCACACACACACGGAAAGAGTCTGGTATGGATCTATCCCAATTGCATGTCAGGTATCTGATATTGCCATGGCCTGTTAGAATACAACAGATTTCAGATCTATCCAGGATCTGCTGTATTCGGGCCACAGTGATCTACACCATTTCCCATTGAAATTTAAAGAAAATCAATTTAAATTCAAAACTCGCCAATTGAGGCTCAGCCGCAAATAATTTAATACGGCAAAATTCAAATTGTTCAGAAAAAGCCATAAACCTTCAAAATGTATCAGACACTTTTAGAATATTTTTTTTGGTTTATTACGAATGTATAAAGATTAAAAACATAAATAAGCAAAACAATTTTTTGACATTTTTGAAATGTATTTGTGTATTGCTTCAATTGATAATTAAAAATTTTATTTGAAATTTAAAATAAGTCAATTGGAATTCAAATTTTCCATTTGAAACTCAAAAAATATCAATTGAAATGAGTTGACGAGTTTGAATGTCAATTGATGTGTTTTGAGTTTCAATTGACGAGTTTTGAATTTGTATGTATTTATTTATAGTGGTTAGAACACGCGACTACCATGCGGGAGATCACAGGTTCAACTCCTGGCTCCAGTCATCTTAAAAGAAAATTTTTTCTTTGATTGTCGGCTCCCCTCGAATGTTGTCGACAGCAACTTCGCAGTATTAGTGTCGAGTCAGTCGGCATGTCTAGTAAGAGCTTCTCAAACAGTGACGTTCGCATTCGTCGATAAACAAGCAGGTGTCGTTAGTTGTGAATCTAAAAATAGAAAGCGTGTTAATTCACAACAACGCGAGAGGCTATCCCATACCTCATTCATGGGGTGTAAAGGGAAATTAAGTTTTTTTTTTATTTCGAATTTCAAATAGATAATTTTAATTTCAATTGACGTGTTTTGAATTTTAAATGTAACGTTCAAAATCCAAATATAATTTTGAATTTCAATTGTTTTTTTATGAATTTTTATTGGAAATGGTATCGAAGTTATACAGACTTCCTACGTTCTCTGGCAGTTTTCCATATCTAATCTTCCACTGAGCCAAAAATGTAGAATAGGGGCCAGAGTCATAATCGAACATAATACAGCCTGCTCTGGCCAATACCAGAAATCACGCAATGTGCTAGAACCCAGCAGAGGCGCCTTATATTTGAGCAATGTACTCAGAATTCAGTCACATTTATGGATGAATACGGGTCATATTGGCCGACTCCATCTGGTACCTCCCATACAAAATTACCTATTTCCTAACGGACAACTGAAGGACATTTGAATTTGGTCAGTTTAGTTATCTTGTAACAGTAAGTAGAATCTCAGAAGACAGAGATCTTTGCCACGCCCCCTCTGGTACCTCCCGTACAAATGACCGAATTGACCCTCATAGTTTTACATACATATCTTTTTTTGTTAGTACAATATTGTGCGCAAGATGAAAGCTTACAAAACTTTTGACTTAGATATGGATGTGGACTATATTGGCCGACACTTTCTGAAAGCTTACAAAACTATTGACTTAGAAATGGATGTGGACTATATCGGCCAACGCTTTCTGGTACCTCCCATATAAAATTTCCTACTTTTGGAAAATTATAATTTTTCCCATAATTTCCAAACGGACAACTTGAGACAATTGGTCAATTTAATTTTTTTGCAATAGTAGACAAACCCCCAGCAACCCTTTGCCACACCCCTTCTGGTAGCTCCATACAAATGACCGAATTAACCCTTATATACCCTTATGATAATTTGACTCAGGAATATCGGCTGACCCTTCTGATACCTATCATACAAAATTACCGATTTTTGAAAAATTAAAATTAGCCCGTAAGCGTTGACAGAACATTGAATAACGAATAAAAATTGGACATGTTGTTCTCGCCCCAATGGCACATCCTATACAAATTAGCCAAGTTGTCGAAAATTAATGATAAAAAACGAAAAGATGTACTAATATATAAATGAAACCTAAGAAACATTAGAAATGATAATTTCTTAATTATGATGATTAATTTTGTATAGGGGTACTGTCCCCTTAAATTTTTGTTTGGAGATTAATATTTTCAGTTGCCTCACATTAACTCATTTTTTCATTCGCTAATTTATTTTTCCTTTAACATTTACTTTTTACTTCAGGCGAAATGTAATTTGTGAAATAAAAACAATTTCATTATCCATTTAAACGTGTACAGTAGGGCGTTTCACTAAAAAAATGTTGCAACTCTTGAAGCGGAATATTACAGCTTGTGATCTAAAAGAATTTCGAAAATTTTTTGGGATTTTTTGAAGATGGGTATGGGGTCGCTGAAATTGATTTTATCAAAAAAATGAGGTTATGGAGAAAAAAATTTTATATTATTTTTTTCTGGTGCTTTTTGTTCATACAACTAAACAATTCTCTTAGCAAGGATCCGATCCCACGACAAAAAAATTATAGGTGTGGAAAATTATTATATTATGGACCACTTTGATAGTCTTAAAAGTGGAAAATTATTTTTCCTAGATTTTAAACCTCGATAACTTGAAAAGTTTTCAAAATTTTTTCAAGATGTAAAATGCGTTAGAAAGATAATTTAGATACCTTTATTTTGGTATATATAAGTTTATATCTTGCTTGTGAAAAATGTTGCAAAAAATAAAAAATAGACAAAAAAAGATATTTTTTATTTTTAAATTCACACTATTTGAATTTTAAAATATGTGAAATAGGCCCTTTTTAAAATGTAACAAAATTCATAATGCATAATTTTGTAACCTCAAACAGTAAAAGGGTTTTTGATGAATTAAAGTTGCCCACTTCCTTTTTTCGAAAAACACTTTTATGGGAAAATGATGATGATTTTTTTCCTTCAAAGAAAAAGCTAGAAAAACTATGTGTTGTGAATGATTTATCAGAAAGAGGCGTGGCGTTGACTACAATATATAACAAAAAAATTACAAAGAATGAGGATGATTTTCAAAACTTATTGATTAAGGTTGATAACAATCAAACAATTTTATCTAATGTTAACAAAAATGTTATAGAAAAAGCTCTGAAGAAACCAATTTAAAAATACTTCCACAGTTGTTCCACATTTAGTGGTTAATGTATTGTAATTTTAGATACAAATTTACTTTTTAATTTTAATTTGTTCATTAAATATGTTGATTTTGTTTATTTAATATCTTTTGATTTTGTATGGGAATACAAATATATTGATGATATTTTTAATATTTTTAATAAAGCAATGTATTTTAGAAGTTTTTTTTTACTTAACCAAGAACGAAACATAATGAAATTCTATTAATTTTCATAAAATTTGATAAATAAAAAAAAATTTCTCAAACTTTAATTTTTTTCTTATATTTTTCCAACAAGTAAAAATAAATCTATGTACCGAATGAAAGGTAATTTAAAGACCTTTCCAACGCATTTTACATCTTGAAAAAATGCTGAAAACTTTTCAAGTTATTGAGGTTTGAAATCTAGGAAAAATAATTTTTCACTTTTAAGACTATCAAAGTGGTCCATAATATAATAATTTTTCGCACCAATAATTTTTTGTCGTGGGATCGGATCCATAAGAAGAGAATTGTTTAGTTGTATGAACAAAAAGCACCAGAAAAAAAATAATATAAAATTTTTTTTCTCCATAACCTCATTTTTTAGATAAAATCTATTTCAGCGACCCCATACCCATCTTCAAAAAATCCAAAAATTTTTTCGAAATTCTTTTAGATCACAAGCCTTAATATTCCGCTTCAAGAGTTGCAAAAATCGCAAAAAACGCGTTTGGTGAAACGCCCTAGTGTACAGTCGATGGCCATAAAAAGTAACCCCAATTCTTTGGTAGAGTTAAATGTAAAATTTACACTTTGATAGTAATAAAATAATTTTTAATCGATCTTCTCATACCATTTACAATTTCATATTGGCCAAGCGAAAAGGAAGTTCCATTTGCAGATAGCTACAAAAACAACAAGTTAAGCATTGCAATTTACGTTGAATGTGCATGTAACCAATAACCAATGAAAATGAATAAAATTCCTGATGCATACGTGAATGCATTATCAATATAAGTATATAACTATGTACATGGTTAACATTTACATACACTCATAGATACGTGTTACTTGTTTGCAAAACTTACACATGATACCTACGAGAAAGAACATTACATTATTTGTTACAAAAGAATCCCCAAGAGATGTTGAACAATTTTCAATAAAGTTGAAAATTTTCTTTGCTTTTAATTTTAGCTACAGCTTCCCCTTAGCAGCTACTACCTACAGTTGGCAAAAGTTTCACATTTGTATTCGTTGAACTGTAAGGCGATAGTTTGCTAAAAGCTACATATCTGGCAAACTTTCGTTGCCATTAGTGAAATTATCAATACAGATTATGAGTCAGAGTCGGGTAGCGAGGGACAAAAGGAGGGGTCTTAAAGGATTTTATTTGCCTAGCAGTGCTTAAATAATATTTTTTCAAACAAATTTTAGTTGCCAATCAATATGTGTTGGTATAAAGGTGTTGGTAACACACACGCGTACACATACATACGAGAATTTGAGTGAATACTGTAGGCACTTTGAGTGATTGAAATTAAAAACAATAATTAATTACGCATCGCAGCACTGGTTTTAAATTGTGCATCACTCATTAAGGAGATTTTTTAGCTTAAATTTTCGCAATGTACTGAATATCACAGCAAAAAGAGAGTAAACAATCTGTGGAGGTGAGAAATTCCAGGTCAGGCTGAAGCTTCTAGGTCAGTATAGTGCCATCGCGAAAGGTTTTGATCCTCAATAACTATTGATGATTTCTTATTTCCTTTCATCATAAATTTTCTCCTATAACTTCTATTTTTATAGCAGTTATATCGTGGGTAGCCTGCAAAAAGGTCTCAAGTACACTTTTTGCGTTTCTGAGTAGTTGATGATTTAAATTTATGACTGCCAGTGTTTCGAGACAATAACTGCAAAACTACTTTAAACAGACATGGAAGTTTACAGGGCATAGACTATGACTATTGAGACACTTTTATATCATTAAATCCAATTCAAAAAAAAGTGGATAGGGACCTTATTGCAGGATACCGACTATATAGGTTGTCTCATATGTGAAATGTGGAAAACTGGTTTGCATGTGGTTCTCGTCTCATATATGTGCAACTTATGAGTAATATTAATTTTATATGGATTTTATATTACTCATACGCCCACCGTTTCAATATTGCGAATGTATGTTGTAGTAGCACAGTTTAACAGACAATCTGGGGGTAAGAAATTCAAAGTCAAAGTGAAGGTACTAGGCCGGTATACCTTTAAACGGGTTTGCGTTCTCTTCTGCTAAAGAATGAAGTCATATATCATCAATGGTTCTTTAGTTATAGCTGAAAAACCAAGCGAACAAACAAGATAAACAAAAAATATAAAAGTTTGTAAAAAAAGAGAAAAGAACGCCAAACCCTTTGGGGGATTCCTTTACTGGCCTAATACTTTCACCCTCGAGTAGAATTTCTTACCCCCTATACAATGACCCCAAAAATGTTCTACATTGTTATTAGAACACGTAACAATTGAAACCTTATGACACCCAAGAACTAATACTTCGATTCTGACACATGCTATTGCAATGTTATTGCATATTAACTTGTAACATATTTCACAGATTTTTTCTAGCCTATGTGCTATGTAAACACTGATTTATATATATATACGTATGTCTACAAAGTACTTTGAAAACGCTTTTAAGCTTAGTTATTTATGTAACTATTTCCAAGTAACTCCTTAACATAGAAGTTAACTAGAGAAGCTTTATTGTTTTAAAATAACACAGTACAACATTTTTCAGCTCATTAATTTGGGACTCAATTCTGAGAACTGCACGTGAAAGTAGCCCCATAAAGAAGAAGTTCTGCATCTTTCGTTTTGTCAAGTTACATGCCATAATAATTTAATATCGATTTGAAATTTGTAAGTATCGTATAGGGGAATTTGTCACTATTAGGGATTTTTTGTTTGACATAACTCAAAAACAACTAGTCCGATTTAGCTGAAACAGATTTAAAAAAAATTAAGTATTATAATTCCTTTAAACTGTTCATATAACGTTTCCCTATATAAGAAACAGTTTCACTTTTCCATTCATAAAATGATTTTGAACTGGGTTTATTTTGTAGCGGTTACAATAAAACTGCTGTACTCCGTGGCGTATGATTTACGTGGAATAGTACATATGATAATCATACGCCACCATATAGTATTTATGTTATGTCAAACAAAAGAGCCTAAAACGTGACATATTCCCTTATACGAAACGTACTAACTTCAAATCGATATTAAATTATTATGGCATGTAACTTGACAAAACCAATGCTGCAGAACTTCTTTTTTTGGGGCTACTTTCACGTTCAGTTCTCAAAATTGAGTCCCAAAATCATGTGTTGTACTGTGTAATCTTTGTAGGGCATATCGCTCTAATCGCAAACAGACATTTCGCTAAAAATCAAAATTAAGTTTGTATTTTTACCTGTAGTAGCGGGAATCGTCTGTATACTAACTATATTTTGTGGGCGTGAAAAAGACTTTTAGCATGCCTTCTCCGCCTATTGATCGCAAATGAAGATTTCGTTTAAAGATTCGTGCCTTTACTGTCGAGTACTTTGGCCGGTCACCAAACATTTGGCTTAATAAAATGACATGATACGCCGTCGTGTTTGAACCGTTGCTCCTTCGAATGATTTGCAATGACATGAGAAATAAAAAGACAATTGGTCGTCCAATGGCTCTAATTCTTCCACCATTTGGATATTATATGGATGTAGGCCAACATTTTTCCCTCGGTTCCATGACTTCTTCTGTATGTACATTTTTCGCTTGATTTCAATGAATATTATCCAACAGATGAAACATTTAGTAATGAAGTTATAACGATTTTTTTTAAAGGGGCCGTGGCACCGCCCATCTCCCCCCCGGCTGTAATTCTAACTGTACAAACTACATATATACCATTTGTATCTTTCGGTCTATTAAAGAAGACGTCAGGGTGATTTTTGAAAAGGTGCGCGGCACAGCTCTCATCCCCCTGGCTGTAATTCATACTGCGCACAACCATACATATATATACCAAATATCATCTTTATACCTCTGATAGTTCATGAGATATAGCTTTTTTTAAACTTTCAAGTTGTATGGGTGGTGTCACGCCCCTTTTTCCAATCACTACCAAGTATAGGCAGGGACTATCAACAGGTCTGCAGTACCATTTTGTAAAATTTCCGTATAAATCGTTCTATTAGAAAAGCCGTCGGAGCGATTTTTAAAAAGGGGGTGGGCGTGGCACCGCCCACTTTCACCCTGGCTGTAATTCATACTGCACCAACAACATACATATATACCAAATATCATCTTTATACCTCTGATAGTTCATGAGATATATATTTTTTAACTTTCAAGTTGTGGCGGTATCACGCCTATTTATCCAATCACATATCTTTGACATTTTATGAGATATAGCTTTTTTAAATTTCAAGTTGTATGGGCGTTGTTACGCCCCTTTATCCAAACACAACCAAGTTTAGGTAGAGACTATAAACATGTCTGCAGTACGACTAATTAAATTGTTTGTTTCAATCGGCCTATTAGAAAAGCCGTCGGGCAACTTTTGAAAAGGGGCGTGAGGCCTCCCTCTTCCACCCTGGCTGTATTTCTAACTGTATGAACAACGTATATGCTAAATCGTATCTTCATACCTTTGATAGTTCATGAGATATAACCTTTTTAAATATCAAGTTGTATGGGTGGTGTCACGCCCCTTTATCCAATTACAACCAAATGTAGTCAGGGACTATCAACAGGTCTAAGATATAGCCTTTTAACTTTCAAGTTGCATTGGCGGTACCACGCCCCTTTATCCAATCACAACCATGTATAGCCAGGGACTGCATTACCTTTTTGTAAAATTTTGGTATCAATCTGTTTATTAGAAAAACCGTCGGAGCAATTTTTGTAAAGGGGGCGTGTCAACGCCCACTTTCACCCTGGCTGTAATTCCAACTGGACGAACAACATATGTTACCAATATCATCTTCATACCTCTGATAGTTCTTGACATACAGACGTTTAAAGTTACAAGATGTAAGCCACGCCCACTGATCCGATCCCGCCCATTTTTTGTTTGATTACGAATTTGGTGGCAAATGAATCCACAAAAATTTTCAAGGCGTTCGGTGCAACAGTTCTCCAGATATTGCGCTTTCATAAATTGGGTCCAATAGGCGGAGCCACGCCCCCACTTAATATATCAAATTCGCTGTGGACCAAAATTTCCAAAAACTCGGTCCAGCCGTTCTCGAGTTTATACGGTACATGCAAATTTAAAACAAACAATGAAACACAAACTCATTTTTATTTGTATCAAATTTACACCTGATTGTCCTGCTCCTGCCACCCGTGACTAATTTTATGCCCAATGTTATGGCTACACCACAGTTGATTGTAACTTTGAACTATACAACTCGCTCTCTACTATTATTTTCTTGATTAAACTTTTTTTGTGTTCAATTTGTATCCTATGGCTTGTTGTTTTGCACATTTTCGCTTGTGCATTTGAGTATTTTCTACTTTAATTTTTGGCATTTGCCGTTGTTTCCGTTTACGTACTGCCGCTACACGAGGATTATGTAAATTATCCGTTTTTAGGTTACGCTTTTGCATTGCTATTGTTGGCAACCATTCATTCATTCTTTTGGTCGTTCGTTCGTTCGTTCGTTCATTCGTTTGCTATGTGTACAGTTCACCGGCACACACACACACACGTTAATGTAGCAAACACAGGAGCAGGATATTGCGGTAACAACACAACCCTCGCCCCTTCCACCACCTACCGTCATAAAACAACAATAAATTCGGAAGCTTTGATGCACTGCTCGAAACTATAACAACAGCCAACAAAGGCAAGACCCCAAAAACTGCAACGAACTACAATGACTTTGTCATATCCTGTTATTGTCTTCTTTTTGTTGATGTATCCCCCCACGCCCCGTTAGTTTTCATTGTATTTCTCAATTTAGAGAAGGATTATGACACATTTTGTTGATGTTGTTATTGTTGTTGTTGCTCGTGGACGTTGTTGCTTCTTCGTTATTTTGTTGTGTGTGGCCAACAGTTTTGTGATTATTATTTTTATCTATCATCTTATTATCCTGCCTGGAATGTTGTTTCGTTTTTTGGTGGGGAAAGGGGCGGTAGGTAGGTAAGAGGAATAAAGATTTTAGCTCGACTATCAAATGTAGCCGAATAGATATAATTAAATTAAGGTGAGAGTAAAACTATGTTTTCGATATGTATTGTTGTTGTTGTTGCTGTTGCAAATATTTGTGATTTTAATTAAATTTTGTCAAACCGAATATTTAAATTTATCCAGCTAGGTTTGTGTAGAACGATTTTTATTTCATATATTTACATATTGTTTGATTTTATTATTAGCTATTGCATAATTAATGAAATAGTTACAATAACAAAATGAATATTAAAGTTTTTTTTTTGATTGTTGCATATATCTAAACCATTATGGCAAAAGTTGATATATCCGTTTTGTTTCAAAACGGGTTGTTTTTACTTTATATTTGTTTAAGGACTTTTAGAACAAGTTAGCAAAGGATGATATATCGGAGATAAGTGAAAGTCTATGAAATAACTATGTCCTTATTTCGTAATCAGGATTTAAAACTATGAATTGGCAAAACGGATTCAGCAAGAATAGTGTCTGGGCCAATTTTCATGCCGTGCAGTGTAATCAAGGTTAAGCTGTAAAACAATCTGATATTTTCAGGTTCAGGATAGTGAGCGACGCACCCTGATGGTAAGGCAAGCCACCCGCCTCAAGGTCCTATACTAGCTATAAAAACACGGAAACAAGTAATGAACGAAACCCCCCCAAAAAAAAGATGACCCCCGCAAGCCTATGATTAAAGGATATGCACCTGCATCGTACGGACTCTCTATAGAAAATGAGCCACTATCCTCCAAAAATACAAAGCTGACATCACCGCCATTCGGGAGATGAAATGGACAGGACAGGGATACTTGCGACGTCTAAATTGTGACATCTAGAGCTGCCATGCAGAAAAGCACGAATTTGGATGTGGATTTGTAATTGACAAAAGACTTAACCATCTTGCCTCGCGGTTTAATCCTGTTAGTGATCGAATACCTTTACTCCGCATCAAGTCAAAACTTTTCTACATCACTCGGATTTGTGCCCATGCTCCGACGGAAGATTAAAACGTTGAGATTAAAGATGCATTTTACGAGTGCCTAGAGGAAACATACGACCACTGCCCCGGCAATAGCACTGAAACCGTCCAGAGTGATTTTAATGCAAAAACTGTAACGTCTGAAAACGGATTTCGGCTTCACTTCGCACTGGCAAGAAAAATGTTAGTGATTGAAACAAGATTTCAGCACAAGGATATCCACAAGAAAACTTGGCTACCCTTGATGAAAACAAATAACTTAAATTTAATTTCCATTAACACCCCATGAATAAGGTGTGGTATAGCTTCCCGCGTTGTTGTGAATTAACACTAACTAATGGCACCTACTTGTTTATCGACGAATGCGAACGTCACTGTCTGAGAAGCTTTGACAAGACATGCCGATTACCTAGACACTATACTGCGAAGTTGCTGTCGAAAACATCGAAGGGGCGGACAATGAAAGATCAAAACACAAAGAGTCAAATTGATCATGTGGTAATCGACGGAAGGCATGCATCTAGTGTCAAGGACTTGCGCATGATCCGTGGTTCTAATATCGGCTCGTATTGTAACCTGGTTGCAGCTAAGGTGCGAACAAGAGTAGAGAAGAGAGAAAAATGCTCTACCGTGCTTGGATATGAAACACGGCGCTCAGACGAATCCTGGTACGATTAATGTCGTATAGCTTCTGAGGAACAGGATTGTACATATAGGGCAACGCTACAGCCAATTGTAACCCGGGCTGATAGGGAATAGAGTTTCTCTCCCGGGATTTCCCGGTCATTTTTAATTCCCGAATTCCCGGGAAATTAAAACACCTTTAGCAGATCAAATTTTAGAAGCTTTAAAGAAGCGAATTGAAGAAAGAAGGGGCAAGCGACTTTATACTTTAGTGAAGTATCTTAAAGATCCAACAGTATTTGATAAGAATGCTAATAACTTATTTCAAACTGCTTCAAATCAAAATGTGATCGCGTACGCTTAACAAATTTATACTCGTCTTTTTAAAGAAGACGTTATAGACGAAGTTCTGGAATCGGACGAAATTCCTATTTGTGACATTAGTACCGAAAGACCATTTGAAAACCAGAACAAATGCAATATTGCATCAAGTAATAGACTACTGAATTACTCGATAAAAAAGGATTTACAATTTTATGAAGCAAGTGGAAAAGCAACGGAAAATGTCACCATTATCTAGAATGCTCTTCTGACAATAAGACCAACATCAGTTGAAAGCGAGAGAATGTTTTCAACAACAGGGCAATTTGTAAATAGAATTAGAAACAGTCTGTCTGATGGATTAATTTTCCAAAAATAGGTAATTTTGTATGGGAGGTACCAGAAGGCGTGAACCGATATAGTCCATGTTCATTCCAGAGTCTAATTTTCACAAGCGAACATCATACACAAAATTTGAGTGAATTCAGTGTACTTACAAAAAAGATATGTATGTGAGACTATGGGGTCATTTCGGAAGGGGTGTGTCAAATAGTTAGGCTCTCCGAGGTTTCGCCTTCTATTACAACACAAATTTATCGACCAATTTTCATTACCCCCCAAGTGGCCGTTGGGAAGTTATGCGAGAAATATTAATTTTCCAAAAATAGGTAATTTTGTATGGGAGGTACCAGAAGGCGTGAACCGATATAGTCCATATTCAGTCCTAATTCAACTTTTCATAAGCGAACATCATACGCAAAATTTTAGTGAATTCAGTTTACTAACAAAAAAGATATATATTAGACCATTTCATTTTACCAATTTTTTCGAAAAGTCATTGGGATAATATATTTTCTAATTCTACTTAAAAAAACAAAAATTTTGGTATAATTTTGGCCAAAGTAGGTAAATTTTGAATTAAAATGTAAAAATTTTTGGGTTTGAAAGGTTATTAAACTCAAACTATTATCTAAAATGTTTTGATGTCTTCACAGAAAATGTGCGAAATATTATTACCTGTAAAACAAACAAACTCAAAACTTTTAATCATATAAGTAAATCAGTATTTTTGAAACATGCCTTTTTGCAGCCAAAAACCTTAAACGATTTTGCGCGACCCCTAAACGTCGATCAATTTTCAAGTTTTATATACCAAAATTTTTGTATTTTTAAGTAGAATTAGAAAATATATTATCCCAATGACTTTTCGAAAAAATTGGTAAAATGAAATGGTCTAATATATATGTATGTAAAACTATGAGGGTTAATTCGGTCATTTGTATGGGAGGCACCAGAAGGGGTGTGGCAAAGGTTTCGGTTTTCTTAGGGGTTGAGCAAGATAAATAAACTCACCAAATTCAAACATTCTCCAGTTGTCCGTTTGGAAGTTATGGAGGAAATATTAATTTTCCAAAAATAGGTAATTTTGTATGGGAGGTACCAGAAGGGGTGCGGCTATTCAGCCCATTTACAATCCCATAAGTTCGTTTTAAAGAATATTAATGATGGTAAATTTTCATACCGATCCGTTAAGGTTTACTCAAGTTATCCCGCTGACCAGCCAGCCAGCCATCCATCCAGCCAGCCAGCCAGACAGACGGACAAAGCTCAATCGTCTTAAAAAGTCCTGAAACGAATTTGGTCTTAAGATACTTGGGGTCTAACTCGTCTCCTTTAATGCGTTACACTTTTTTTGGTATCAAATGATATATACCCTCATCCCTAAGGATGATGGTATAAAAATATTACTTTACTGGGCTTCCCTCCTGTAGGGACAAGGAAGGAAGTCTGGTTACACATAGGCAGTATGTGCTGCATATATGGAGAGAACACTTTCAGCAACTGCTGGTTCCTGAAGCCAGCGTACGTGAAGGTATTACGCCAAATGTTGACGACGGCTTAGATTACCCATCACCAAGCCAATATAAAGCACTTCTGGCAGAACTCTTCAAGTCCGATGGGGAAAAGCTAGGTTTGGCTTAACGAGTACAAGTCCAATTGATTAGCCCGATCAAAGCATATTATGTCCCTTACTGAGAAAATGTGATCCAAGTGTGTGCTTCAACTACCACGGGATCAGCCTTTTACCTATCGCATATAAGGTCCTGTAGAGTGTGCTATGTAAATAAATAACTTTGATAGGGCCTTATCAGTGTGGCCTGGTAAATCAACAACTGACCAGATATTCACACTACAGAAAATCCTGGAAAAGACCCAAGACGTGTCCAACAGATAGACACGTACCGTCTTTTCGTCGACTATAAAGCTTTCTTCGACAGCCCGATACGACATGAAATACCCGAGGCCATGACTGAGTATGGTGTATCAGCAAAGCTGATACGCTTTTGCGTAATGACGCTGACTGACACGAAGTTTTCAGTGAAAATATGCAAGGAGCTTACGAAGTCATTCTATACCAGACGAAGCCTAAAACAAGGCGATGGGCTATCGTGTGACCTATTCAACATAGTGATGGAGATGGTAATGAGGAAAGCTGCAAAGGTAATTACCAGTGGCACGATATTCAACAAAAACCACACACTACTTGCGTACGCAAGTAGACATCATCGGTCGAAAACTGCGGGATGTCAATGCAGCCTTCTCTGGTATACGGAAGGAATTAGCGAAAATGGGTAAAATTGTGAACTAGGACAAAACGAGTTCGGTATTTCAGCAAAGTTGATACGCCTTTGTTTAATGACGCTGACTTTTTCCAAAAGTTTCAATGAAGCTTAGCAAAGGCCCTTACGTAGTTATTCAATACCTGACGAGGGCTTAACCAAGGCCACAAACCTATAGTGCGATCCCTTTAACATTGAGATGGAGATGATAATGATGAAAGCTGCAGTAAACACGAGTGACATGATATTTAACAAAATTTACATGCTACTTGCGTACGCTGATGACGTAGACATCATCGTTCGAAAGCTAAAGGATGTGACTGCAACTTTCTCAGGTATACAGAAGGTGATCAAGGACAAAACGAAGTTATTAGTTTCAACGAACAAAGAATATACTCGTTTGAGAAACTGCGTGAACGTTGACAACAATAATTTCGAGGTGGTAGATAATTTTATCCACCTAGGCTCTGTCATCAATAAAACAAATAATGTCAGCCTAGAAATCTGGAGAAGAATTCTGCTTGCAAATAAATGCTACTACGGACTAAGCAAGCGATTCAATGACAGAGCCCTCTCTCGACGAACAAAACTCAAGCTATACCAGATACTGGTTCTACCTGTCTTAATGTATGGCGCAGAATCCTGGGTTATGACACAAACGGATGAATCGGTTCTGGCAGTATTCGATAGGAAAATACTCCAGAAAATATTTGGGCAAATTATCGTCATCGGAGAGTAGCGACGTCGCATAAATCATGAGCTGTACGAGCTGTACACTGACATTGACGTGGTCAGACGTATTAAGGTGCAACGGCACAGAAGAAGGCGACCAAAACTCCGTTGGAAAGGCCAGGTTACTGATAACCTTACACAACTTAGTGTGACAAAGTGATGAAGAAGCGCGAAGATAGAAGCACATACAACACAGTACAACATTTTTCAGCTCATTGATTTGGGACTCAATTCTGAGAACTGCACGTGAAAGTACCCCCCAAAAAGAATAAGTTCTGCATCGTTAGTTTTGTCAAGTTACATGCCATAATAATTTAATGTCGATTTGAAGTTATTAAGTATGGTATAGGGGAATTTGTCACGTTTTAGGCTCTTTTGTTTGACATAACTCGCGAAATTTAGAATTGCAATTCCTTTAATCTGTTCAAATAACGTATCCCTACATAAGCAACAGTTTCACTTTTCCATTCATCAAATGAGTTTGAACTGGGTGTATTTTGTAGCAGTTGTACTACGTTGTTGTACTCCGTGGCGTATGATTTACGTGGAATATTACTTATGGTAGTCATACGCCACCATATAGTATTAATGTTATGGTAAACAAAACAGCCTAAAATGTGACAAATTCCCCTATACGATACTTACTAACTTCGATTATTATGTCATGTAACTTGACAAAACGAATGGTGCAGAACTTCTGCTTTTTTGGGCTACTTTCACGTGCAGTTCTCAGAATTGAGTCCCAAACTCATGTGTTGTACTGTGTAATACTTTTATACGTGTTATACCACTATAATATTTAATATTTTTAAACGCTGTTTTCATTTTATATATATTTCTTTGACATATCTTATTGCGTCACCTGAAAACATTTCATACCTATATTATGCAGCCTGTACTAGATTATCAAATTGCCCCTTCTTCTCTTCGTTAAGCTGTCAATGTATATTTTTGGCTTTTAATGGAAATTAAAAATTAACATAGTTTTGCAATGCCAACAAAAATATGCTAAAATATACAACCAACACCATGGACAACCACCCCAAAATAATGTAGTTCAAAATATGATAGTATATGTACAGTAGACAAAAAAAATCCAGAGCTGCTTTAGAAACCTGTAGGTAAACATTACAACGTAGTTTGACATGCAAAATGTAGTGTCTAGACCGTAATTGTGTGGATATATCTTACAAGAAATATGTTTTGTGTATAAATAAGGCGTGAGAATTTTTATTAATTTGTATACGTTTTCCTCAAAATGATCTGGTTACAGTAGTGTTTGGTCACAAATCGTCAAATTTACGAACAAAAATCGTTGTAACTTTATCAATAAAACAACAAAGAATTTTAGCCAAATCCAATTGACTTAATGAATTTAACAGCAATATGCGTGATCTGGCCAAAAATGGGCGGGATAAGCTAAGTAGGCGTGGTCCTGCCAACAGCACTCTATCTGTTAAAGCATAATATATGGAGGACTTTTGTGCCATTCGTTTTGAAATTTGGTATGGATTCTTTTAAATTCAGTACTTAAGTACGTTCATACATTAAACGCAAGAATGGGCTTGATCGGTTCAAGGGGTGTGACTATCGTGCTGCCTATACGACACAATTAACAAAAAGATTTGGTATACATAGTCTGAGAGAGAGAGAGACCTTTAAAATTTTATGTGAGTTCATATTCCACTAATGTATGTAATTGGATGAAATCGGATTGGTAGGCGTGGCCACGTCCTATGTTTAAAATCATTTTATAACATATATCAAGAGACGTTTAACAATTGTAGTGATCTGAATAGTGGGCGTGGCACGTATCAAAGTATTGTAACATTACTTGGTTATTATATTCTTTCAGTACGGAAAATCTTTATGAATAACTTTGGCGGCAGGACGAAGTCTGGCAGGTCAGTTTCTCGTATAAAAACTTAATTCCCATACTAGAAACAAAGACAAATTGATATTATGGTCCCTGAATTTTAGTAACTGCATCGTACACAAAATTTAAATGACTTAATATCATGCGGCACAAACGCAATTCCTTTTTTACTTTACTTTCGAAAACCACTGTACATTGCATATAAATGATTCAGTTTTCTTTTTTACAGTTACTTTTTACCCCCTTACGTTGTCGTTGATAACATTTTTAAAATTCACACCTTGTCAGTAGCCGTGAATAGTGCAGCATAAGAAACTGCGTCACACACACACGCACACCAAACAACTTACTCATCGCACTAGCAGCTCCTCTGAAATTCAGAAGTCATCGGTAAAACTTTAAATCATTCTTTGCGTTCTTGCAGTCACTCTGGTAATGTTGTCATAACTGACTTTTGCCAACTGATTAACAGAGCAACTGAAATGAAGCTGATGAAAGGTGAAGTGAAATAAAAACCATCACAAGATGATGAAAATGCATCAGAGAACGAGAGAGAAAAGGCAATAAATTATTCAACACTGCAATGAAAATATACATGTAAATCCAAGTGCATTAAAATGGCAAAATTGGCAGAGAAGGAAATAATTGGGAATTAAATATCGTCCAGAGATATTCAAGACAGAAACTGAAATCGAGCATGGCATGTGCTCACAGAAACGAATGCCCCGTTGAGTATGTGCTGGGCGTCAGCTGTAATCGTTGGAAATTTTCTCAAATTTACGTAAGGAAGATTACGTTTTTCTTTAATGGCTACATTTGTATACTGAATGCAAGATAAAAATTGGGAGTTTAAGCTTAAGCCTTTAGAGGGATTATTAATCAACTTTTTTTTTATCGCAATGCACTATACTGTGAAAGAAAAGCTATTTTTGTTGAATATGCGGATTTTGTGCTGATTAACTATTTAAACTATTTTATTATTAAGCTGCCAAAATTCAAATGTCCTCCAGTTTTCATTTTGAAATTTATGGAAGAAACCTTAATTTTCCATTAATATGTCATTTTGTATAGTGGTGCAAGAAAGGGGTGGGTCTACATTGCCTATACTGTCGAAACTCTCTATAACGAATTCCAAGGGACTGGATATTTACTTCGCTATAAAGAAAATTCGCTATATAGAAAAGAAAAAAATTTTGTTCCTTTAAAAATTTTTTATTTGTAGTAGTCACTTATTTTGGTTTAAAGTAAATTTTTCCACTTTTCTTCTTCAATATAATTTTCTAATATATTTAAAGAAGTAAACACAGTATGTATCGCGATATGCAAAGGCAAACTGATAGCGACTGCAAGAAATGTGAGAGATGGCAATGATTCCAGTTGTCAGTTGCACAGTTCGGTGGTTCCCCAAAATACACTTTCAATTTTTGGTAAATAACCCGCTTGTTCTGGTAAGCATTACGTATGTAATGGTACCATCGATGACCAGGAATGACATAGTACTTCCTCGTCAATATACCCGCCATACGTTTTATTGACGAATTAAACATGGGGATGCCATAGGAGGTATACAATCGCCACCCTCTCGCTTACCATCCATTGACGAAAACACTAATGGTAATTCGTAGTAACTTTCGTCGATACCAATTATATGATGAAATAGATAATGAAGTGGAGAGAACTAGTTCGTTAAAAATATACTACTACAGAATGGAAAAATTTGAAGGAACTTGGGAAGTGACATAGTGTATGGTGTAGGTCTGGTCGAGTACAATATGAATATGTATACAAAATTTCCCTAACACCTCCAAAATTTTGACTTACTGTTAAAAAACCGGGGTTTCAGGTTTTGTTTTTGTTTGATTTGTTGACGGTTTTAGGAAGAAGAATCTTAGAAATTTCCAACGAAATATATTTATATATAGACATCTTCCTATCTTGTTAAGCGTCAATAATTCATTCTTTTCGAATTTTTCACTATTTTTTAAGTTTGAAGATGTTTTTAGTCACAATTTTATTAGAATACCCTAATGTTGGTTTTGTTATTTAGAAAAAGTTTGCTTTTACGACTAAAGCGCATATTTGTTTGTAAAAATCGGTTAACAAGTGGTTAAGTTATTCATGCACTTTGAGGAACGCTACCTTCATATCCAATACTAAAAAAAAAGCCGGGAGAACTTTGCATTCAACACAGTTGTTGACTTTACATTTCCAGATTTCCGTTTAACATACCGATCATTAAATTATTTTTTTATTTGCTACAAACACATCAGAGAATAACGGCACTTGAAAAAGAGAAGAGAAGAGTAAAAAAAATATGAAAATGAATATGTCTGTTTATTTTACTATCCCCTAGTAATGCGCATGGGGAGCAATTGACGCAACGCTAGCTTACTTTGGATTAATGAAATAAGTATATACGCAGTTAAACGAAATCGGTAATGATGTATACTATGAAAAGTATAAATTAGTAAATACTGTGTGTTATAATCGACGAAATTATTACAGAAAAGGTGTCTATGGTAGTTTTGCCGAACAAGCGGGAAAGGATTCAAAGCATCTGTCTCTGCTTGTGCGTTGTGAAAGCAACAAAGTACACACAGAGCAACAATAACAACACCAATAATACACAACAAAGCGACGTCGACATCTATTTGTGTGCGTGCGTTCGTTATATGGAGATTGAAAACGCTACAATTTTGAAGTTAGGGTCGCAAAAATGCTTCGTTATAAGGAAATATTCGCTATAGGGAAATTCATTATATGGAGATTATAATACACTCAATGTAGACCCAAAACACAGTGATCTTAAAAATGCTTCGTAATAAAGAGAACTTCGTTATATAGGAGTTCGTTATAGAGAGTTTCGACTTTATACAATCCTATAACTACATTTTGGATGATAATAAAACTGGAAAATTTTTATAAGGATTAATGAAGGTTTATTCCAGTTATCATGCCCACCAGATAGACATGCTGATATGGCTCAATCGACTTAAAAAGTCTTGAAATGAATTTGGTTTTTTAAATTCTTGGGTCCTACTCGCCTTCCTTTAGGCGTTACAATTTGTATACCCTTATCCCTAAGGATACATATCATTTTATACCAGAAAAAGTGTAAAGCGTTAAAGGAGACGAGTTAGACTCCAAGTGTGTTAGACCATGACCGTCTGGCTGGCTGTTGGGCAGGATAACTCGAGTACACCTCAACTGACCCAAATTTACCAGTATTAATATATTCCAAAATGAAGTAATGGAATTGTGAATGGGCAGAATAGCTCCGCCCGTTTTGGTACCTCTCATACAAAACTACCTAGTTTTGGATACCTTATATTACTTTTATAACTTCCAAACGGACAATAGCACAAGGATATATGGATTTGATTAGTTCAATTACCTTGCATTAGCAGGCAAACTCTCAGATAATCGAGACCTTTGACACACCCCTTCTGGTGGCTCCAATACAAATGACCGAATCGACATATCTTTTTTGAAGGTACTGAATTCAGACATATTTTTCTTACGCTTATGAAAATTTAACTCACGAATGAATATGGACTATATCGTCTGGCCTCTTCTACCTCACCTATTTTTTGGAATAATAATAACTTCTAAACGGACGGCTGGAGGAAATATAAATTTTGTCAGTTTAATCACATAGATTATCCCTCACAAAATCGAAACCTTTGCCTTTGGCAATTAGAAGACTGCGATGGGTGTGACCTTAAAAATTTGAGCTTTTACAAAACTCTGATTTACAGGTTAAGTTCTGACAACATTTTCATAGAAAGTGCACAATTATTGTGATGTAGGTAATTGGTTAAAGTATTTTTAATTATGTTAAAATTTTTATGTTTACAAAAAAATATTTTTTCTTTAAAAAAAATCCGTTTAAAAAATAAGACGGGTGTGACACCCCTATGTAAAGTTTAAAGAAACTAAATTTTTTATTGAGTTCTTTTAAAAAGAAGCATAAAGAACGCTGTAAAGTTAAATTAAATTCTTAAGAAGTATTCAAAACACTAAACGTTTGATTTCCATTTATTTTCTCTAGTCTGGTTTTTCATTTTCTTTTCCAATAATTATTAGTTTTTTCTTACTTACTTACTTAGCTGACACTTTTTTGCAAATCCTATTGGATTATATACCACACGTAGAAAAATATTATAAGCGCATCGATTTTCTGCGCTTTTTCTCCAGTTTGTCACATCAAGTTCTGCAAGGTTCTCAGTAACCTGGTCTTGCACCGTCTATCGAGTTCAATGTCACAGACTTTTCCAACTGGAGCATCTTCATCCATGCGTACAACATGACCTAGCCAATACAACCACTGCATCTTACTGCGTCTGACCACGTCAATGTCAGTGCACAGCTCGTACAGTTCATAATTAGTCGAGAGAGGGCTATGACATTAAATCGCTTGCTTACTCTGTAGTAGCATTTATTCGCAATCAGAATTCTTCTCCGGAATTCGAGGCGGACATTATTTGTTTTGTTAGTGGCTGAGCCTTGGTCGATAAAATAATCTACCACCTCTAAATTATAGTTTTTAACATTCACACAGTTTCCCACACGAGTAGATTCTTTGTTCGTTGAAACTAATAACTTCGTTTTGTGCCTGTTCACCATTAGACCGATTTTCGCTGATTCCTTCTGTATACTTGAGAAGGCTGCAGTCATATCCCGCAGTTTTTGACCGATAACATCTAGTTACGTCATCATCGTAAGCGTGTAACATGTCGCTTTTGTTGAATATCGTGCAACTCGTACTTCCTGCAGCTTTCCTCATTATCATCTCCATCACTGTGGTGAAGAGATCACATTATAGGCCGTCGTATTGTTTTAGGCCCGTCTGGTATAGAGTGGCTCTATAAGGTCCTTGCCAATCTTCACTGAAGACTTCGTGTCAGGCAGTATCATTCCGCAAAGTCGTATCAGGCTGGAATACCAAATTCAGTCATGGCTTCGAGTAATTTTTACCGTATCGGGCTGTCGAAATCAGCTTTTTAGTCGACGAAAAGATGATACGTGTCGATCAGTTTCTCTTTGGCTATACCGTTCTCTCTCTAAAGCTTAATGCATTTCATACTTTTTATACCATCACCCTTAGGAATGAGGGTATATATCATTTGATGCGACCTAAAAGTATAACACATAGAAGGAGTCACTTTAGACCCTAGGTTTCTTTGAACCAAATTCGATTCATGACTTTTTAAGTCGTTTGAGCCATGTTCGTCTGTCTGTCTGGCTGGTGCGCACGATAACTTTCGAAAGACGCAACCAAATGTTTTGAAATTTTGCACGAATTAATATTTCCCCAAAATAACTTACGGTATTGCAAATGGGCTACATGGCCCCGCCCCTTCTGGTACCTCCCATACAAATGTACCTTTGCGCCCACTTTAGAGATGAAGTAACAATATCAAAAAATCCAACGCGATTGTTCCCAAATTCCTTATTTAGTAAAGATATAGCAGACTACAGTTTCTGAGAAAAAACTGGAAGTCTAGCCACGCCCCATCTGGTACCTCCCATACACATCTGGTAGAAATCGATTAATATTATTAATAGACCTAACGGGATCGTTCCCAAATTCTGTATTTAGTAAAGTTCAAGCAGGATAAAGTTTTGGAGAAAAAATCTGGAAGCCTAGACACGCCCCTTCTGGTACTTCCCATACAAATGTATCACACCGCCCACTGTAGAGATGGAGTAATAATATCAATACACTCGACACGATGGTGCCCAAATTCTGTATTTTGTTAAGTTAACACAGGATACAGTTTTGGAGAAAAAATCGGAAGTCTTGCGATGCCCCTTATGGTACCACCAAATGACCCATTTCGCCCACTTTAGATATGGAGTAATAATATCAAGACACCCAACGCGATCGTGCCCAAATTCTGTATTTTGTTAAGTTATAACAGGATAAAGTTTTGGGGAACAAATTGGAAGTCCAGCCACACCCCTTCTGTTACCTACTATACACATGTACCATTCCGCCCACTTCTATATAAATACTTTTCTTTACCGTTTTCTCTCTAAAGCTAAATGCATTTTATACTCTTCTTTAAATTTTGTTTTATCCTTTGTTGCCGCTTTCCATTTTTGGCATTAATTAAAAAAATAACGTATTGTTTGCTGTGACGGGTGTGGCCAAATGTTTTCTGTAGCTAAATACTCAAATGTTTAAATGAATGTTCACAAAGTTTCACTATATTGTTTATTGCACTAACATTGTTATTGTTGGGCAATATTAATGGTTTATTATGTTAAATAATAATTCCATATAACTTTTGAAATTTTTAATGTGACGGGTGTGACACAAAATTCATATATTTCTATTTACTTATAAAACTTTTATTGTTAAACACACAAAGCCGAAACTTTAATATAAGGCAAACAAGAGATTTGTCTTTCCAGAGCTAACAGCTTTTATCAATGGCAACTAATGAAATATTAGAAAATGTTAAATTAACTCCTTACATATAAAAAAGGAGAACAGAGGGTTCATTATATAAAAAAAAAAACTTAATTTCCCTTTGTACCCCATGAATGAGGTATGGGATAGCTTCTCGCGTTGTTGTGAATTAACACGCTTTCTATTTTTAGATTCAGAACTAACGGCACCTACTTGTTTATCAACGAATGCGAACGTCACTGTTTAAGAAGCTCTTACTATACTCGCCGATTGACTCGACACTTAATACTGTGAAGTTGCTGTCAACAACATTCGAGGGGAGCCGACAATGAAAGAACAATTTTTTTTTAAGATGACTGGAGCCAGGTTTGAGCCTGCGATCTCCCGCATGGTAGTCGCGTGTTCTAACCACTATGCCACGGCATTATATGCTCATTTGAAATCGACAAATGTAGAAAAATCCTGTTTAGTGCCGTTTTACGTTAAATTGCTCTTTATTAACTTGTGACTTAAGCGATGTCATACATAGGGTGGGGATATTTCTCAGTCAGTTAATTTGACTAAAATTTCTGTACTGGGTCTCATATCAATTGATATACATATATCCTCAACCCTATGAATCCATATTTTCTATTTACATTGACTTTATCTACATTTTCAGACATCTATTCGATGCCAGAGCATATCTATAATCAAATATTTAAGCTTTATGCCTTTGGCTATATCAAAACCAATATATTTTTGCATTTCTGTACTAATTAAATCTTCTATTT
Source organism: Muscina levida (assembly GCA_964034835.1). Lineage (NCBI taxonomy): Eukaryota > Metazoa > Arthropoda > Insecta > Diptera > Muscidae > Muscina > Muscina levida. Next base: position 91,467,791 of record OZ035882.1, on the reverse strand, counting down.
GCATAATTTTAATAAATATCCAATGTGCATTAATCTACAATTTCATTTACCATTTAACCCATTATTGAAATCAGATTCTTTTGTTGTTCAACTTTTGATTTTCCTACCAGCAGAACATTATTTTTAATTAACTAAAGTTATAGTTTTTTTTCCTTAACAATAAACTAATAGTGTCTGATTGCATCTCTGGTAGAAATAAATACATACTGCATATTTTCGTCTCACAATATGTCGTACATACAAAGGAATGTGAAATGTGAGTCACAGAGTGTCGTGTGAGTGCTGCACACACACACACACATAAGTGAATATGTATATGCGTATGTTTTTTTTTTCTCTTGAATAAATGAAAAACAAACTAATTATACGTTTATCCCATTTTCGTTTCGTTTTGCAAACAATGCGACAACCAAAGAAACGCAAGAAAACACAAAATGGATATAAAGGATGGAATTTAAACAATGACGATGCATTATATAAAAAGGGGAGAAATCATGACAAGAAAAAAAAAGCCAAGAACAATAGTTCCAGAAACGAAGTGATGTCGACATGTGCCAAATCATACAAGCTTCAATGCTCTCATGCCTACATATATGCATTGCCAGCAATAGTACAATCAACACAGCCGTTCTTGCCAAATTTTGAATTCAAGTCAGATGTGAACTCGCAGAGAAGATTATATACTCGTATGTGGTGGAGATGTCGTTTCAGTGTTATTGTTTTCGTTTTAATCTTGTGAGTTACATAAATTTCTGTAGTCGCTTTGGTGTTATGTAGGCCATGAGAATGTTTTATTCATACGAGTAAGTTGATTGGTGGTTTGGCTTAATGCGGCAAAGTGACAAGTAGTTTAAGAAAACCCCTACTCACGATCTTTTTACTACGACAGAGTTCAACATTAACATGAAATTTATTTTATTGTGTTTTTTACCGCTTTTCTTTAAGTTTTCCCAATATTCAGCGAAACAACAACTATGGCCCCAAAACAACTTTTTTTTGCAGAAATTCTAACAAATTAATATTAAAATTGTAAGGAATTATTACATACTAGCTGACACGAGCAAACGTTGTTTTGCCTTAAAATTTTATTTTCACTGCAAGTCTGGTTAAGGTGCAAAATACAAAAAAAACTAAATATTGCGCCATCTGTCGGACGAAATTCAAATTCAAACTACACAGAGCATGCATATACAATTTGGTCAAAATCGGTCCAGTAGTTTTTGAGTTTAGCGATCACGAACATACCCGTAGTTTTTATATATTATTAAATGTTACATATTACTTGTATTGTATATAGGAATATCCACACTCGAGAAATGTAAAGATTGCTAGAAAACGCAATTTAACTGGATCACATATGTCTTCAAAAATCTAATAAAAAAAGACGAATAGCAGTCATGGAGAAAATTCTCCAGTAGTATGGAAAACTCTTCGGAAACTAGTCGATTTCATAAGATTTTACCCTCCAACAACACCATCGCATTTACAGGAACAAAGTGCGTATGATTAATATAAAATCCGCATAACATTAATATTACTTATACATTGTACATACATACTAGAGTATCCAATTAATCGGGTTTATGTTTTGTTCGATTAAAAAATTAATCGATTTTGGGATTTTTAATTTGCTCGATTAAGGTTTTTGAATTGTTCGAATAATTCGATTAATCGAATAAGTCGAATAACTCGAATAATTTCTGTAAATCTGTATACCTTATGTGAAAAATTAATAAAAAAACATAAAAATTATATTAAAAAATGTATACAAACATAAAATAATAATTCACATGAATTCAAAAACGTTTAATAAAAAAAATAATAATGAAGCTAGACTTTGAAAACACCCTTTCACTTAAAGTAGATGTTGGGGAAACTGAAAGAATTTCATTGAAAAGTTTTTCTGGTTTTTCTGATCTTTTTTTATTTTATCTAGATCAATCAACCGCGAGAGGTAGCCCAAGGGCCACATGAGCGAGAGAGCCACACATGTATTCTCTCACACATTGAACGAAACAAAGAAATGCATTGAGTCTCGCTTGAGCATTCGCTCAACGCGGTTGTGTCGACGCTTGTTATCAGCACGACAATAAAAGAAATGCATTTTTTCGGTAAAAAGAATTCTAATATGTTAGTGTACGTTAACACGCGCACAGCAGTAATATTTTTTAATTATATCCTGGATTTTTATATTCACCACTATTCCCGTAGTCGTCGTCCACATCGTCGTCGTTTTTATGTCAATGTCACTTCGATTCGACATCGTCATCACATCAATGCTATTTCGGTATTCTGTAACTACAATGAGACGACGTCAACTGGTAATCGATAACATGAAAGAAATGACAACAGCTGATGTAAGATTTGTACATCAGCTGATTTATTTTGATCTTTATTGTGTTTCGTGAAAAAATATTTTTGTTCCCGAATCAAATTCAAGCGATGAGGAAAGCAAGAAATATCTTATACTGGAAAGGAAAATACTTCGACTATGATCCGTTGATCTTAAACTTGCCAAATAACGTGTATGTTCATCGGTGTTAAAATCGTAATTTGAGGTTATCTGAAGGCCGGCCATCCAACTTTTTTTTAGATTCGAGAACTATTTAAGTCTTAATAAGGCAGCATGAATGAACTCAGGACATATGTTTTAGTCATAATTAAGTTGTCAGCAACATTGAGGTCCTTTGGACAGGGGCCTTACAACCTAAGTGTAAGTGCAGACAGTAGTTGCTAGATTCCTGTCGAAACCCTGAATGCATTAGAAAGGTGATTTGTCCACCTTGGATACAATTGGATGTAACTGAAGATGACAAATCGGTAGCATAAACTACATTTTTTTAACAAAATAGGATTTACTGGAGTTATTGGATATGTCGATGGAACCCATATCAAAATTTTTGCTACAAATAAAGAAGACCAGATTCGTAAAAACAACCGCAAATGATTCTTAAAGGCGCTCCAAAGGAATTAAGTTGTTTTTCACCAATTTTCTCACATTACCCCTTAAATTAGACAATTTGTACTTATGAGGGATTTTGTTTCCAAGCCCCTATTTGTCACTCGACATGTTATTCTTGACGTCATTAAACAAAACATATTTTTAATTTACAAAAAATAAAATTATTCCTTCAAATTGTTTCACGTCGTTACTAACAACTGTGACGACAGATTCAGAGTCGTTTCGATTCAACGTCGTCGTCACATTTCCTTACAGAATACCAAATTTGTGTCAATAGTAACCGATAGTTATCGAAAACGAGTACGAGAATACCGATTTTACAGCGTCGTCACAAGACGACGTCGTTTTGCGTCGACGACGACTATGGGAATAAGGCCGATTATAATTTTGTTTATAGTTATGAAAAAACTATATAACAATGTCCTTTACTACAGTAAGAGGGGGAAGAGAGCAACTCACCAACACAAACTCATAGTGTGGTTGTATTAGGCTGCTGTTCACTGATCTAGATACAGAAAATCATCATTTACATAACAATTTACATTCGATTTTTTAAAATTTTAAATACTTTTTATAGTATCTTTCAATTGCAGTAAAAGATTATTTTCATTAATATCAATTATTTCCTCTTCTTCTTCCAACACAATATCATCATCTGTTACATTTATATTACATTTATATAAAGAAAGAAAAATTTATTTAAAAATAATTTAAATCGATTAATCGGTTTAAATTGTTCGATTATTCGTTAATCGAAATTTACTATTTTTTCTTAATCGAAAAATTATTCGAAAAAAATTCTTCGATTAATCGAACAACGATTAATCGATTGGATACTCTAATACATACATACATATACATGTAACGAGTACCATATGCAAACTTGATACATATATGCAGTACACAGTACTTGGGTCAGGTCAATATCATTAGCAACGAAAATTGGAGTTATGGGTGCAATTTTATAGAAAAATGCGTTAAATGACAATTTTGTGAAAGTTTCATTCGATAAAATTAGTCCAACTTGATTTTTTACATGCCTTAGCTACAATTCTGCTGAAGAAAGTTATGAGAAATCATCAATGGTTCTTGAGTTTTATCTGAAAACATAAGCGAACAAACAACAGGTCAAGCAAAAAATATGCCACAAAAAAAGTTTGGACTGAGAATAAACATTTGACATATTCCTGGTCAAACCTGAATCTATAAATGACTCAATGGAACAAATGGAGTTTAATCCAGCTGTCATCTCACTGGCTGATAAACTCAGAAGTAGCTGGGAAAGGCCGTAACATAGTGGTTTGATCACGTGACTACCATGCGGGAGATCCCGGTTCAATTCCTGGCTCCAGTCATCTACATGTTTCTTTCATTGTCGGCCTCCTCGATGTTGTCGACAGCTACTTCGCAGTGTAAGTGTCGAGATAATCGGCATGTCTAGTAAAAGCTTCTCAAACAGTGACGTTCGCATTCGTCGATAAACAAGTAGGTGCCGTTTGTTGTGTATCTAAAATACTAACATGTTAATTCACAACAACGCGAGACTCGTTTATGGGATATAAAGGAAAATTAGGTTTTTTTTAAGCAAACGCATTAGATCTAGTTTGGGCATATTAAACATTTATAAGGTGGCGGTTAGTGATACTCCACAAGGAGAATTACTCTCTCTACTACTATGGAATCTCAACATCAACACACCTTGTGAGGACGATGGACAAGACGTGCGGCTCAGCTATCGCATATACTAAAGTAGTGTTTAAACTGTGGATCGGGTGTTAACCCAAACAATACTGAACTGATGCTATTCACTCAGAGATACAAAATCCCACAATTTGCCAAACCAGACTAAATAGAGTGGCAACTAACACTTCCTGCAAAATACCTTAGACTCATATTGGACAGTTAACTTAATTGGAATCTGAGCACTCAGGTAAGGACCAGAAAAGCGGTAATTGCTCTATAATGTTGCAAAAGGGCAATCGATCTCAACTGGAGAATAAATAAGACGACGTGGATGAAGTCTAGAATGAAAATGACAATAATATAGATGAAGAAGATGATGTGGAGAATAGCTGCGTCATTAGCAATTATTAAAGGACTACTGCAAAGTGTTAGGCCGTAACGAGAAGGACCAGTTATTTTTGCTTGAGGTCGTCGCCGAAAATCGAAAGAAATATCCAATGCATCAAAAAATTCATTAGTTCGATTAACATTTTCGTACTACAAAGACATCTTTTGGGAGCCCTTTAGGGGGTAGGTATGTTAGGAGGATGGGAAGTACTGTTATGAGGGAAGTACTAGTGGAGTTCGGTCAAATATTTTACTCCTCTCAGAGGCATCATCGGAGCAGCAGCTGCTGATTTACTAAAAAAAATATACCAAAAAATTTTATAGGGACCACCTTAAGCGTTGGACATGGAGGAGATGTTCTGAGAAACTCTTGGGGTTGTAAACATTTTTAGGGAAGGTCATACATTTGACTCCTCTTGGGGCAGTTAGAGCGGTGGAGGTAAAATTAATAAAAATTTGATTTTTGTATGGGAGCCCTCTTATGGGGTTGGAGATGGGGAGTAAGTGTGAGGAGGAAAAAATAACTGGGGGTCGGTCACAGATTTGACCCCTCTAGGAGGTACAAAGGGAGTGGTAGGAACTGATTTCTTAAAAAAAATTATAAGAAATAAAAAAAATTTTTTTGGGGACCGTTTTAAGGGTTGAAGATATAGGGTAGATATGGTCTGAGAAACTGTTGGGGTTCCAAAAATGTTGGAGGTCGGTCATACATTTGATACCTCTAGGGGCAAGTTTGAGGCAGTTAGAGCGGTGGAAGCAAAATTTATAAAAATTTTAATTTTGTATGGGAGCCCTCTTAGGGGGTGGAAATGGGGCGAGGGTATGTTTGGGGAAAAATTACTTTGGGTCGGTCATACATTTTAGCTCTCTGGGGGCGACTCTGACCGACTTTGTCTGCGATGCGCTGTCATTTAACACCACCTTACCTCCTCTAACTTTGGCTCATACAATTTTTCGCAGGCGCACAAAATTATGGGGTAATTCGTATTCAAATCTTGTTACTAAGGATCTCTATACAACACTATCGCACCCCCTTTGGAGAAGCAACAACTATGAGGCTGACAAAGAGACGACATATCTGATCTTAGATATCATAAATTTGGTCATCGTACACTTGCACGGTACAACATTTTCGCCTCATTGATTTGGGACTCAATTCTGAGAACTGCACGTGAGAGTAGCCCCAAAAAGAAGAAGTTCTGCATCATTGGTTTGGTCAAGCTACATGTCATAATAATTTTAATATCAATTTGAAGTTAGTAAGTATAGAGGAATTTGTCACGTTTTAGGCAAATTACATATTACATGTCTGAAAACCCCTAATCCTATCTGCAATAACTCAAGATTTAAATAATATTTTACTTAGGGTGAGGGTATTTATCAGTCAGTATACCTTACTGAAAAATGCATTTGAGATACATCACATTTTGACTTTATTTCTTCAAATTACTTCTGTGAGTGCCTAGTGTATTTTGTATTTTTCATTTAGTTTTTAATTTAATTACTAATACTCGGTTACTTCCTTTAAGGTCTAGGTTTATTTACATTAAGTTTGCTGCCAATTTCTACAATAGGTGTGTGTTGATGTGAGTATGAGAGTATGTTCTGTGGTTTATTAGAGTATATCTATTTGTTTTCCTTCAAATGTTTGTATTTCAGATTTTGATTGCGTTTTTGTTTTTGTTGGTATGTGTTATGTTTTGTTGTTGTTATGGTTTCGTTAACGCTACGACGAAAAACACGTGCAACACGCACACTTGAATTAAAATAAAAACATGAGAACGAACGTAGTAGGAACTGCCACAACAAGAACAACAGCTCTAGAAATCCATATTTTGAAAACGACGTCCTTGTAATGTTAAATATAAACCACGTACACTCACACGGATACACATACACACGCGCAAGTATTATATCTGTTTGCCCACACCAACTCTTACACACTTACACTCTCTCACGCAATGGCTTAACAGTCGTCATAAGAATTTCACACATAAAAAGGAAACACAAACGAAAAAAACCACATGAAAAGAAAAAGATACGAGGAATAGTTGTAAAAATAAAACGTAATACAACGACGTCACTTGCTGGAGAGGAAAAATACCAACATCAACATTTCTATGCATAAGAAATGGAAACCAAAAGAGTTGAAGAAAAGCTCGCGGTCTGTAACCGGCTAGTAAAAGAGCAACTGTTAGAGTGAAAAATAAGGAAAGAGAGCGTATTTCTAAGAGTGCGAGCAAGTAAAACATAGAGTTTTGGGAGAGAAAGAGCGTCATTGCGGTTATTGGCGTGAGCCCCCTGCCCTCTCTCTCCCTTGCTAATTAGTGGTGAAAAGCTTCAACTCTGTTGTATTCAAGTCTTTTTTTGGTGTCTGTTGGCTTTGCCTTTCAATCTTGGATGTCCTGCATTTGTTTTGCTGAGTAGTGTTTTTGTTTTTTTTCTTGTCTTGTTGCCGCTGTATTTCTTTTTTTGGGTGAGTGCTAATGCAGTTTGCTTTCCCCACTCATATACTGTCGCCCCTGTTTCATGCCTCTTCGTTGTGGTCTTCTATTCGTCGTTCATTTATCAAAGGATTTCAGTTTTGTAGGTTTATGTGGCAAAAGGTCAAATGGATATAATAGGGACATTGGCTTCCATGTACACCACGCTCGTTCTTCTTAGCAATATCGTTACGTATTCGTCGTTAAACGCTACACAAGTTAAGTTGTGTTGCAAACAGTAGCAACAACATTGCAGCAACTAGGTACTTGTAATGAAATCCTTATATATCCTTATCATATACATAGATACTACTCGTATTCACACACACACACACGCACACATACTCGTTTCAAGTTTGCCAATGGCCATACTTAAGTGGTAGCAGCAGCAGTAGTGATACGAAAGAAACATTTAAGGTTTTACCATTCTAGGGGGCTAAAGTCAAGTCAATGTCACTGTTGAGTGAGTCGACTTTGTAAAGTTTGAAGTAATTGAAAATTCTAAACACATCTTGGATTGTTATTCTTTTTGCATTTTGTTTTTATTTTCATTGATGGTGGTGGTCTAGTTTGCGTGTGTGTGTGTGTGTGTATGTCTGTCATCATCATTTAAGTGTCGTTATGCATTTGATAGCTGAGTTATGTTTAGCGAGTGAATCACACAGAAGAAGAAGAAAGAGAGCATGTGTTGGAGCATGCATTATGGCGTCAATCTTAGTGGTATTTTTTTACGTCAGATTGATATGATGGGATAACAGGAATTTAAAACACCATTGTATGATACTTGGATGTGTGTCTCTATATATAAGTTTCAGTTGGCGTGACCCTTATAACACAGTACAACACAGTTTATGACTCAATTCTGAGAACTGCAAGCGAAAGTAGTCCCAAAATGAAGAAGTTCTGCATCATTCGTTTTGTCAAATTACATGCCATAATAATTTAATATCGATTTGAAGTTAGTATGAATTTGTCACGTTTTAGGCACGAAAATAGGCAGAATAGCCCCACCCCATTTTGGTACCTCGCATACAAAATGTACATTTACATGCATATCATGTAAATGTTATGGGCAAATTCGGTTATTTGTATGAAAGGTATCCGATAAGGTGTGGCAAATATTTCGGTTTTCTGATATTCTGGCTCCCGGTCATGTCTTCCCAAAGGACTAAAGACCAATAAGCCTATAATCCTTTTTCCTGAAAGTTTTGGAGAGATTAATTGATATGTACATAAGGACATCTTAAAGCCCTCAAACTAAAAGCACCTCTCAAAATGCGTACATCGCATAAGATCAGTTGAGAGCGCTTTCCATGACAAGGTTGGCTTTATGCCTTCCTGGAGGAGCTTCTAATAAGATGACATCATGTGCAGTAAGGAACTCTCTGGAGAACTGTAGTATATCACAAACACTAGTGAATTGGGATTACCTTATGCATAATGCCCTTGTAAAGTTGTTACAATTGACTATGACCTGTGGTCTGAGAGTGAACCCTCAGAAAACGGATTTAGTTCTGTTTACCCATGGATATAAAGTCAACGAATTTAGGCCATCGAAACTGAATGGTGTGGAACTAAGGACGCCAAGTACGTATGTGTTGTTCTCTATTAGAAGCTTAATTGGTCAAGGAATATCGAGGAGATGTGAAAGATGGATTTTAGTTCCCTCTATGCGTGCCGGAACTTTATAGGTCACAGCTGGAGACTCAGCCCGAAGGTGACACTGTGGCTGTATACTGTGGTGGGGGGCGTCTAAATAAGGGGATGTCAGACTGAGGGAAGATGGCAATCTGTCTGACTGTCCGGCTGGTACGCACGATAACATTTGAAACAATTGTTTTGAAATTTGGGATGGGTTAATATTTTCGATAACTATTAACGGTATTGCATATAGGCTACATGGCCACGCCCCTTCTGGTACCTCCCATACAAATGTACCATCCCTCATACTTTAGGTAAATAACAATAATATCAATACACCCAACGCGATCGCCCCATATTCTGTATTTATATAAGCTATAGCAGGATAATGTTTTGGGAAAAAGTGGAAGTTTATCCACGCCCCATTTGGTACCTTCCATACCCATTTGGTACCGCCCACTTCAGAAATCGAATAATATTATTACTACACCTAACGCGATCGTGCCCAAATTCTATATTTAGTGAAGCTAAAGCAGAATAAATTTTTGGAGAAAAAATGTGTCTAGCCACGCATTTCTGGTACCTTCCATACCCATTTGGTACCGCCCACTTCAGAAATCGAATAATATTATTACTACACCTAACGCGATCGTGCCCAAATTTTATATTTAGTGAAGCTAAAGCAGAAGACATTTTTGGAGAAAAAAATCTCTCTAGCCACGCCCTTTCTGGTACCTCCCATACAAATGTACCACTCCGCCCACTTTATAAGTCGAGTAATAATATCAATACACCCAAAACGCGATCGTGCCCAAATTCTGTATTTTGTTAAGTTATAAGAGGATAAAGTTTTTGAGAAAAAACTGGATGTCAAGCCACGTCCCATCTAATACCTCCCATACTTATCAGCTACCGCCCACTTTAGAAACTGTAATATTATTAATAGATCCAACGCTATCGTGATCAAATTCTGTATTTTGTTATGCTAAATCAGGATAAAGTTTTGGAAAAAAATGGTAGTATAGCCACGCCCCCTCTGGTACCTCCTATACAAACATATCATTCAGCACACTTTTGAAATCGAGTAATAATATCAATACACCCAAAACGCGATCGTGCTCTAATTCTGTATTTAGTAAAGCTTAATCAAGATAAAGTTTTGGACAAACCAACCGTCAAGTCTTACCTCCGATACAAATCTACCACTCCGCCCATTGTAGAAATCGAGTAATCTATATATATATAAAAGGCTTGGGTGACTAACTGATCACCCCCCAGCCCAAACGGCTAAAGCAAGAACCGTGAAATTTAGAATATAGATTTCTTTTATGACGTAGGCGCGCACTAAGAATGGATTTTTTTGGAAATTCGGACTGCAAGAGGGTATAATGGGCGTGGCACCGCCCCATACCACTGGAATTTTAAAATGATTGTATCTTTTTAACCATTATAGGTACGAAGTCGAGATTTAGTACGAATAACGGTTGAATAAGAAAAAATAGTTTGTTTGGGGAAAGTGGGCGGTGCCACACCCCTTTTAAAAAAATAGTTATATTGGCCAAATATGTACCGATTACAATTGAATTTTCTATGTGTGCTACTGTCCATAGGGCTTCTATTATAGGCTACATGAAAACATAAGAAGACAAAGGGGCGTGGCACCGCCCACACAAACCAAAATTTCAATCGGTCATATCCCAAGAGCCAATAGAGGTATGAAGATGAAATTTGCTACATATGATACTGATACAAAGAGGAATATGTCTCGCTGGAAAATGGGCGGTGCCACGCCCTTTTTGAAAAAATCGTTATCTATGCGAAATACATGAACTGATTGCAATGAAATATTCACTGTGTAGTAAGTACTATCCGTAGGTCCTCTATCATAGGCTACATAAAAACATAATTAGATAAAGGGGCGTGACACCGCCCACACAAACCAAAATTTCAATCGGTCATATTTCACGAGCCGTTAAAGGTAAGAAGATGAGATGTTCTACATATGTAAATAATACATGGTGGATTACGTCTCACTGGGAAACTATTTATTCATAATCTATATATTTAAAATTGCGCACTGGCTGTAGATAGGATGATGAAATTTGGGGTAGTTGTTCCCCTTTTCCAGTAAATGTCAGCTTAGAATGGATTTTTGAAAATTCATACTTTTAGGAATAAAAATGAGCAATAAGGGATAAATGCCATCACCCAGACCGATTGGCTAAAGCTATAATCACGAAAATTGATATGGATCACTATCAAATTGCATTGAAGGTTTTTTTGATCGAAAATCGAAAAAGGCATAAAACTGTTAATATCGCTCAGACCAATAAGGATATAATCATGATAATTTATATGGATTTAGAACGAATCAAGGGGTTCAAGGAAATTCTTAGCTTTTAGGGGTAAAAAGGTCCGAAAGGGATAAAACATGGTACTATCGCCCATACCAAATGCCTAATGGTAGAGTTACGGAATTGTATAAAGAATGACTGCAGAATTAGAGAGCCGCCAGATGGGGGTTTTAGAAATTCGAATTTTCAGGGGTAAAAAGGTCGAAAAGGGATAAAACTGGTACCGTCACCCAGACCAAACGGGCATGCTTCCTATAGAATTGAAGTGTGTACCAGTCCATTTTAGTTGTGTGATACGATTGTTCCTTTTGAAAGAGACTAAAACGGAACAGTTTTTCGGATAAAGCTACAATCACATAAATGAAGCGTTCGTCTTATTAAGCGTTTGCGTTTGTATTGCTTAAAGTCATAAGAAGGTTCATTGTAAGTACGGGTGAAGCAACGCGAGCCGGGAAAGCTAGTAATATCAATATTCTTGAAAATTGTATGCTTTACTAAGGATGAGGGTATATGTAAGTCGAGTTTCTCGACTGAAACTCACTGGTTTTATTTAAAAATCGGTTAACTCGAGAATTTAACAATATCTTACATAAGATGAGGGTATAAAATAGTCATTTTACCTGACTGAAGTTGCTGTACTTGTTTCTTTTTTTGACCGTGATCTGGTTTTTAACAGATTACACGTGTCCATAACATAACCTTAACTAATGATTTCAAATGGGCCTGATAATTTACTATTTTTTATTACTGTTAGCGCTTAAGTTGCATTACCAAATATTGACACATACTTCAAGCCACTCGTAGATTCAATATTGTGGTCACTTGACTCCACTTTGTCACTTATGAAAGGATTTAACTATAATCAATATGACAAATATTGTTGAAAATGAATAACTCCTGTGAGTTATAATCCTCTCTATCCCTTATCCTATATATATATTTGATTATTGAAGTGTAAATAAGTTTTATTATATTATTAAATTATTTTGGACTATTCATATGACATTGTTTGGTTTGCATGTAATATGTGGAATTATAAATAATTTAAAATGCATATGTAGTAAACAATGGCATAACCCAGTGATTTGTTGCATTCAAACGATTATATGATATAATAAATAATAATAATAATAACAATGGTTATATTTATCTACATGCTTGAACGTATGCGGTCATGTCTCTATTTGTATGGAGGAATTTGGACATTTTGTTGTTTATATACATATGCCAGTAGAGATTTAAAGAGGCAGCTATTGTTAACTGTTGTCGGTTTATATACAAAACAAAACAATAAAACATGTACACACATTTTCCGGAGTATACGAATACTGGGACATACATACATACATATGTTTATTAGAACGACTCATAGGCAATGGAGAAATAGGCGTTTTTTAAAAATCACATATTACATAACTTTTTGCTCTAGCGCTATAGAATTTCAACGGCTTAATTCAAAGATTTTGGTTTGAGTTAAGTGAAGCAAAAGGTCACACTTTTAGAGACTCATTGAGTTAAGTGACTAATAGACTCTAGGTTTCAGCAGTTTCAAAGCAAACCAGTAAGAAAGTTTCAGTCGGGCAACCCGACTGACATATACCCTCACACTCAGTAAAACAAAAAATTTTCTATTATATTGATGTTATAACTCGATTTCTAAAGTGGGCGGAGTGGTACATTTGTATAGGAGGTACCAGATGGGGCGTGTCTACGCTTCAATATTTTTTCTCCAAAACTTTATCCTGTTATAGCTTTACTAAATACAGAATTTGGGCACGATCGCGAGTTGTGTATTGATATTATTACTCCATCTCTAAAGTGGGCGGAGTGGTACATTTGTATGGGATGTACCAAAAGGGGCTTGGCTAGACTTCCAGATTTGTTCTCCAAAACTTAATCCTGTTTGAACTTTACTAAATACAGAATTTGGGCACGATCGCGTTAGGTCTATTAATAACATTAATCGATTTCTAAAGTGGGCTGTACCAGATGTGTATGGGAGGTACAAGATGGGGCGTAGCTAGACTTCCAATTTTTTTTTCTCAAAATCCGTATCCTGCTAAAGCTTTACTAAAATAAAGAATTTGGGTACGATCGCCTTGAATTTATTAATATTACTACTCCATCTCTAAAGTGGGCGTAAAAGTACATTTGTATGTACTTTATCCTGTTATAGCTTTACAAAATACATAATTTGGGTACGATCGTGTCGAGTGTATTGATATTATAACTGCATCTCTAAAGTGGGCGGAGTGGTACATTTGTATGGAAGGTACCAGAAGGGGCGTGGCTAGACTTTCAATTTTTTTTCCACAACTTTATCCTGTAATAGCATTACTAAATATAGAATTTGGGAACGATCGAGTTCGTTGTATTGATATTATTACTCGATTTCTAAAGTGTACTTTTTGGTACAATAAATGTACTTTTTGTACAATAAATAGAATTTTTTAATAAAAATAAATTGTACTTTTTCATATCGAATATTATCTGTATATAAAATATTATCGAACTAGGACTAAAACAATTTTGTCACGCTCCCTACGCCCACTGGTCCAAAATGCCATCTACATATTCATATTTATGTTGTCGTGTACTATTTGGGTGTCTCTAGGGCTAAAATACAGTTTTCCACACCCACTCAGCCCACCGATTCAAAATATAAATTTCATTTGCACATTTATATTCGTGTTGTCGAATACTATTTTTGTATTAAATGTTATCTCTGTAGAACTAAAATACAGTTTAGCCACGCCCACTCCTCCCACTGACCCAGATTTCATATTTGGTTTGCATATTTATATTCGTTTTGTTGAATACTATCTGTGTGCTAAATTTTATTTCTCTAGAACTAAAATACAGTTTTGCCACTCTCCATTCGTCCACTGATCCAATATTCAAATTTCGTCTTCATATTTATATTCGTGTTGCTGAATACTATCTGTGTATTAAATTTTATCTCTCTAGAACTAAAATACAGTTTTGCGACGCCCCCTTCCACCAACGATGGAAAATTAAAATGTCTTCTACATGTTCATATTTGTGTTGTAGTGTACTATCTGGGTGCTAAATTTTATATTTCTAAGGCTTAAATACAGTTTTGCCACGCCCAATCCTCCCACTGACCCAAAATTCATATTTCGTCTACAGATTTATATTCGTGTTGTCACGAACTGTCCTTGTATCAATTTTGTATCTCTCTAGGCCTAAAATGCGGTTTTGTGACGCGCCTTCTCCCACTGATCGATTATATCGTCTGCATATTCATATTCGCATTGTCAAGTAATATTTGTATACCAAATTTTACCTCTCTAGGGTTAAAATACAGTTTTGCCACACCTTCTCCGCCCATTGACCCAAAATTAAATTCCGTCTGCATATTCATATTCATGTTGCCGAGCACTATATGTGTATCAAATTTTATCTCCCTAGCTCTGAAAATATGTTTTGCCACACCCACTCCGCCCATTGGATCAAAATTAAAATTTCGTCTCCATATCCATATTCGTGTTGCCAAGTGGTATCTGTATACCAAATTTTATCTCCCTAGCTCTAAAAATATGTTTTGCCACGCCCACTGGTCCAAAATTAAAATTTCGTCCGCATATTTATATTCATATTGCCAAGTACTATCTGTGTATCAAATTTTATCTCCGTAGCTCAAAGAAAAAGTTTTGTCACGCCCATTCCGCCCATAGGGTAAAAAATTAAAAAAATGTATAGCCTACGGTAATTTCCATACAGTGCACTAACTGCCTTCCAAATTTCATTGAAATCGGTTCAGCCGTTTAGGCGTGATTGAGCAACAAACATACAAACAAACAAACAGACAGACATTCACATTTATAATATTAATAGGATAGGATATCCCAATATGTGTACTTTTATAATAGATAATTGGGTTTTATCTCATTTATCTAGAGAATTTTTTCATTTTATCATAAAAAGACATTTAGTCCACCCCTTACATAGTTTACATTCAATTATGATGGATTTTATAGGCACTTGATGATGTGCATGAATATTGTGGCATATAATGATTTACGATTTCAACATTTCCATTTCCTAAAGACTATAAGACTGTATGACATATCTATGCAATGCTTTACAACTATCTACTATTGTTTTATGTTTACTAACTACTGTATATATGTTAAAGTTTTGTACAAAACTAGTATCTATTGTTTTTTGTCTACTTTTGTCTACACAATACATTGCAAGTACCTAGTTGCAATTCTTTATGCATGCACCTTCAATTTGTTGCACTTATTGTTTCTCTCTAAAAAAAACTGGCAACAATTTCTCCTCTCTTTTTCTATATAATACGTTGCAGCATAACACTTTAGCATAAGTTTTTGTGAATAAATTGCTTGCTTTGCTTTTTTCTTTTCCCCCCAAAAAAAAAACATCTCATTAAAGTTTCTCTACAAGCGACATAACTAAAAACAAATTACAAAATTTTGCATGTTGAAAAAAGAACAACTTTTTGTGCCAGCATCAATGCATTTACATTACTGCTTTTACTATGCTTTCTGCACAATGAATATTTATAACAAAATTGGTTGAAATTGATTTAATGTTTTCATATTCTTTTGTCATTTGGTCGTTTTTGTTGTTGTTCTACTTCCTCTTGGCAATTTATATCATATTATATATTTTTTTTTGTTAAATTTGAGTTTATAACAAATTCCATTTCCTTCATAGTCGTGTCATACATAGGATACGAGTACATAACATGCCACAGTTACATACATACTTATGTGTACAACATATGTTTTACCATATTCACACTGACATTGACACGTATGTATGTAACATACATTCAAACTGTATACATTTGAGCAATGGTAATATGCATAAATTTATCATTTTGTGATGAAACATCTTGTTGTTGATGAAGAAAGATATCATCAACATCAACAGCGGCAGCAGTAGCATCAGCAATAGCGATGACAGTAGCAATGGCAGCATCAGAAATGGTTGAAGGACAACGACAGAGATAATTTAGGCGAAAACAATAACAACATTCGATTATATTGTTAATAACATATTTTCAAAAAAAAAAAAGTGTGGAAGTGTTGCATTGTATTGTCGCCCTATGATGCCAGTAAATGGTTGAAAGGTTTTTTAAAATTAAATAAATTTCAAATACTGAATTTTATAAGCCCCTAAATGGGGAAGTTTGTATTGGAAGTGGGAGTATTTTTCATCCGATCTTGTTCATTTTAAACCATAAACTCCGTTTGGAGGATGTAAAGTCGCATACCAAATTTCAGCTCGATAGCCTCTAAACTATGGCTGTTATCACGGGGACAGACAAACGGACACCGCGCAACAAAGTTGGAGTTTTATGGTTGGTGGTAAAAGTTTTAGTCAGATCTAGCCAAATTTTAGCTCAATAGTTTACCAGACAGACTAAGGAATGGACCTACCCCGCCTCCTCATGGGTGTTACAAATGGAATGCGAGAAGGTTGTTGTACATGGAATGCAGTGGAGGCCGCCTGGGACGGCGGTGAACAACGTGATAAGCGAGGAAAAGGCAAAATGGGCTTTGGATACCTTTAAACCCAATCTACAGATTCTCAGGAATGGCCAAAATTTATTCGGCTATGTTGCCACGGATATCTTAGGCCATTCCGACTCACAACCTTCTTCGGCACCTGGGCAACGTTGTTCGTGACGTTTTTTTTTTTACCATGAATAGCGGCAGATAGTGGGCTAGCTACCCGCCTTCAGGTCCTTTACTGGCTATGAGAACACAAAAAAGAAAAAATAATAAACGGAACTAACCAAATGTTGACAAACCCCGTAAACGTAATAAGAACCATGATTTAAGGATATGCACCAAGAACGTGCGGACTCTCTATGGAGAAGGTGCCACAATACGACTGGCGCATGCCCTCAAAAAATATAAGGCTGACATCACTTCCATCCAGGAGATGAGATGGACAGGGCAAAGATGCTCGCGACGCAACATTTGCGTTATCTATTACAGCTGCCTTGCAGAAAAGCACAAATTTGGATGTGGATTTGTAGTTGGCGAAAGACTCAGACTTCTTGTCCCACGGTTCAATCCTGTTAGTGATCGAATAGCCACAATCCATATCAAGGCGAAATATTTCGACATAACGCTGATTTGTGCTCATGCCTCGATATAAGAAAAAGACGTAAAGATTGAAGATGCAATTTACACCAAAAATCAAATTGATCATATGTTATGCTAATTGATGGCAGGCATGCATCTAGTGTCATGGACGTGCGTGTGGTCCGTGGTGGTAGAATTGGCTCGGATCATTATCTGGTTGCAGGCAAGGTGCGAACAAGATTGAGCAGAGCGAAAAACGCACGTAACCAAACATTTCGAAGCTGCAAACGCCAGAGATAGCCACTGCCTACGACATAACACCTCTATCCCCTTGCTAGGATATGAAAAACGGCACTCAGACAAATCCTAGTACGATGAAGAATGTCGCATGGCGTCTGAGGAACACGATGCTGCTTACATGGTAACGCTTCAGCCAATTGTAACCCGGTCTGTTCCCTAACACAATGGGACAGTAAAAAGGCGACACAGCTATTTAAGCGAAAAAACATCAGATGAAGGAACGGGAAAACGAGAATATAGAGCGATACAGGGATAAAGGTGAAGACCGAAAATTTAATCAGACCGTATCAGAAAGCATAAGGCTACGGTAATGGCCTTCCCTCCTTAAATGACAAGGATGGAAACCTGGTTACAGATACACAGAATGTGCTGCTTGTATGAAGAGAACACTTCCAGCAACTGCTGGTTCCAGAAGGCAGCGCATGTCAAAGTATCACGCCAATTGTCGACGACGGCTTAGATTGCCCACCACCAAGTCAAGCCGAGATATTAAGAGCAGTATTGCGGCTGAGAAGTCCGTGCCGCAGGACTTCTGGCAGACTTTTTTAAGTCCTGCGCTGAAAAAAGGTTATCCAAGTGTGTGCTCCAACTACCGCGGGATCAGCCTTTTTCCCATCGCATATAAGGTCCTGTCGAGTATGCTATGTGAAAGACCAAAGCCAGTGTAATCCAAACTGATCAGTGTGGCACAACAACTGACCAGATTTTCACACTTCGGCAAATCCTGGAAAAGACCCAAGAGAAGCAGATCGACACGTACCATCTTTTCGTCGACTATAAAGCTGCCTTCGATAGCCCGGTACTCGTAGCCATGGCTAAGTTTGGTATTCCAGCTGATACGCCTTAGCGGAATGACGCTGAGTGACACAAAGGCTTCAGTGAAGATTGGCAAGGACCTTACGCAGCCATTCTATACCAGACGAGGCCTTAAACAAGGCGACGGCCTATCGTGTGACCTCTCCAACATAGGCGTGGAGATGATAGTGAGAAAAGCTCCAGTTAACACGAGTGACGCGATATTCAAAAAAGCCAACCTGATCGGGCCTTATCAGTGTGGCACAACAACTGACCAGATTTTCACACTTCGTCAAATCCTGGAAAAGACCCAAGAGAAGCAGATCGACACGTACCATCTTTTCGTCGACTATAAAGCTGCCTTCGATAGCCCGGTACTCGAAGTTATGGCTAAGTTTGATATTCCAGCTGATACGCCCTAGCGGAATGACGCTGACTGACACGAAGGCTTCAGTAAAGATTGGCAAGGACCTTACGGAGCCATTCTATACCAGACGAGGCCTTAAACAAGGCGGTGGCCTATCGTGTGACATCTTCAACATAGGCGTGGAGATGATAGTGAGAAAAGCTGCAGTTAACATGAGTGACACGATATTTAAAAAAGCCACTTGCTACTCGCGTATCCTGATGACATCATAGGTCGAAAACTGCTTGATGTGAACAAAGAATCTACTCGTTTGAGAAACTGTGTGAACACAATTTAATCTCGAGGTGGTAGATAATTTTATCTACCTAGGATCCGCCATCAACAATACAAATAATGTCTGCCTCGAAATCTGGAGAAGTATCCTCCTTGCTAATAAATGCTACTATGGACAAATGTATGGTGTCTTAATGTATGGTTCAAAATCCTGCATTATGACACAGGCGGACGAATCGATTCTGGCAGTATTCGAGAGAAAAATACTCCGTTAAATATATGGGGACATCATCATTAATAGAGAGTATCGACGTCGTATGAATCATTAGCTGTACACAGACATAAACGTGGTCAGGCGCATTAAGGTGCAGCGGTTGCGTTGGCTAGGTCATGTTGTACGCATGGACGAAAATGCTCCAGCTCAAAAGTCGGCGACAAAAAACTCGATGAACGGCGCAGAAGAGGGCGACCAAAACTCATTTAGAAAGACCAGATTGCTGAGTACCTTCAGAACTTGGTGTGACGAACTAGGGAAGAAGCGCAGCAGATCGAGGCTACCCTATTGTTCGGAGAGCTGTCTATCTTTACTGATGGGTCAAAAATGCACATCGGAACAGGATTCCGATTGGATGACAATTTCAGTGTTTTTCAGCTGGATATGTTCGTCATTATGAAATCTGCAGAGGCAATATTGGCAATGAATTTGGAGGAAACCGTCATAATCTCTGTGATTAGTCAAACGGCTTTTAAGGCTTTGGTTACAAAGGTTATAAAGTCAATACAAGTGTACACTAGCAGAACTACTGGGTCCCTGGAAGCAGTAAAGATCGAAATGACTGATGAATTTTCACGGCAGGGTTTATTTCTGGGACCCGGTCTATCGGATGAATCACATCGAACGGTTGGCAAACGTATCCTGAAGACACTGCACCGACTGCGTATAGAGTGTTCAAAACCTAAACCAAAACTGTTTAACCGGTTTCTTTCTCCAAAAACGTCTACCGTAAAAATGCTAATATCGAGTAACCGGTTTTTTGGTGTCGATTAACCGGTTGTTCAAAAAAGATATACAGAACATTGCCAGGATAGTTCTAGGGAGTCGGCTTATATTCCTCTCATCTTTAAAAGGGTGGAAAGCCATCCGTTTGTCGATATCTTCTAAAATAACACAGTACAACACATGATTTTGGGACTTAATTCTGGTAAGTGCTGATGAACATGGATAATCTAAATAAATTTGTTGATGATTTAAGCTGGCATAAATACAGAAGACCATTGCGTCAAATTGAGCAGAGAGAATGAAACCCAACCGTATTTGCGAAAATTTCTATGTATTTAACAGTTATTCAATTGAGAAACTGACCGTGTCACGGTGACTAGAACACGCCATTACCATGCGGGTGACCAGGATGCAAACCCTGATTCAAGCCAACTATGTTTCATTGACCGGCGACACCCTCGATGTTGTTGATAGCAACTTCTGACAACCACGAAAAGTCACAATATTTTCACCAAATTATGTACCCTTAAAGTTTCCCAAAACTGGAATTTGGGAAACTTATTATGTACCCTTAAAGTTTCCCAAAACTGGAATTGCATGTAAAGTTGTTTCTTAAAAATTCCTAAACTATTTGACTAAAAACCTTTTCCTTACACCGTTATTGTTAGTCTACAAAAATGTTTAAACTTTCCTTGTGCAGCCATTTGTGTGATTTCCTGTTTGTTTCTTTCTATTTTTTAATTCTGCTTAATATCACTCGATGTGTAACGATTTTATTGTTGTTTCGTAAATTGTGAAAAACACTTGTTATAATTTTTCACTTTGTTAGTTATCGTTTGCATACATTTTTAAAGGAGACGTTGTTCGCTGCACTCAACGCTCCAGCGACGACCCAGAATCCCTTGAAAATATCAACTGCAAATTGCTAACGTTACTAATGGGTGTCTGTCAGAATTGAGTGAAAAAAAAGTTCTTAAGTAGTTTTATTTTATTTTCGGATCACATAAAAACCAGAAAGGGAAAAGTTATGCAACATTACTGCTGGAGTTCTGCATTTCACATTTGTGTGTTAAGCTCTCTCTCTCTCTCTTCCATTGCTACTTGCTAATGCATGAAAAAGGAGAGGGTCATATTAAGAGAATTAAAGATGAAAACTTAACAAAGCCATAGAACAATTGCAGTGCTCAAAATGGTTTTTAATTCAAAGGATTGTAATTACAAGCTGCATCAGGTGTACACAGGTTAGGGTGAGTTGAGAAGGTGAATGGCAACGACGACACAAGTCTTTGACATGTACGAAAGGCTTTTGTGAGGAAAAGTAAATGAGAAAGTTTTGATCATATTTACAAAAGTTGGAAGATAGCAGAAATTGAATGATTATCTGATTATGCAGCACAAACAGAGTGGCACAGTTCGTTTTGTAAAGAAAGACATACATTTTTAATCAAAGTTTTTTTTGTGATGTTTCCTTTGGTATTTTTACTAAAAACTTTAATATACAATAACAAAGTTCGACTGTTTTTGTAATCGAAGGATCTTAATATAGCAAAAAACATATTAAAAATACTGATATGTTTTGCTATTGCTCATAGTATTCAATGACCATTTAAAAATAATAACAGTTTATTTTCTTCAATACGTATTGCGGGACAACTTGTAACAGACTTTATAATATATGGCCCAAAGCAAAACAAAGAAAACCCGTTTCATATAATTGCCACATATTTTATAAAACAAATATTTGTTTTTTTTTTTGTTAAAAGTCAGCAGAAGCTACAAACCGAAGGACCGAAAACCGTTGCATAAAACACAATTGGAAAATATGAAAAATGTTGACTGCGTTAGTCTTGTCAGTTTTTTGTTTTTGTTATCTAGGTGGCAAACAAGACACACAATCAAGTACACACACACACAAATGCTCAAGCTCACACTAAAATAGCCACAAAAAGTGTCGCATAAAGCAGCCACAATCGACTGCCGGAGCCACACGAAAACAAAAATATACAGAAAGGACACAGAGACAGTTAAAATATATAAAAAAAATAACATAGCACCAGCCAAAAACTGCAGCGACACCATAATTTTTGGTCCTTTTATAATACACAATACAATTATGTATGCATACCCAGCAGCAAAAAATGGGGCTTTGCATGCCTTCTTGCAGGCCTGCAAAGGCAGTCAGAAGCCCTACCCTTCAAATGCAGTCTTCATTTCAAATTAACATAGGGTGTCATAGGCAGGCAAGGCCTGCACATTCCCTTTCTCATTGAAGGCGTTTCAGTAGGCATGCTTATTATGTCCAGCTTGGAGTCCTAACAACAAGGGCCTTCTATGAGGCATTGCTACTGCAGACCAGCTTGCAGGCCTGCAAAATAGCATTTATAGAACAACTAAAATAAAAAAAAAAATGCGAATTATTTCCATATTAAATGATTTCGTACATTTTATAAATTTTGAATACCATGTTTTTTACAATTTGTAATAACTTTTTTTTAAACTCCAGCAGCAGGAATCGAACACGCGACCTTAGTACTCATAGTTTGGCATGCTACCTACTTGGCTATCACGTGATATAGTTGTTGTACGACAAATAGCATACATGTGGTTCTCATAAACAACAGCATCTGTCTTACCTTCCCTTAAGAGGCCTGTCAACAGGGCTAATCGGAGTAGTGATAAGTGCATGGCTATGAACATCAATTCTGCCTTCTACTAATAGGACTGTCAACAGGCCTGTTTAGAGCAAGAAAGTTTGCATGCCCTTTGGGCATATCTATGGTATTTTTGTGGGGTACACCGTAGTCCTGCTCGCAGGCCAGTTTTAAGAAGGGAAAAAGGCATGCCTTCGGGATCTTTTCTCACCCTAGTAAGAGGCCTCATTGCAGGTCTAATTTGAGAAGCGAAATGTGCATGGGTATGGAATTTTTTGATAGGCTTAGTGAAGGACTTATTATAGCCTGTACACATGCCTGGAAAAGGAAGGCGTATTTGAATGTCAACAAACTGCCTTTGAAGGCATGATTGCAGGCATATTTTTACAATGCCTCGTCTTTTCCGCTGCTGGGTACCTATACATTTGAGTGTGAGTGTGTGTGTGTGTGTGTGCGTACCAACTAGACCATGCAGTCGTTTGTATGGATGTGTTTATATATTATGTCCTGCTTGGCGATGCGCCTGGCAGTGAAGCGTGCGCGACGACAACTTTGGAACACAATGGGTTTTCTACATGTTAAAAGTGACACGGCTTGTGACGTATTAATGTACGAGTTGTATTGTCATAGCACTAGTACATTGTTGAGGGGAATTTGTAGGGGATATCGAAAATAATACAAAAGTTATTCAGCTGCATATCGATATTAAACATGTGAACTCTTCGAAGCTGAATGGTTTTTACTCTGCGTATTAACGTTTAATTTTGGCATGAGTTTGTCTTTCTGTTCCAATTCATTGCTTCACCATATATTTCACTTTTTTTTCGTATCATATATTAAAGAGTTTTTTTTTAATGTATTGCAGTGAAAAAGAGTGTGACAAAATAAAAAAAAACAAGCACACTCGCCCAGTTGCTTGTCAATTGGCTGTGTAGTATTGCGGTAAACATTTAAAAATTTTTTTTTTGTTCACTTATTTTGATGTTTATATCAAGATTTAAAGCTCAAAAAATAAATATTGCATTTTTTTGTTGATACACTTCAAGGCTTTGACACTTTTGTATTGTTTGTCTCGCATTATGTGAAAATCAATTTTTTTTTGTTGGGGAAAATACCTATCAAACGCTATTTAGTATCAAGAATAAAAAATAAATACTGTGTCATTGTAAATACCATGACGATTGCCATCAATAATGTTGCGAGAAATGGGCGTTAAAAAGTACCATAGGGGGTATGAGTAATATAAATTTATATAATGTAAATATCACTCATACGTTTATTAAGGTTTTTTTGTGTATTACTTATTGAAATTTATATATTTTAATAAATAAATTCCTTAGAGGTAGTTTACTAATTTCGTCGACTTAGTATTTTGCAATGATTATACCAAAATCTGCTGATGAGGATTCGTGGCTGTAGCGACTGCCTGAAATTATGAGAATATCATTCTGCTTTTAAACTTCTTTCAAAAACACTGGTCCAGAGCTTGATATAAATTTTAAATCAATCTTAATATTTTTGTTTAAATTAATATAGTTACAAAGTAAAAATATAACTTTAAGGGATTTTTATTGTAAAACTATAAAGTTTTTCGAAGTTAATATATAAAGAACTGGCTGACCCGGCAAACGTTGTTCTGCCATACAACTTTGGATCCGGCAAACTTCGTCTCGCTCCTGAGGTAAGGACTCATATAATAGTAAAACACAGATAGTTCAAGTTTACTTTTACACAGATTTACTTGAATTTAATCGAAATCTATGAAGAGCGATCTGATATACAATGTTTTTTTCGTGTTGTTTCCGGCGTAAAAACAAACAATGAAGACTGTTTGCCAACACCCAAACAGACAACGCACAGCTGACCGTGTGAAAAGCAGGAAAACTCGAGGTCGATTCCACAAATTTCCAACGATTGGCCTTACGATTTATCGCAAATACCAATCGAATGGGGAGTTGAATTCGCTTGAATTGGAAAGGAAGATCGGTTGGAATAATAAAAATTCGAGGGATAAGAACTTCATCTCCTTTGAATTTGCCCTTGATGATCGTCGCTTTAATTACAATTTCAGATGATTCAGATTCCGCAAAATAATCATGATCGATCCCACCTTCAGCTGCAAATTATGCGTCGAAGTTTCTGGCACATCTGGAGAGTTCAAAAATTCTGTCGAATAGTTGGTCGCCTCATTCTCGTTAAATCAACTCGAAAATTATTTATCGTTCGGTCATCTGCCCCCAAAGCTCTTTTATGCGCCATCGTGCATTCATTCAAAATAATGATTTAGCATTGTCGCAACAATTTCGCTTTCGGAATGCGTAGTTCGACCGCCTTTCAACGATATGGAAGCAATTCCAGAGGATGCAACAGCTAACTCAATTGCGACCTTAACCGAATTGTTGCCAGAATCAAAGAAACACGTTCGTTTGCTCGGCATTTAAGGGCGGCACATTTGTTTGGACTCTTTTAGTCAGCTCAACTCGATCAAAGTCTTGCAACTCGCGATTGAATGCATCATGCATCGAATGATTTGGCGCTGGTATTCCCAATTTCGACAGTAGACTGCCGCACATTAGCATGCACATGTCTTTGATCAGAAGATAATTTCAAGATCGGAATTGGATGTTGTCGCGCGAACTCTGTGGAAATGTCGTCAGCCATCTCGTCCTTTTATTTGTCCCACAATGCGCTCGGGTTCGGCAGATGCAACGTGGCGATGATGATCGCAAACAATGTACGAATTTGATTCGCTGGAGCAGAAACAGTTGTTGGCGAGATTCTCGAAGTATGGCGACTGATTGAAACTAATAAAATTGAGAGGCTCCGTTTCGGCATTGAAGTTCATGTCAACGCAGTACTGTTAAAATAAATGGCGATATCTTAACAGATGATTGTCAACATCTTGCGAGCTAAACATTTTATTCGTTTCCTCTCCTGAAATAATGAAAAACGATAATGAAAAAGAACTGATGACTTGTAAACAAACCTTTGACCATCTTAAAATTGAGGTGATAGCCATCCTTTCCACCACAGAACATCAACGGGTATTAAGGTAAATCATATGAATGATGAGTCTCGTACACGTGCCTAACTTGTCCACCATCCCGAAGCTTGAGAACAATATCGCGTGATTCCACATTCTCCCCCACCAATCACCACATCAACTTCATTTATAGTGGGACCATTGAATTGTCTTACATGGCATCCAGAGGGTCTTTTGTCTGCTCTGATAATGATTTTGTGGACGTCATAATGTATTGTATTCAATGCGGTTTTTAACAATCGGACCAATAAATTATGGTCATGCAGAAGATTTTGAAATTGTTCGACCATTTCGCGTTTATTCTTTAAACATAATAAATTTTACAATATTCCGAAATTTTTCAAGCATCATAACGAATTTTCCATCTTTACGTCGTCTAAAATCATCAAATCAAGCGATTTAATGAAAAATTTCGTCGAAAAAATCCAAAATTTTCGGTGCCCCTTTTAATCCCATAGGAAGCATACGCATATACAATTATAGCTTAAGCCGTTTGGTCTGGGCGATGGTACCAGTTTTATCCCTATTCGGCTATTTTACTCCTGTTTAGTGTTCGAATTTCTAAAAACCCCTTTTAGCAGTTCTCTAATTCTATAGAGAGCAATTCTATATACATTTTCGTAACTATACCTTTAGGTACTTGGCCTGTCACATCGCACAACTAAAATATTCACCTCAATTTTTGAGAATATATCTTTTGCCGTTTATTACCAGTTTTATCCCTTTTCAGTCCTTTTAACCCCTAAAAGGTAAAAATTTCGAAAACCCTCCTTGCTTCGTTCTAATTCCATAGGGAGCAAGCCTATATAAATTATCATGATTACATTATTAGCCGTTTGGTTTGGGCGATAGTAAAATTTTTATCCCTTTTCCAATTTTTTACTCAGAAACATCGGATTTCATAAAAAAAAAATACTTCAATTTGATATTAAGCATTTCCATATCAATTTTCGCGATTATACCATTAGCCGATTTGTTTGGGTGATGGTATAACTTTTATTACTTATTGGTAATTTATACCCCATAAAAGTACGAGTTTCCAAAAATCCGTTCTTAGCTGACGTTTACTCAAAAAGGGAAACAAACATCCCAAATTTCTTCATCCTATCTATAGACAGTAGACTATTTTACCATTTTTTGAGATAATTCGGTCACCAACGTTTGGCTTAACAAAGTGATGGTCTCACGCGCTGTATGGCATATTACACCGTCGTGTTGGAACCATTTCTCGTTCAAATAATGTGCAATGACATGATAAAAAAAAATCAATTGATCGTCCACTGGCTCAAAGTTAAATCTTATATAGATGTAGGCCAAGATCTTTCTTCAGCATTTGCAGAGACCGAGTTGCTGAGAAAATCGTCGGTTCGATAAATTCGAATCCCCTGTCACACTTACGTCTACAGCGTTGATGGCTTCTATTAGCTGCTCAGATGGATGAGTATATGCACCCTTAACTTCACAAAGGGGTCCATAAGTAAAGCGAACAGAACGTGCATTTTGAAAATAAATTTGCAAGATTTGTAAACGTTGTTCTTGTGTAGTTTTTACATGGTGATTTTCCAAAGTATACTAAAAGAAAGTCTACCACACTTCATTAGTATGACAGCTGGATTTAAACTTATAACTATCAAAAGTTCTATACGTCAAAAAAAAATTACCCCATACATAGGTTATTTACAAATGTTTGCTAATGTTACCTCTGACATACTATACAAATTTAAATTCTGCCCCAATAAAACAAAAGGTGTTTTCCAGTATAACTACCATGAATATTGCTTTATTTTTCTATATGTATGATTTATTACCGATTCGCTCTCCTGAAAAGTAAATGAAAAGTAACTGGTGTACGGACCATTATTTGATACAGTTTAAAAATTTAACTATTTAAGTTCGTAGGCAGCGCCTCGGCACTTTTTACTTATTAAGTTCAAAATAGCCTGTTCATTAGGGCGGAACAATTTGTTCGCGTCTAAAAAAACGTGGTAATCGTATACTAGCATCGAAATGTATGATGAATTCTTAGAAAATTTCACTTAGAAACTACATGTCTACAATCAATTCCTAGTTCGCGCTGAGAAGCATGAAGATTTCAGGTTAAGATATATTTTTAGCAATTTTACAGTTACGTCGGACCTAAAATTCCGATGTTTGGAGACCAAGACGAAGAGAATAGTATATTTTGACATTGTTTTGGATCCCGCCCAATATTCTGAAAAATGATTTTTAAAAACTTAATTTCCGTATGCCAACTCTCAGAGGCCACAACTTTTTAACCAATACATAGATTTGCTTCTGTAATAACTCATTTAGTTTGCTGATTTTAGACACAAAGTTTTTTGGTGAAATTATCTTACAATTCATCGTTTTTGCGAATAAAAAAATTGGCCCATCTTACTGTTCATATCTCTAGGCGAACAGCAATATTCTGTGGAATTTTGACAGTCATTACTGTTTTTTTTAAAAGGAGTGTGGAACAGCCCACTTCCACCCTTACTGCAACAACAACATATGTTACAAATCACATCGTCATACCTCTGATAGTTTATGAGCGGTGCCACGCGCCTTTATCCAATCACAACTAAGTACAGCCAGTGACTAACAACAGGTCATCAGTACCACTTTTTAATATTATCTTATAAATCAGTATATTAGAAAAGGCGTCAGAGCGATTTTTGAAAAAGTGGTGTGGCACCGCCTTCTTCCTCCATGGCAGTAATTAATACTGCTCCAATAACATATATACCAAATCTCATCTTCATACCTCTGATAGTTAATGAGGTATATCCCTTTCGATTTTCACTTTTTATGGGCGGTGCCACGCCCCTTTATCCAATCACAACCAAATATAGCCAGGGACTATCAACAGGTCAAAAGTACCACTTGGTAAAATTTTCGAATCAATCGGTCTATTAGAAAAGCCGTTCGAGTGATTTTTTAAAAGAGGGCGTGGCACCGCCCACTTGCTCCCCGTCTATAATTCTAACTGTACGAACAACATATATACCAAATATCATCTTCTTACCTCTGATAGTTCATGAAATATAGCCTTTTTGATTTTCAAGTTGTATGGGCGGTGCCACGCCCCTTTATCCAATTACAACCAAATGTAGTCAGGAACTATCTACAGGTCAACAGTACCTCTCATGGTAAAATTTTTGTATTAATCGATCCATTAGAAAAGCCGTTAGAGCGATTTTTAAAAAGGGGGCGTGGCACCGCCCACTTCCATCCTGGCTGTAAATAATACTGCTCAAACAACATATATACCAAATCTCTACTTCATACCTCTGATAGTTCATGAAATATAGCCTTTTAAATTTTCAAGTTGTATGGGCGGTGCCACTCCCCTTTATCCAATTACAACCAAATGTGGTCAGGGACTGTCTACACGTCAACAGTATCTCATGGTAAAATTTTTGTATAAATCGATCTATTAGAAAGGCCGTCAGAGCGATATTTGAAAAAAAGGGCGTGGCGCCGCCCACTTTTTAAAAAAATAAAACCTTTTGAACCATCCGGAAGCTATAGCGAACAAAACAAAAAAAAATTTTGAAAATCGGTCCAGCCGTTTTTGAGTTTTAGCGAGACAACTGCACATCAATTCATTTGTATATATAAGAAGATATATATATTGAATCTCTTTAGAATTAAACTATAGTTTTACCATGCCACCCACATCCGACCTCTAAACGAAATCTAAATGAATTTCTTCTTCATATGCCAATTAATACTTGGGTACGAAGTTTTCTGTCTCTGGGGATAGCAAATATTTTGGCATGTCCCTTCCACCTACTTAACGAAAATAAAAATACAAATTAATCTGCAATTTCTGATTGTTGTATTTGTTGGTACACCCTGTTTAACTCTACGAGCTTTCGACTTACTATCTCTAAACTCCAAAACAACTGATGACCACACATCTAGATCACATACCAACACTTGCTATAGTTGGGGGGACTGGAAGTGAAGATGTCGCCGAAGGGGATAGTGTGTCTGACCGTGTCAGATGCTTTTGACCGGTCTAGTGCAACTAAGGTAATGAACTCAAATGGTCTATTTTGATTGAATCCATGGCTTATATGTCTTTATGGCGGCTGAAGCTGTGGTGATGCAGCGTTGCTTGCGGAACACGTGTTGATGTGGTGCTGCTTAAAAGTATCGTGTTAGGCCGAAGCCACATATGAAATACTGTTACAGTGGCCACGCAATGAGCCGCATTTCTAAGCGGCTAAGGGCGCCATTTCATGTGTTTTAATTTGTTGCCGCTTACCTCTCTGCCACTCAGTATGTGGCCTCGGTCTTAGATTGGGAAGGAAAAGTGCCTCAAATGTCATAGCAACCGAGGACATAAGGAAAATCTGTTCTCGTGTTTATTAACCGGGACAACTGTGACCAATTTCCAGACTTATGATATGAGTGGTCACAGACAGATACTTTACTCTCGGCACATCGAGATTTTATCAGGGCCAAACGCTTTTGATGGTTTTGCGTTTCTGACGGCATATGCAACTATGCTCGCTGAAAAGACTGATAAAATGCCTATGACTGGAAGCTTGTGAAATTTCCTCACAATGCTTCCTTTCGCCTTATCTCTTTCGGAGTGCTCTATAAATTCTCGGCTAAAATAGTCCGCGCAATATGGTTCTGTGGGTGTAATATGTGTCTGTCACCGACAGTTTTATTGCGACACTATCATCCCTACTCGTTGGGTGCGAAAGAGCTCTCACTATTGATCACAGTTTGTTAGTCTCTTAGCTGCTGGAAACCCAACAATTTGACGCACTTTGTTGGGCACGGCACTTACCTACGGTACCTTCTATAAAAATAAGTCAATTTCGCAAAAATTTATATTTTTTCTATTATGTCTTAGACTTAACATTGAAAATAGTTTAGTTTTAACATTTAGTATTAAGAGGTGGAACTTAAAACACCAGAAGGTCTTAAGAGTGGCAGATTGTTTTATTTTACTTGAAAACTTTAGCTAAGTAACATTACGCCTGTATTATAAGTATGGGATCCTTTCGCCCTTGCATACAAATATTCATCGTGCCAATACTTATCTCATACATCTGAAAAATCATTCACACTATAGCTATAATTTTTGTTATAATAAAGTCTAAATGACATTTATTGTGCAGTGCTTTTATGTGGTTTTAACGCCAGAGCACTACCAACATCCATAGAATTTTTAATGGTTTTTTTTTGTTTGTATCATTTTACCCCCATAAGAGATTTATAAACACTTCATCATTGTGACAGTTAAGAAAATGGATTCAATGACAATTTTCTTCATGTAAATATATTTATCTTCCTTCGCACTCTTCTCTCCTCGTTTCTTTCTGTCTCTCTCTCTCTCTCTGTGTTTTGGTTCCCCAATGCATTAACTTGGCCTTTTGCTTAGTGGCCTTTCTATGCAAACATAACACTTTGGAGCCAATCCAAGTTTGTTGCTTTTGTTTTTGGCCTAAAAACTTAAACTAATGTCAGTGATTAGACGACAAGATAGAAATCAGATAAATCCTTTTTGCGATACTAAAGGGAATGATGCAATGTTGTATATATGTGTATAAGTGTGTATGTTATTAGTGTATAAGTTTGTATATATGATATATGTGTGATTACAACATCTTAACGCGAAAGGAAATATAATATGGAATGTTGGTTGAGTAATAAAACCATTATCATTATTTAAAAGTTGTTTTTTGTCTTCTGTTGTTACAGTATTGGTATTGTTTTCCAAACTATAATCCCTTTTAGGACAAGAACAACAAATGAGCTAAGTGCATTTAATGCATCTTTTTGTCTTAACGAGGTCAACAAATGCGCTATAGAAAATAAGAAGATTAGAGGAAGTATAGGGAAAGAATTAGAGGCTGTGTTGAAAATATACTATAGAATTGCAGTAGAGATTGTAAGAAAATCAGAAATCGTAGACAATGTTTAAAAACAATAAAAACAACTTAATTTTCTCTTTACACCCCATGGAAGAGGTAAGGTTTTAGGTTTCACATGTAAGATATCCATGTGTAGTCAAGGCTTTTTCTGCTGGGCCGACTTTGACTAATAAACTTAATTAGCACAAAAATGTAAGGTATTTTCATAACTTAGCTGGTGTGATGTCGATTACACAGTACAACATTTTTCAGCTCATTGATCTGGGACTCAATTCTGAGAATTGCATGTAGTCCCAAAAATAAGAATTTCTGCATCATTCATTTTGTCAAGTTGGCTGCATTAGTAATTTAATAAAAAAAAACTTAATATTCCTTTGCACCCCATGAATGAGGTATGGCATAGATTCTCGCGTTGTTTTGAATTAACACGCTTTCTATTTTTAGATTCACAACTAACGGCACCTACTTGTTTATCGACGAATGCGAACATCACTGTTTGAGAAGCTCTTACTAGACATGCCGACACTTATACTGCGAAGTTGCTGTCAACAACATTCGAGGGGAGCCGACAATGAAAGTACAATTTTTTTAAGATGACTGGAGCCAGGTTTGTTTCTGCGATCTCCCGCATGGTAGTCGCGTGTTCTAACCACTATGCCACGGCCGGTCCGTGTAATTTAATGGTCATACGAATTTTTTTGCTCAAGGTGGATTTTAAGTGATTTTTCTATATTTTAAAAAATCAAAAATGCCTATTTTAACCATTAACCTATAGGTTTAAGGATATGAGCTCAGTTTATGACCTTATTTTGTGATAAGTACAGTTAGTGTTGCCTTTATAAAGACAAAAACGTGATTTCGTTTCTTTTGTAGAAAAAAAAACTAAGATATACTGGCCTTTATACACACGAATCAAAAATGAAATATGTCCTAGGCTGTGCGAGATTGTCATTGCAACTCGTTATAGATTTTTTATTCTGCGACAGATTTCGTCCTTACACTTACTTTCGCATATACTGACTTACGCATGAGTAATAAATAAAACTCCACATAACTCATACGCTCGGACATACGTAAACTTCATATTGTTACATAACACAGTACAACATTTTTCAGCTCATTGATTTGGGACTCAATTCTGAGAACTGCACTTGAAAGTAGCCCCAAAAAGAAGAAGCTCTGCATCATTCGTTTTGGTAAGTTACATGCCACAATAATTTCATGTCCATAAGAATCGTATAGGGGAATTTGTCACGTTTTAGGCTATATCAAGAACCATTAGACTGATTTAGCTGAAACAAATTTAAAAAAATTAAGAGTTACAAAGAATTAAGAATTAATCTGTTCGTATAACGTTTCCCTACATAAGAAACAGTTTCACTTTTCCATTCATCAAATGATTTTGAACTGGGTTTATTTTGCAGCAGTTACTGTAAAACTTTTGTACTCCATGGCGTATGATTTATGTGGAATATTACTTATGATAATGATACGCCACCATATAACAATATTACAAGTGCCTAAAACGTGACAAATTCCCCTTTACCACACTTACTAACTTCAAATCGATATTAAATTATTATGGTATGTAACTTGACAAAACGAATAATGCAGAAGTTCTTATTTTTGGGGCTACTTTCACGTGCAGTTTTCAGAATTGGGTCCCAAGTGCTGTACTGTGTTTTTTTTTTTGTATAAATTTTTATTTTCACACAAATTGTTGTGTCCAAGGTCCTCAATATTTGCGTTTGCTTTTGTAAGGAATTCCTCTTTTAACACAAATTTCTTACCGCTGAACCATTTGTTCGGGTTAAGAAAAAGAATACCTACACATTTCCCAGTACATACTTTTCAATTACCTCTCGCATGGTCAACCATCAATATTAACCCAACAAAAATGCTAACAATCAACTCGCTGCGGGTGAAAGTACATACAAATCGTAGACAGATACCTAGGGGCATAGCCGAGACAGAGAAAGTGGGGGAGAGCATACACAATTCAAAACAATTGTTTATGGACTCGCAGTGGTGGCGACATCAACAGTAACAATGACAACAAGGCAAGTCAAGAAGAAAAAAAACAAAATGCGCCATGTCATGTTAAAAACACAACAATTTTCAACATTTCTGAAGCCAAAAACAGACAATGCGGGGCAGCTAGACCAACAACAAGCTAAATGACATGTATTGTTAAATTGCTTTAAAAAAAACGACAACATTTACTAACTTTCCAAAAAAGAAACACTAACAACAGCAACTAACCACCCAAGCACCAAGGCTTGCTATAAACTACAACAACATCACAACGCCAGTGAAAGGGCAACAAAATTGGAACTAAACTAAAAACAATAAACAGAAAAACACAATAGAAATGAAGGTCAATTTTAAAATGAATTTTCTCCTTAGGGACTTGAGAAAAATGACAACAGAACAACGTATGTTGTTGTAAATGTTGTCATTGTTTTTGTGTTTAATATAATAACTGTAAACATTGGTAATAAATCAAGTATTCTATAATACCCGATATAATATGGTCAATATTGCAAGGGTAGTTAACATGCTAACACGAACAAAAGTCCGACAAAAAAAAGTTTTAACAATCTAAATGAAATGTATAATAATAAATGGTCAAAGGCAAAATTGATATAGGACCATATCAATAGTAAAGGATAGTTTGGTTGACGTGAAAAGTGCTCGTTTATTATTTATAGTATTTTAAAGATGTTGTGATGAATTATGTGTCATATTTTAGTTGTAGTTTAATTTTATTGCATAATTCTTTACCAACTTAGACCAACTTAATAGTTGAGTTATGTAAAAGCTATACCACAGTACAACATTTTTCAGGTCATTACTCAATTCTGAGAACTGCACGTGAAAGGAGCCTCAAAAAGAAGAAGTTCTGCATCATTCGTAATTATAGTAATTAAATATCGATTTGAAGTTAGTAACTATCGTATAGGGGAATTTCTCACGTTTTAGGCTCGAGAACAACTAGTCCGATTTAGCTGAAACAAATTTGAAAAAAAAATTAAGAATTACAATTCCTTTAATCTGTTCATATAAAGTTTCCCTACATAAGCTACAGTTTCACTTTTCATTCATCAAATGATTTTGAACTGGGTTTATTTTGTAGCAGTTACAATAAAACTGCTGAACTCCGTGGCGTATGATTTACATGGAATATTACTTATGATAATCATACGCCACCATATAAAAATATAAAAAAAGAGCCTTAAAAGGGATAAATTCCTCTATACTTACTAACTTCAAATCGATATTAAATTATTATGGCATGTAACTTGACAAAACGAATGATGCAGAACTTCTTCTTTTTGAGGCTACTTTCACGTGCAGTTCTGCGCTATGTAAATATTGACTCGGATCAAAACTTAGTTGCAGCTAAGGTACGCTCGTAACCAAACGCCAAGAAAGCTAGACATCACAAATGTACATACCACCGAGATAGCCAATGCCTACTCCGAATCGCTCAATTACTTCGAACCAACCCCCCCAATTCTGACGTTGCCGACACTCAATGACAGCATATTATGATTTCTATGACCACTGCCGTAACGACCATACTGGATTATGAAAAACCGCGCTCAGACAAGCCCTGGTACGATGATGAATGCCGCGTAATGTTTGTGGAAAAGGATGCTGCATACAGCGCAAAACTGCAGCCAATGGCAACACGTGCAGTGTCGGAGCCTTATCATGAGAAGAGGAGGGAGATGACACGCATCTTTAGGTGGAAAAAGCGTATATGGAAGAAAAGAGAGAGCTAGGATATCGAAAATTACAAGGATAGAGGTGAAGCACAAAAGTTCTACCAAAAGGTAAAAAGCAAAGGTTTTGGACCGGTTGTCCCCACCTGTAAGGACGGAGGCGGAAATCTGCTAACGGACACGCAGAGTTTGTTGCAAATATGGAGGAAACACATTCGTACTTTGGTCCTTCCCAAAAGCAGCATATGTGACGAAATCGAACCAATTATCGACGATGGAGTAGACTGTCAACCGCCGAGTCAAAACAAGATCAGCACGGCAATTTCTCGGCTCAAAAACAATAAAGCTGCGGCAGACTACCGGCAGAGCTTTTTAAAGCCGGCGGAGATGAGCTAGCAACATTCATGCACTAGCTCATAAACACGATTTGGATCAAGGAATGCTTCCCCGATAATTGGAGTCTGAGTGTTCTATGTCCTGTGCTTAAGAAAGGCGATCCAAGTGTGTGTACCAATTATAGCGGGATCAGCCTTTTACCTATGGCATACAAGGTCCTGTCTAGTGTGTTATGTTAAAGACTAAAGCCCATTCTAGCGAACCTGATTGGAACTTAACAGTGTGACCTTACATCTGGTGAATCCACGACCTACCAGATATTTACACAACGGCAAATCCTGGAAAATACCCAAGAAATGCATATTGATACCTAACATTTGTTTATCGACTACAAAGCTGCATTCGACAGTCCCATCAGTGTTGCCTTAGACCTAGTAAATCCACGATCGATCAGTTATTCACTCTTCGACAAATTCAGGGGAAGACCCAAGAAATGCAGATCGACACCTATCATCTGTTCATGGACTACAAAGCTGCATTCGACAGTCCGATACGAAAGAAACTACAAGATGCTATGGATGAGTTTGGTATCCCCGCGAAGTTGATACGATCATCATAATAAAGATGATCATGCGGATGGCAGCAGTTAATACGACTGACACCATCTTTAATAAAAGCCACATGCTGCTCGCGTATGCAGATGGTATAGATATTATTGGCAGAGGACTGCGGGATGTTATAGCGACCTTTTCGAGCATTGAGATGCAATCGGCAGAAGTGGATCGTGTAAACGAACAAAAAAAAAACTACTCGTTTGGGAAGTTGTGTGAACGTTGAAAACTAAACCTTTGAAGTGGTAGATAATTTTTTTTCCTTCTGCTCCGAATTATCTAGATACACTTCCAGATACTTCTAAATACATGTTGTTGCTGCCATTAAATAAAGAAAGAAGACATGTCTACCATCTTTATCTGTATTAGATCAATGAAATGGCAACGGGGCCTAATCTAGGACCCAAGTGAAACTTTTCTCATAAGTTATGAATATGAACGGGTTACTGGAAGCGTTTTGCATTCAAGTGAGTCAAAGTATTCTATTTTGCGACATTCACTTAATTAGCTACCTCAATGCCACGGTTTTTTTTGGGTAACGTCCGTCGTACGTTCTTCTTCTACTAGACATGCCGTTTGACTCTATACTTATACTGCGAAATTGCTGTCAACAACTTTAAGGGGGCCGGCAATGAAAGAAAAATGTAGATGACTGGTGCCGGGTATAGAATCCTAAATTTCCTGCATGGTAGTCGCGTGTTCTAACCACTATGCCACCGACGGTCTCTCAGCTTTTAAATACATCGTTGAAATCTGTTGGTAATATTAATTAAACATATATTAAACCCTTATGGCAGAAGTTGCTAATTCCTGTTTTGAAATCATATATGTAGCAAACGAGAATATCTTCCATATTTCGTGTTGGTAATAGA
This sequence comes from Muscina levida, assembly GCA_964034835.1. Taxonomy (NCBI): domain Eukaryota; kingdom Metazoa; phylum Arthropoda; class Insecta; order Diptera; family Muscidae; genus Muscina; species Muscina levida. The sequence goes on along the minus strand of OZ035882.1, from coordinate 91,430,322 downwards.
AAAGTTAAAAACTGTTCTCCCAAATTAAAAAAAAAAACTAATGTCACACTTTCATCAAAATATTAGTTCCTTCATTGCTGCATAGTTGTAGTGTTATTATTAGTAACATCATTGGGCTGTCAAAAACTGTAACATTTCCTATCACTACTTCCATTAGAATTTCTCTGTCGTACACTTGATACTCTTTGGCCTTTGCCAAAACTTACCTAAAATGTACACCCCATTCCCTTATGCCTGTCAATAGCGCCACTATTCACTTACTGCCGCCGTCAGTACAATACAATACAAAGGTAAAAATATTCAACACAATTGTTGAATGTTAACCAATAAAAAATCAAGAAAAACGCTATTACAGCAAACACAATGTTGCCAAATACGATAAGAATAGCAGTCAAAAATCCAGCAAAAAAGAAAAAGAAATTGTGAAAATTTTAACAATTTTTATGACTTTTGCCAAAACATTGACTTTGACTATACATGAAGACAAAACTTAACTCCTAAAGAAAATAAATGTGTGTAAGTATAACTTAAAGTAGGAGCGAGAGTGTATATGTATCGGTGAGATTGCATGTTCATATAATATGAGCTTCCTTCACCTTAGGTTACCCATACACCAAACAGGCAATGGAGAAAAACATGACATTAATATAAAAAACAATAACTTTATTATTTAATGGTGAGTTAAGAGGAGGAGAAGGAGGAGTTAGTGGCCTTAAAAAAATATTAACAGCTCAACTTGCAATTAGAGTTATGTACGTAGCAATGAATGTAAGTATACATGCCTGGCAATTACATAAAATTAATCACACAACATTGCAGTTACCGTTGTATATGCTAGTACGAGTACATGTGTATGTGTGGCAAGTTAATATAAATTTACCATACAAAATCACGTAATGAATTACTGCCGCAATGCCGGTATACACAGAAAAAGTCATACCAAAAATATGCAAAGTTTCGTGTGGTAATTGCAATTTTTTTTGCCTTGATTTTGGTGATATTATATAATGCTTTTAATTAAAGCAATCATTAAAATGTTATTTAATATTTACATATGCAATATGTTGAAAACTTAAATTATATCAATAGTTACAATAATACATTAAGCTGGAAAATTGAAAGTAAAATCAGAAAACCAAATCGATTGGATAATAATACTGTGCGAAATATCAAATATGCAGGAGTTCTGCTTACCGAGAAAAGTTATATCGACGAAAAATAAATTATTCGTATTCTGGCGTTTCGCCGGGGTTGGTCTTGGTTGGTTGGTTGTGCTTTTTTCATGCAATTTGGTCATCTAAATGTAAGAATATCACAATGTGATGTTTAGCAAAGTTGTTAAGCTAAACAATGGCTACAACATGGTCAATAGAGAATAGCGGTATTTTAATTGTATGGAACCCTTAAATATCAGTTCTTCATAATTTTTTTTCGTAAGGGGATCATACTACCTATTCCTTACACAGTACTACATATGAATTTGGGACTCAATTCTGAGAATTGTATATGAAACTAGCCTCGAAAATGAGAATTTCTGCATCATTCGTTTTGTCAAGTTAGCTGCATTAATAATATTATGATTATACAATTTTTATTTCTCAAAGTGAATTTTTAGTACTTTTTTTTTAATTTTAAGATCAACAAAGTTAAGTTTTTTTGAGGTGTTATCCAAAACATGATATGAATAAGATAAGCAGTCTTCAGATTCGATTTTAGCGACACCAAATACAGAATGTACGACACCTACTTATGACCCATGAACGACAATAGACATATGTAAGTAATAGTATTCACTTGTGAATAATCATAAGTTATCTTTGGAGGTTATCAAGCAACGTCCGATACATCATGTCCAGGGCAACCGGAAATATGCTACAGCATGTTTTTTTTACAATGAGATATTAACAAATGGGTAATGTATTTACATGTTTCATGACCCTACAAGTGTTTTGAGACCTATTTGTTATAGCATATTTTGGCATATTTTACCCATAAAGTCATATTTCGGAAAATTTTGGTTTAAGGAGCATATTTTTTAAAAAACATCCTTTTTTAAAGCATAATTTATAAATTTTTAGGCCATATTTTTCAAAAATATTCCTTTTTATGCATATTTTATGTTTTTCACATTATTTTTTTGTTCGTAAAAACAAGAGTCTTTGCAACATTGGTTTTTTTAAAATGTACATGTTTTACACAACTGTAAAATGTTAAAGGTTTATTAATCCTGTTTTTCGCGCTTTCTTATTCAATAAGTAAACAAAACATAAAAAAAGGTAATTTTCAACCTCCACCAATTTGGATCCTGGCGTAATACCTTAAGCTAATCCGACAAAAGCAGCAAAACTAAAAACGTTTGTAGAAAAGTTTCTTGACTTATGAGAAATCTGCAGCAAAGTTATTGCAGCAGATCGCAGATTTCAAGTGAAGCAACATGTGGAAAGTTGCAAACATATTCAACTAAGTCATAGAAGTGAAAATAAGCAGACCAAACAATTATTTTTGTCAGAATGTTCCGGTAGACTCTCAAAAGAATATGATTTTCAAGAAAAATACTTAAATATTTATTTTTATTTTATTTTACTTACTCAACATTTGTGTATGTAAATTTACAAAAAAAAAATTTTATATAAAATAATAATGTTTTTTTTTAAATTTTAAGCTGTTTTTTTTTACTTAAAATAAAAATATTACTAATTTATATGAAACAAATTGTGTGACTTTAATTTTTAGGGCATGTTTTTGTTTTTGTTCCGGTTGCCCTGATCATGTCTTTCCCACGCAATACCGTTGAATGTCCGTTCAGTGGTAGCAAATGTGAAAAGGTGCAATGTTGACCAACTTAAATTGCTTGCTACCACCGATGCGTATTAGGAAGTAGGTAACAAAAGTTACTGAAGCTCAACACAACGGTCTTCTTGATGGCTTTGGCATGTACTGTGTCCTGCATAGAAGGGCGATTCAAGGGTGTGCACCAAATATCGCGGGATCAGAATTTTACCCATCACATACAAGTTTCTGTCGAGTGTGTTGTGTGAAGGACCAATGCCTATATTAAAGAACCTGATTGGATGTTATGAGTGTGGCTTTAGACATGGTAAATTCAATACAGACAAGATTTTAACGCTAGAGGACTCAAGAAATGCATATCGACACTTACCACCTGCTTATCGATTACAAAGCTGTATTCGACAGAGTCCACGAGAGTTAACAGGAATCTCGCCGTGAAGGATTTTACCTTTGGTATGCCAAACACACTGGATATTTTACCATGAGATTGCCAGCGCTCCCCTGGGATAGCCCAAGCAAGCTTGAACTATCTGGGATTAGAAGTCTACAATGTGGGGAGCAAGCTACCGCAATTATCGGCTCTTTCTTCCAGCCAGAAAATACCAAATTGGGTATGACAGTATGGGACATATCCCCATTTGGCCAAGGTGAGGCTTCTGCTGCTTTATGGGTCTGTAGCACCCGGGTGCAATGCAACTTCACGTTCGTGTCAGAATACTCTACCAGCGAATTCGGTATCAACAAAAAGCGCGCGTGATGCGCCCACAAGTGGGCCTACACCAACCAATCGCGACAAGACCCGGACCTCCTGATCCTAACACTACCGACCACACCCACCGGAGAGAGTTTCACTCAGAAGCTGTTATCAATCTGTGATGTAACGAACGGTCCTTCACAGGATTGAAGTACAATTTTTATAAGCATCCCATATTTGTATGGGTGAAGGGGCGTACCAAAAAGTTAGTTTTTCTGAGGTTTTGCCTCCTATCGTAAGATAAATTCACTGAGCAAAGTTCATAGCTCAATCGTCTTAAAAAGTCCAGAAACGAATATGGTCTTAAGATACTAGGGGTCTAACTTGTCCCCTTTAATGCGTTACACTTTTTCTCGTATCAAATGATATATAACCTCATCCCTAAGGGTGATGGTATAACAAGGGCACGCACTTTAGACCTGTCACGTGTGTATACCATGACACCTAATATACCAGAAAAAGGCCTGTGGTAAGATTTGTAGAAACTACTTAAAGTATTAATCCTTTGTAGTTCAACGACGCAAAGGAAATTGTTATTAGACTGAACAAGATTATAAGTTCGGGCCACTCCAACAGCAGTGCAACCCCAGACACCCCGGAAAGACCTGCCTAGTCATGCTCAACAGACCCTATTCTATAATTATCTCGAAATATCTGTATGTCGTCTAAACAGGCTGAAAGCACTCCGTTGCTCTCACCAACGCTCCTGCAGTAGAGAGCTGCATTCGACAGTCTGATATGATAGAAGCTATTATATGCTAAGGCTGAACCTGATATCCCCGCGAAGCTGTTACCACTTTGCGGAGTGGCACTCACCGACACGAAGTCCTTAGTAAAAATAGGCAAACATTTGAAAATAGACAAAAATCTGAGAATTGTTAAAAATCTAAGCTTTAGTAGCAAATATTTCTGTGTCTTGCGATTTCTTTAACATCTTAATGGAGATGATCATGCGAAAGGCTGTATTAAATTAGATTGGTCACTTCTTTAATAAAAATAACATGCTGCTCGCATATGCCGATGATATATATATCATTGACTGAAGACTGTGGGATGTTACTGCTGCCTTTCTATGAATTGAAAAGCATGTCGGCAAAAGTGGTTCTGGTGATAAATGAGGATAAAACTAAGTTATTTTTTTCAACAAACAAGAAGGCTGGCTACTTCTTTGGGACAATGGTAGAAGTTTTTAATGTGGTAGACGATTTTGTCTTCCTTCGTTCCGTCGGAAATAAAAATAATAAAGGCAGCTTGGATATCAAGAGACGAGTTATGATAGCAAACCGCTGTTACTATGCGCTAAGCAAGCGAATTAATGACAAAATGCTCTTTCGGTGAAAAAAGATATAATAACTCTTTCAGACTCTAGAGCTACCTGTCTCTCTGCTCTACAGCGCAAAATCCTGGGTAATGACACAAGCGTTTCCATCTATTCTGGGAGAAAAATATTTCGCAAAATATTTGGATATATCATTGTTAATGGTGCTTGCAGTCGTCGCATGAACCATAAGCTTTATAACGACATCGATGGGGTCAAGTGCGGCGTTCAAATAGACAGATAGAGTTGGTTGGGGCAAATCGATGTTGGATTTTTGGTCGGTCTGACACCTAAAAAATTATAAGTCTTTGCAGATTTTTGGATAGCCACAGTTTGAGCACGATTGGAGGTTAAAATTTGATTTTTTTTACATTTGCGAGCAATAACTAAAGAAGGGCTAATCCAATTTTGCTGAAATAAAAATCCGAATTTTATGAATTAAAATGCCTTTAATCTGTTCATATGTCAGTTATAAATAAGTTTATGAAAAAAATAAATTAAATATTTGTCTAAAAAATTCAAATTTGAAAAAAATTATTTTGTATTTTTAGGAAAATTTTTTATTTTTTGTTTATGATGAATTTAATATCAAAACCGATATTCATTGAACCCGACCCTCTCAGATTTTATTGAAATTTTGCATACAGCTAGATTATACCTATAGAAACACAACCTCATTTTTAGAAAATGAATTTTTGAAAATATGTGGGCGTGGCAAGGTATCGAAATATTTGAAAAATGACGGTAATTGGTACTTTTAATCTGCAATTACTATGGAATGACTCAACCGAATTGCAAACTCTTGGTGCCATTAGAAAGGTATATAAGTCAAGTTTCGAAAGAAAACATACACTGGAAAAATTTTATATTACACTGAAAAAATTTTCGTGCAAAAAATAAAAGTTTAAACTTGGAAAACACTTCGAAGATCAAGTCTTTTTTTCCGTCTGTCTGTCTGTCTGGCTATCCGACTGGTGTGCACGATTACTTTCGAAAGAATCAACCAAATGTTTTGAAATTTTACACGATTTAATATTTCCCCAAAACTACTTACTGTATTGCAAATGGGCTACATATCCCTGCCCCTTCTGCTACCTCCCATACAAATACATCATTCCGCCCACTTTTGAAATCAAGTAATAATTTCTATACACCCAACGGGATCGTACCCAAATTCTGTATTTAGTAAAGCTATAACAGGAAACAGTTTTGGAAGAAAAATTGGAAGTATAGGCACACCCCTTCTGGTACCTCCCATACAAATGCACCACTCCGCCCACTTTAGAGATGGAGCAATAATATCAATAAAACCAACGCGATCTTGGGTACGATTCTTTATTTAGTAAAGCTATAGCAGGATAGAGTTTTGGAGAAAAAACTGGAAGTCTAGCCACACCCCATCTGGTAGCTCCTATACCCATCTGGTACCGCTTACTTTAGAAATCGATTAATATTATTAATGGACCCAACGCGATCGTGCCCAAATTCTGTATTTAGTAAATCTATAGCAGGATATAGTTTTGGAGAAAAAAATTGTAAGTCTAGACACAGCCCTTCTGGTACCTCCCATACAAATGTACCACTTCACTTTAGAAATCGAGTCATAATATCAATATAATAAAAAATTGTATGTTTTACTGAGGGTGAAGGTATATGTAAGTCGGGTTGCCCGACTGAAACTTTCTTACTGCTTTTTGTCAAGGAATTTGTAGAGCACATGAATAAGCTGGTGAGGTGCATTTACTTAAAATTTTTTTTAAAAAAAAAAATAAGAAAAACCCCATTTTAGTTTTTAGATATGTTATATATCGCTGGCTTAACATGTAAAGGCTTTAAGTCCACTTTTTTTCGAAATTGAGTTTTTGATCCAGTTATGTTCATTAAGTAAAAATACATCGATTAAAAAAAAAATACAGTTATCTCATTTGTAGTTGTTGTTTTGTAGTGATGAGTAGGGCGACCATTTTTCAGCACGAAAAAAACGATTTTCAGTACTTAAAACAGCATGAAAAACCCTTGAAATAAGCACGATAGATTTTATATTCAGCATTTATAATTTTTTTTATTTATTGAAAAGCAAACAAAAAACAATTTCACATCTATTAAAGTAGTAATAAAAAACAATAAGTAAATTAACCAATGTATTCAGTCGTGTATTCATACCAAGATAGTAATTTTTAAACCAAAAAAAAAAAAATTCTTAAAGTGAGATTATATGCGACGATTACAATTAAGCACTAAGTGCATTTTTAAATTTTCCAAGGTGAAACTTTTAGGCTGGTTTGTAAAAAAATTTCCATAGAAAAAACACGTCCCACGTCACACGATGAAACGGGAGCGTATTTAAAAAATGTTGATTCAGCAGGCGAATATTTTCCCATAAACGCACTTGTTGTTTTGAATTTTTAAAAATAATATTGTTGATTTCCACAAAGCCAGGATTTCGCTCAAGAACGGCAGTCATTTTTTTAAAATAATTTTTATCAGATGTTTTTCTATAGCATGTTGAATTGATTTTACTGTTTCCAAGCTTTCATTCAATGGCAATCCGCTTGACTCAATTTTTGTGATGGCATGCCAGATGCACTTAAAGTTAATTTTTATGAAGGAAAAGTCGGATTACAAATTTTCATTAGAAATAACCTCTTTGCTTTATCGCAATGCTTCAGAATCATTTTCGTTAAACTCTTGAATGACTTCCCTTATGTCTTCCAAATAACACTATGTCACAAAATTTCAAAAGTTTCTGTATCCGGGACATTTAATAATACATTTTAATGTAAAATTTCACGCTGAATTCAAATCTGCTCTCAGATATGTGGAAAGTAGAACAGATTTTGAGATATGGTCCAATTTCCATTTTTAGTGTTTTGAGAAAAGGTAGGTCAACTAAAATGCCATTTTCTCTGGCAATAATTCACCGATTTTACTGAACTGTAACAAAAATAAAAGATAATAAAATTATTTCTTAAAAAAACGATAGTTGATTAAAAGCCAATTATTAATGACGAAGTAATGGCACATCAAAGTTGGATTTTTGTAAAAATTTTAATGATTTTTCAAGTTTTCGCTGCTTTTAATAAAGTTTTTTTCCGTGTTTCCGTAAAAATTGCTCCGGTTTCAGACTATTACATGATAGAATAATATGTTAAAAAAATTTTGGTCACCAAAATCGGTTGAAAAATAAACGCTACATTCACAATTAAGTACAGATACCTCTTCTTGAGAGTAGTAGTAATTGTTGTTTTGCTTGCTCTCCGAAATATAACTCAAGTTTTTTGTTAAACAAGTCACATAGGAATATCTAAAAAAAAAAATTGGTTTATTTTACCAAATACTGCAAATGCGGAAAGATTTTTTATTCGATTTTGATGACCAAGGGCAAAAAATTTTTGTAACATATTATTCTATCATGTAATAGTCTGAAACCGGAGCAATTTTTACGGAAACACGAAAAAAAACTTAATAAAAGGCAGCGAAAATTTGAAAAATCATTAAAATTTTTACAAAAATCCAACTTTGAGGTGCCATAATTTCGTCATTAATGATTGGATTTTAATCAACTATCGTTTTTTTAAGAAATAATTATTATTATTATTATCTTTTATTTTTGTTACAGTTCAGTAAAATCGGTGAATTAGTTGACCTACCTTTTCTCAAAACACTAAAAATGGAAATTGGACCATATCTCAAAATCTGTTCTACTTTCCACATATCTGAGAGCAGATTTGAATTCAGCGTGAAATTTTACATAAGGATCAACTATTTAGAAGCCGGGATCAAAAATTTGTTGCATTGTGTAATTAGTATAATACTCCGCTGCTTCCAACCACGTTCCTATTCGTGTCGTTATTGGTTTAGGTTATAGAGGCACATTAGGTTTCATTAGTTTAAATTTTTGTTTTCGATAAGGCGCCTGAAAACTATAGGAATATAACGAATCGAACGATCTAAGCTATCGATAAAAATAGGGCTATTACAAAATCTTGAACACAAGCAGTGTGTAAAATAAGAGGATAGTTTGTAAATTGAATTCGACCTGTCATATTTTTATGAACCGCAAGGGCTTGTGATATGTAAAAATTTTCAATTGATAGAAACATATCTTATCAAAATGTATCAAAAATTTAAATAAGGGCAAAAACAGCATAAAAAAGCACAAACCTTTTAAATAAGCAAGATCGCTTGAAATCGTTAAATTAAGCAGCATCAGCAATATTCAGCACGTGCTGAAAATTGGTGAGTAAAGGCGCTAAGTCCAATTTATCACATCTTTGTGTAATATAGCACTTCTTCCAATGTTGCTATATCAACTTTATCGCGAGGAATGGTCTGAGAATGGTCCAACCAATTGATATAATATTATTTCTCACTGGCTACACTCAGTCATGACATTAATCGTCCACTGCTTATCTCTCTTTTGTTTGATTGTTTTTTGTCTCTCCTGTAAAATTGTAAAATATGGACTTAGAGCCTTTACATGTTAAGCCAGCGATATATTAAATAGGCCTATTAAAAAATATTTTTGTTTGAAAAAAAGACTTGATCTTCGAAGTGTTTTCCAAGATCAAACTTTTATTTTTGACAAAATAAAATTTCAGTGTAATATGAAATTTTTACGGTGTATGTTTTTGAAAGCTGACTTATATACCTTTCCAATGGCACCAAGATCTTTCAAATCGGTTGAGTCATTCCATAGTAATCGCAGCTTAAAAGTACGAATTACCGTAATTTTTCAAATCTTTCAGAAACGGCCACATATTTCCAAAAATGTTATTTATAAAAATGAGGTTGTGTTTTTGTAGGTAAAATGTAGCTGTATGCAAAATTTCACTAAAATCTGTGGGGGTTGGGTTCAAAATGTCCCTTTTTTTATAGGTTTTGATATGAAATTCATCTTATACATTTATTTTAACTGCGAAACTGTTGATTATGCAGAGAAATTATAAATTATATATATGAGCAGATTAAAGGAATTTTAATTCTTAAGTTTCAGATTTTTTTCAGCCAAATTGGACTAGTTTTTCTTGAGTTATGCCTCTAAAACGTGGCTAGGGGAGCTTAAAAACTTTCAAGACTCCAGCAGTACGGGTTAGCATACTCCAAACTTTGGCTATCCCAAAATCTGCAAAGACTTATCATTTTTGGGGGGTCAGACCGGCAAAATTCAGCATATTTTTTCCCATATAACTTACGGTCACCCTAATATAAAGTCTGGCCATAGACTGATTGTCACCAAATTTACTTCGATTAAATTATGCCTAACTCATTTGCCTTCGAATGCTTTTCTTGCTTTCAAAAAACATGTAATTTAATTTAATTGCTATGCATACCAATTATTTTGAGCCTGCCTCACACTTTCCCTCTTATCTGACCTATTTTTATAAAGCAAATGGGGAACATTAAACACTAAAGTGAATAGAAATTTTTGTATGGTTCGTGTAGATTTTGTTTTTGAAACAGTTGTTGGTATTTTTTTTTTTTCGTAAAACAGAGTCACGTGATGTGCGTTGTTACGTTTGCTGCTTCGTAGTCCTCAAAGTCCTGCAGCTTGAAATCAGCAAACACAATTTTTATTGGTTACAGGAACACACGATCTAACATGTACACACACAACGCGCACACAGTTTGTGCTTTTCAGAGTTGGCATAGCTTTTGTGTTGGTTGCGGTGTGTGCTTGTGTGAGTGTGCGGTTTTTTTTTTTGCAGTATAATGTTCGCTTAACCTTACCCAAGTTTCATTTATTTTATACCGACTTCTCGCAGCGAGAGGTTTTGCCTGTCCTTCGGCCTACCTCGTCCCTTAAAGCTATCACGAATTGTATTTGTTTTCATGTTTGTTTACGTTTGCAATCAGTTGGTTGGCAAATGGTGGGGCTCTAGGTTTGTATATTTGTTGAACTGCTGAGGCAAAAAAGGTTACATATTGCCCATTTTCATTTAATTTTGTGCTTGAGTTGAATATACTCGCTAGCAGTTGCCAGTCACCAGCCAGTAGCCAGCAGGATGTTTGGGTTCGTTATGAAACTGTTGTGACCTGATTATAATTTCTAAGCATGTGTTTCACGCCCCTCCTTAAAGTTGTTTTAGTTTCTTTTTCCTTTGTTATGTTTTGTTTTGCTAACGTTTCCAGGCATTTTGGAGAATTTGGTTTTGCCGGATATCTATGACAGAGGATAGTTTGTAAATTGAATTCGACCTGTCATATTTTTATGAACCGCAAGGGCTTGTGATATGTAAAAATTTTCAATTGATAGAAACATATCTTATCAAAATGTATCAAAAATTTAAATAAGGGCAAAAACAGCATAAAAAAGCACAAACCTTTTAAATAAGCAAGATCGCTTGAAATCGTTAAATTAAGCAGCATCAGCAATATTCAGCACGTGCTGAAAATTGGTGAGTAAAGGCGCTAAGTCCAATTTATCACATCTTTGTGTAATATAGCACTTCTTCCAATGTTGCTATATCAACTTTATCGCGAGGAATGGTCTGAGAATGGTCCAACCAATTGATATAATATTATTTCTCACTGGCTACACTCAGTCATGACATTAATCGTCCACTGCTTATCTCTCTTTTGTTTGATTGTTTTTTGTCTCTCCTGTAAAATTGTAAAATATGGACTTAGAGCCTTTACATGTTAAGCCAGCGATATATTAAATAGGCCTATTAAAAAATATTTTTGTTTGAAAAAAAGACTTGATCTTCGAAGTGTTTTCCAAGATCAAACTTTTATTTTTGACAAAATAAAATTTCAGTGTAATATGAAATTTTTACGGTGTATGTTTTTGAAAGCTGACTTATATACCTTTCCAATGGCACCAAGATCTTTCAAATCGGTTGAGTCATTCCATAGTAATCGCAGCTTAAAAGTACGAATTACCGTAATTTTTCAAATCTTTCAGAAACGGCCACATATTTCCAAAAATGTTATTTATAAAAATGAGGTTGTGTTTTTGTAGGTAAAATGTAGCTGTATGCAAAATTTCACTAAAATCTGTGGGGGTTGGGTTCAAAATGTCCCTTTTTTTATAGGTTTTGATATGAAATTCATCTTATACATTTATTTTAACTGCGAAACTGTTGATTATGCAGAGAAATTATAAATTATATATATGAGCAGATTAAAGGAATTTTAATTCTTAAGTTTCAGATTTTTTTCAGCCAAATTGGACTAGTTTTTCTTGAGTTATGCCTCTAAAACGTGGCTAGGGGAGCTTAAAAACTTTCAAGACTCCAGCAGTACGGGTTAGCATACTCCAAACTTTGGCTATCCCAAAATCTGCAAAGACTTATCATTTTTGGGGGGTCAGACCGGCAAAATTCAGCATATTTTTTCCCATATAACTTACGGTCACCCTAATATAAAGTCTGGCCATAGACTGATTGTCACCAAATTTACTTCGATTAAATTATGCCTAACTCATTTGCCTTCGAATGCTTTTCTTGCTTTCAAAAAACATGTAATTTAATTTAATTGCTATGCATACCAATTATTTTGAGCCTGCCTCACACTTTCCCTCTTATCTGACCTATTTTTATAAAGCAAATGGGGAACATTAAACACTAAAGTGAATAGAAATTTTTGTATGGTTCGTGTAGATTTTGTTTTTGAAACAGTTGTTGGTATTTTTTTTTTTTCGTAAAACAGAGTCACGTGATGTGCGTTGTTACGTTTGCTGCTTCGTAGTCCTCAAAGTCCTGCAGCTTGAAATCAGCAAACACAATTTTTATTGGTTACAGGAACACACGATCTAACATGTACACACACAACGCGCACACAGTTTGTGCTTTTCAGAGTTGGCATAGCTTTTGTGTTGGTTGCGGTGTGTGCTTGTGTGAGTGTGCGGTTTTTTTTTTTGCAGTATAATGTTCGCTTAACCTTACCCAAGTTTCATTTATTTTATACCGACTTCTCGCAGCGAGAGGTTTTGCCTGTCCTTCGGCCTACCTCGTCCCTTAAAGCTATCACGAATTGTATTTGTTTTCATGTTTGTTTACGTTTGCAATCAGTTGGTTGGCAAATGGTGGGGCTCTAGGTTTGTATATTTGTTGAACTGCTGAGGCAAAAAAGGTTACATATTGCCCATTTTCATTTAATTTTGTGCTTGAGTTGAATATACTCGCTAGCAGTTGCCAGTCACCAGCCAGTAGCCAGCAGGATGTTTGGGTTCGTTATGAAACTGTTGTGACCTGATTATAATTTCTAAGCATGTGTTTCACGCCCCTCCTTAAAGTTGTTTTAGTTTCTTTTTCCTTTGTTATGTTTTGTTTTGCTAACGTTTCCAGGCATTTTGGAGAATTTGGTTTTGCCGGATATCTATGACACCATCATAAATTTTATTTAGCCCCCCAAGTAAAATATTCAGATGTTAAATAGATATAGTAGCAAATTGTAAATGGTATATGGATGTGCACTAGGGAATGGTCGGCAATGTGAGACTTGTCCTCTATTCTGGTCTCTGGAGTTTATTAACATTGTAATGGCTAACTTTTATTTGCATGATTTATAAATCATTGACCTTGTGCAAATTCAATGAATGTGTGTGTGTGTGTGTGTGTGCATGTGTCTCACCTTAAAGCTAAGGATAACACTGAGAAGATATCCATATTAATCGTTTTATTGTATGTTGTCAAATAGTTTTTAACAAGACGAATTTAATAACATGGACAATAAGGTGGACCTTGAAATGAAATTTTTGCGATATTTTGGTAGATGAGGGCTCTATTCCGTGCCTTTTTGAAAAAAAATGACAATGCCGAAAAAAAAAATTAAAAAAAAAAAAAAATTAGGGGTTGCGCACGAGCCGAGAAAAAGGTCCACTTTGACAAAATTAGGGGGGAAATTGCCATAGGTCATCAGGGGTCACCCGTAGGGGGGAAGAATGTATGGCCGACCCCCATTAACTTTTTACCGCCAACATTTCCCCCAAGACACCCACCCCCTATCTCCTCCCCTTAGGGGGGTCACCATACAAAAATGGAGGTTGCTCAGTATTTTCGAAAAACACCATAGGTCATCAGGGGTCACCCCTAGGGGGGCAAAATATATGACCGACCCCCATTAACTTTTCATCCCCAACATCTTTTCCGAACAAACTTACCCTCTACCTCCACTCCTTGAGGGACTCCCCATACAAAAATACTGAAAATCTATGTATTTACAGTTGCACAATATCGAGATTTTTTTAATTTTTTTTTGATTTTACAACAATGTTTTACTGAACGAGTCCTATCAGCTTTGGACAAGTGCAAAGTGACTGACCGAGACGCGGTCGGCATTATGATAGCGGCGGCAGATCCTCAACAATACACAATAAACCGTACGTCGCTTCGGAGATGTCGGCGTTCAAATCGAGAGAACATGCTGAGTTATGTGAAAGACAATCCAGAAGTAAGATCGCATAGATTTATTTGCTCTCATTCAGAATTCTTATTCTTCAACGCGTTTCATTCATCTCCAGCTTGTCGCAGCTAAATCCTTCGTAGTCCATTGGGATGGCAAAATGCTTTTGGATTTTGTGGGTACAAAGAAGGTGGACCGTCTACCGGTAATTGTCTCGTAGGGAGAAAAAGAACAACTTCTTGGAGTTCCCAAAGTAGAAGATGGGAAAGGAAAAGGCCGGAGAATAGCACATGCCGTTTATCAACTGTTGGCATCTTGGCATATGACACATCGAATACAAGGACTTTCTTTCGACACGACATCAACGAACAGTGGCCCATTCTCCGGAGCCGCAGTTGCTCTTGAGCGGCTGTTGGAGAGAGAAATTATATTTACCTTGCAGACACCACGTATACGAACTGGTGCTAAGGGAAGTTTTTGAGACAAAAATGGGAAAGACCAGTGCACCAGGCGTTCCTTGCTTTGACCGTTTCAAACAGGAATGGGACGCTGTAAAGGTTAAACCATTCCATTCTGGCTTGATAGACGATCAAGTCGTCAGAAAAATTCCTGTGGCAATGCAAGTCGGCATAAAAGAGTTTTGCTTAGATCAATTGAAGGAGAAACACCCTCGCGATGACTACAAAGAAATGCTACAATTAATTCTTTTGTTTCTGGGTGAAAAACTTGAGAATTACCATTTCCGACCTCCAGGACCCGTTTCCCATGCTCGATGGATGGCAAAAGCCATTTACAGCCTCAAGATGTTTTTGTTTCGGAGAACTTTTCACTTATCTGTATGTGAATTGAATGGTATTCGACACGTTTGTATTTTTGTGGTGCGACTTTACGTCAAGGCATGGTTTGGTTCTTCTCGAGCAGCTGAGGCGCCGAATCAAGATTGGAAGTTTTTGAAGGACATCGTCGAGTACAAGTCCGTTGACCAGGATTTATCTCGGGTAATGATAAAGAAATTTATCGGTCACCTATGGTATCTCGCCGATGAGCACATAGCCCTTGCCTTTTTCGATGACAAGGTTTCAAATGAGTTGAAGGCCAAAATGGCCCAAGCATTGCTAGAAAATGAGAATGACGAAGGTGAAGAAGATGAAGAAGACGACCCGGTTCCCCCAGCTCCTCGCGTCGTAATCAAAAGCACCAGCGTTAAAAAAATCGAGGTGAAATTCAAAGATGTGAATGAGGAATTCTTGGCTAAAGACTTGAGCAACTTCGTCTCTCATAATACCAAAAATTTATTTGTACGATTTGGAATATCGCAAGATTTCATTCTTGCAAATCCAGCAACCTGGAAATCTCGCGCAGACTATCAAGAAGGTCGTAGAATTGTAAATAACTTGCGCGTTGTGAACGACACTGCCGAAAGAGGAGTAAAAATGATACAAGATTATAATAGAATACTGTGTCAAGGCGAAGAAGAGAAACAGTATTTACTACATGTTATCGATTCTTACCGCAAGAAATACCCATCAGCGAACAAAAATATGTTAATTTGACTATATTATATTAAAAGTGCTTAGTAGTACTACTCAGTTACAGCTTCTTTTATTTTTGTATGGGGAGTCCCTCAAGGAGTGGAGATAGAGGGTAAGTTTGTTCGGAAAAGATGTTGGGGATGAAAAGTTAATGGGGGTCGGTCATATATTTTGCCCCCCTAGGGGTGACCCCTGATGACCTCTGGTGTTTTTCGAAAATACTGAGCAACCTCCATTTTTGTATGGTGACCCCCCTAAGGGGAGGAGATAGGGGGTGGGTGTCTTGGGGGAAAATGTTGGCGGTAAAAAGTTAATGGGGGTCGGCCATACATTCTTCCCCCCTACGGGTGACCCCTGATGACCTATGGCAATTTCCCCCCTAATTTTGGCAAAGTGGACCTTTTTCTCGGCTGGTGCGCAACCCCTAATTTTTTTTTTTTTTAATTTTTTTTTTCGGCATTGTCATTTTTTTTCAAAAAGGCACGGAATAGAGCCCTCATCTACCAAAATATCGACACAAGGTCCACCCTAATGGACAAGGATGGAGATATTAGGCAAATAGTCCCAAAAGATAGTTGAGGATATCTGTGATACATTTGGTTTACTATAAGTTGATAGAATATAATTTCAGAACATTTGACTAAATATGTCGTAAAAATTAGGTTGAGCAAACTTGTTTTCCTTATTGGAGAACTTCTCACATTTAAGTGATTTAACTTGCTTCTATATCTAGAACAATATCAAAACGACGATTCCGAACTTCAGTTTATCTTTTGAGAGGCCTTTACTAGACAAGTTGATTGATACATACCACAATGATAAAAACTGCGTCTTACGCTTGATAGTTGCATATTTTAACAATTCTGGGAAGGTCAAACAGGCTTAAAATCCATATTTAAATTAAAGGCAAAAGATTGTTATGCCCAACAACTCTTAGTAGAATCCGTTGTGCTATAGTTGGTATAGCACAAGGAGGAGTAAGCTCTCCCCTACTATGGAATCGTAACTGTATCGGGTGGCGTAGCACTAATTACTCTCTGAGTTTTTGAAATCTGTGCTGAAACATCTACTAAAATAGTGTCATAGTTGTGGATTGGGTGTAAACCCGGGTTAAACGTAACTGGTGCTATTCCCTTGGGGATACAAAATACCTTAATTTGTAAGGCTTATCAAAGACTCAAATTCGAGTGCATTATGAGACTGGAGGCAATCATGATAGCAGGAATACTAGAACTTTCTCAACTAAGGCGCTGTTCACAAAACTATACTGGTTGCCCCCAGACAATGAGGCAAAGATTATAGCAGCGAACACAGCGCAGACATATGGCCTATGGTCGTGCCAAAATTCTAGACTTAATCAATGTAAGGTGTCACACGGATTACACTATTATCAGAATCTGTATTCGATCCGGGTTTTTCGACGAACATCCCAGGTAGATCCTACTATAATGATAATGACAATATTCTACACTTTGGGGAAGATGTCATCGTAATTCTTACGGAAGGGTCGAAATTAAGAGAGCCCTCTGGGGAATCTTTTCGAAGAAGTTGAATTTGGAACTGTCAATTTGGTTAGCGGATTTTCTTCTTCTTGTTTATTGACAGTAACAGAAATTTATCTATCAGTAACCGCACGTAGAAAAGTATTCCAAGCGCTTCGGTCTTTTGCGGTCCGTAGATAGTTTAGGACCGGCCGTAACATAGTGGTTAGAACACGCGACTACCCTGCCGGAGATCACAGGTTCAACACCTGGCAGTCATCTTAAAAAAAGAAAATAAATTTTTCGTTCATTGTCGGCTCCCCTCGAATATTGTCGACAGCAACTTCGCAGTATTAGTGTCGAGTCAATCGGCGTGTCTAGTAAGAGCTTATCAAACAGTGACGTTTGCATTCGTCGATAAACAAGTAGGTGCCGTTAGTTGTGAATCTAAAAATAGAAAGCGTGTTAATTCACAACAACGTGAGAAGCTATCCCATACCTCATTTATGGGGTGTAAAGGGAAATTAAGTAAGTAAGTAAATAGTTTATCACACCAAGCTTAGGTAACTGCTCTTTCACCTGGTCCATCCATCGAAGTTTTGATCGATGTCGTTGTACAGCTCATGATTCATTCGACGGCTCTCAGAATAGATTGATCCGCTTGTGTCATTGACCAGGATGCTGCGCAGCAAAGCAAGACAGGTAGAATCAGTGTCTGGTAGAGTTGAAGAAAGAGGGTTTTATCATTAAAACGCTTACTCAGCGCATTGTAGCATCCGTTTGTGATCAATACTCGTCTCTTGGTTTGTTTATGCAGGAGCCGAGATAGACAAAATCACCTACCACTTCAAAGTTATAGTTGTTACGCAGCGTCCCAAACGAGTAAATTCTTTGTTCGTGGAAACAAAAGTTTGGGTTTGTCTTCATTATTCACCAAACTCACTTCTGCCGACTGCTTCTCAATGCTCGAAAAGGCCGCATTAACATCTCGCAGGACTCGGACATTGATATCTACATCATCGGCATACGCTAGCAACATGTAGCTTTTGTTAAAGATGGTGCCATGCCATCCGCATGATCATCTCCATTATGATATTAAAGAGATCGCATGATAGACTATAACATTGTCTGAAGCCTGGCTTGGTAGAAAATGGCTCTGCTAGATGTGTGCCTATTTGCACAGAAGACTTCGTGTCAGTCAGTGTCATCGCGCAAATCGTATCAGATTCGCGGGAATACCAAATTTAGCTATAGCATCTAATAGTTTATGTCGTATCGAACTGTCGAATGAAGCTATGTAGGCGATAAGCGGATGATACGTGTCTTAGGCGGATCAGAGTAGTATAATTCATGCCGAAATACTCAATTCAGTTCAGGATATTGGGCGGCAATATTAATTTATTTACTGATAGTAAAGCGCCTACAAGATTCTTAGACAAAGTGTACACCAGTTTGAGAAATGTGTAAGAATGTCGGTCTTCGTGGCCTTATGTTACCTCCACATGGGTTTCAGGACATGGGGGTATATATGTTCACCAAAGTGCCAATGTATTGAAAACAGGTCGCCACTATCGTAAATTTGGACAATGTTTAGCGTCACATTGGTGTTTCGCTCACAACAGCTAATATAGGGAAACTGAACATTATTGCTCACGAAAGATGGGTGAAAGAACCCACTTGCGTAGCTATCAGCCAGATTTGACCTACAATGTATACACAGTACACCACACGTTTTTGGGACTCAATACTGAGAATTTTACGTGAAAGTAGCCTCGAATATAAAAACTTCTGCATCATTCGTATTGTCAAGTTGGCTGCATTAATAATTTCATGGCCATGCGATTTTTTTTGTTCAAGGTTGATTTTTAGCACTTTTTCTATACTATTATTGTGTCGCAATAATCTATTTATTAAGGTCATAGCATTTATTGTGACCATATTAAGTTATCCTATGTCATAGCGTATGAGTTTTTTTTTTAGAATCTTATTTATTACTCATACGTATGCCAGTATATACGAAAATAAGTGTAAAGGGGTGTGCAGATACAAGAAATCTATCGAAAAATTTGTCTGTCAAGATTGTTATCGATAACGAACTGCTATGCCATTCTAGTTGTCGACAACCGTTTACATACAATTTTTTCATCATGGCTGCAATAATAAAACTCTGTGGAACGTATTCTGAGTCATTGTTTTGGGGGTGAGAAATTTCTAGTCAGTTAACTAGTCCAGTATAGTATTAACTCCAAAAGAGTTTAGTGTTCTCGGGTCAAATTTTTTTATGAGTTTTTATATTTTTTGATTGTCTTGATGTTTGCTCGCTTAGTTTTTCAACTATAACTTATGAACCATTGATTATTTCTCTGTTTAAGTCTTCAGCAGAACTTTAGAGAACACCAAACGTTTTTGGGGGTTTTACTATACTGACCTAGTTAATTTAACCTGACTTGGATTTTATCACAACCCAGATTGGCTGTTGCAATGGAACGAAATGCGTATGATTAATATAAAATCCTTATAAAATTATTATTACTCATACGTAGCACATACATACATACGAGGACCATATGCAAACTCGCTACATATGCAGAGTACAGTACTTGGGTCAGGGTTGTCATTTATTATCATCAGCTGTGACCAGTTTTGTACTTATCATTGATGAGACTCTCTATATGTGGCCAGATATTTAGAGTTATTGGGAAAAAGGCGTTAAATGACAATTTTTTTTTTGGAAATTTCATTTAACATAGATATATTAATAGAAACTATTTATTTAAGCCTTAGCTACAATTCTGCTAAAAAATGAAATAGGAAATCATTAATGGTTCTTGAGTAATAGCAAAATAAACTAAATTAACAATCAGCAAGATAAAAAAAATATTATAAAACCATAAAAAAGTTGGACCTGAGACGGCTGAACCCTTTGGGGGTTTTACTATACGAACCTAGAATTTTTACCCTGACTGGGAATTTCTCTTGGCTTGACCGGATAATGGAAGGTGACTGTCTTCACTTATTCGTTCTAGGACAACATTTAATATTTGAGACATTTTTATATCGTCATCATGACTGATTTCAAAATTAGTTAAACAGTCTTCAGTTTTTGATTTATACATTATTTTCATTTGTATATTGAGACATAACACACTGAAGTTTCTGTACATTTAAGCTAAATTTTTACAACTCCTTTCCAAAAATTGAAAAACTCTAATCTAATAAAAATGTTTATGATCACTAAACTTTTTCCTCACATACCTAATTAGATTTAATTGCGTAGTGACCCCTTGTTACAGCCATTAATAATGTAGGCAATTGAGTTTTCACATCCTGTACGAAATTATGTCCCCTTTCTAATGACATTTTTCTATTTTTTTTTCTATTCTGATGTGACACATTCTGCCTCTTGGCCTAGGAGGCACAACATAATGCTTTATAACACATAATGCTACCAATTAACGATATCAACAACCTCTGGCAAATGTCCTTGATGTCGATACAACGAATTCATAGTGGAGTATGAATGCATGTGCGTTAGTAGTCAGAACATTCTAATAACGATTAGAGATTAAAACCCATAGCAAGATTCAGCAGGAAGCTAAAATAAGCGCTGGCATACTTAAATGTGTAAGCAACTTATGTCACACAGACATACATACGAGAATACCAATTAACAATAATCGTAAATAAACACTTAGATATAAACCGGAAAAGAGACAGCAAAAGTGAGGGAGAAAGTGAGAGTGTGAGAGAGTGGAAGAGAAACAACGTAAGAGAGGTGTATACGCACTTACAAGTCACACAACGACACGCACAAATAGGCGGTTTTACATCGCCCTTGCCCTCCTTCATCTACAACAGCATAAATAATTTCCTTTTGGGGTTTAAGTAGATTTGGTTGTCTTTACACAACAAATGTTTGATTTTCCAACAATTTCGGCTTTATGGGTTTCTTTGGATGCCACAAAACTATTACCGAATGCCATGTTAGGGCAATAACACACAACACACCTCAAAATTTGGTTATTTCCTTTTCCGTATTTATGAGACCCATTGATAAGATGTGTACCATTAATGTTTTATGACTTTTCATTAGTTTAAAATGTAAAACACATTAAATAATACATAAAGCTCTCACTCCTCACTCACTCTGTTAGTGGTTTTGTGTCGATGTGGGACACAAAAGTGTGAAATGTTGTAAATGTTGCTGTTGCTGTATTGCAGGCAGGCAGGCAACATCGAGGGACTGACTGACTGCCTGGCTCCTAACACTTAGGGCCTGTAAAAGGATGACAAATGATGACATATAGATTTCAAGGACATTGCAAATAATAACAAAATGATAAATGAGTTACGCAAGAGGCGTAATTCTTAAGATTAAGGTTTTGTTATATTGAAGAGAGAAAAAAAAGGAATGCGGAAACACATCTAACAAAAACATATTTGGCAGTTGGTTTGAATACAATTTGCCGAAATCCTTTAAAGATTTATGAGACATCGGTCGAATGGTCGTGGTATAGGAAATGTGGTAATTGCTGGGGTGTTATTGTAAAGTAACTGTTGGTTAGGTAGAGGGGGGAGGAGAGTAAGTTATCAAACAGTTGTTAGTTAATAAATTTGCTGTTTTTTTTATAATTGTAATAATCAAAGTGTGTTAAATGTTTAAGCATATTATCCCCACGCGATTTGATATGATTTATGCAATGTTATCTTATGCAAATTTGTAAATCAATTTCCCAACATTTTATTTGCCCCTTCGAAGGTAAGTATATTTCTACAATAAAAAGGGTGTTTTTATGAGGCATAGAATTTTTTAAACCACATACAATAGGAGCAACGAACTTAACGACGACAATTGCTATTTGACAATGATTCGAAGGTAGAAAGGAATAATGGGACAGTGTTCTTAAACAGTCAAATAAAAATTGTCACAATGTTTTCATTGTCATCCTCCGTTGATGAAATTGTTATCCTGCCACTCTATCTGTTCAGCAAATAATCTTCATTGCTGTACTTTGCTACAAATCTAGACAAATGAGGGTCTCTGTTCCTGGAACACTGTGCAATTACATTAGTTTTATATAATGATATCGATTGTTGATGGTAACTAAACTCTTGAGAATGGAGAAAGGGGCAGCACCAATGAATTGATGGGATCATGTCATTTAGAAACCAGTATAGAAATTTCAGTCAGGTAAACTGATAAATAGCCTTACCCTATGTATGATATTGTTTAAGTCTTGAGTTTTGGAAATTATCGATTTTTAATTGAAATTACTTATATATTACACAGTGCAATGAACAATCCGGGGGCATGAGAAATTCCAAGTCAGAGTGAAGGTACTACGTCAGTATAGTAAAACCTTAAAAAGGTTTGGTGTTCCAGGGCCTTTTTTTATGACGCTTTATATTTTTGCCTTATCTTGATGTTTGTTTGCTTAGAACCATTTGATAATATCTATTTTCATCCTTAGGCTTAAATAAATAATTTATATTATTATATCTATGTAAGAAGTTGGACTAATTTTACGAATAAAGTCTTACAAAAAATTTCTTTAACGCCTTCTTTTTAACAAATTTTCCTCTAAACTCCAAATTTCTGGGCACATGTAGGCTGTCTCAACTGTGATTATTAGAAAACTAGTCATTGCTGAAGGTATTGAATGACGACCCTGACCAAAGTACTGTACTATTCATATGTAGCGAGTTTGAATGTGAAACGTATGAGTTATATAAATTGTATGTGGATTTTATAATAATCATACGCATATAGTTCCAATTGTGGATTTATGGTTTAATAACACAGTCAATCATTGGTATAAGACATTCAAAGTCAGTGTAAAGGTACTAGGTCCGTATAGTAAAACCCCCAAAGGGTTTGGTGTTCTCTACAATGCTTCTGAGGAATTAAATGAGAAATCATGAGTTATAGCTGAACAACTAAGCGAACAAACGTTAAGAAAAGCAAAAAATTAAAAAGTTCACTTAAAATGGGTTTGTACTGAGAACTCTATAGAGGTTGTACTATACTGGCATTGTACCCCGACATGGAATTTCGAAATCCTCAGACAATGACATCGAAAATGTTCCACAGTGTAATTATTTTTCTGCTTATGAATCTTAAACGGTTGAAGATGGGATTTTCGATTGTATGAGAGGGTTGTGGCAAATGTTTACGTTTTCCACATTTCGGAAATTATGGGGAAAATATTAATTTGCCAAACATAGGTAATTTTGTTAAGGAGGTGCCAGAAAGAGTCGGCCGATATAGTTCATTCGGGAACTTAACGAACCGGCCTTGGCATGATGGTTAGAACACGCGACTACCTGGGGGGGGGGGGGTCACAGGTTCAACTAATGGCTCCAGTCATTAAAAAAAAAATTCTTTCATTGCCGGCCGCCCTCCATCGCAGTATAAGTGTCGTCAATCGACATGTCTAGTAAAAAGCTCCTCAAACATTGACGATCGCATTCGTCGATAAACAAGTAGATGCCGTTAATTGTGAGTCTAAAAATAGAAAGAGTGCTTATTCATAACAACGGGAGAAGCTATCCCATACCTTATTCATGGTTAATAAGAGTAAATTCGTCATTTCGATTTTCTAGAAAATGATGAACTGTTCAAAAATAATGAAACTGACCAAATTCAAACACCCTCCAGTTATTAGTTTTTAAGTTATGGGGAAAATATAAATTTTTCCAAAACATTTCATTTTGTATGGTACGTACCAGAAGGCGTGCTTCGGCCCAAATTCATTCCAGAGTTAAATTTCAATAAGCGTATATCTGTGGCAAAATAGGACTAAATTCAGTTTACTAACAAAAAAGATATGTAACACTATGACGCTAACACTATGAGGGTGAATTCGGTCATTTGTGTGGGAGGTACCAGAAGGTGTGGTGAAGATTTCGTTTTTCTCACTATTTTTCCACCCTTAAAAGTTAATTAAACTTTCCAAATTTAAACATCTTTCAGTTTTCCATTTGGAAGTTAATAGAGAAATATAAATTTTTATGTGTGTAACACTTTAAGGGTGAATTCGGTCATTTATATGGGCGGTACCAGAACGGGTGTTGCAAATGTTTCAGTTTTCTGAGGGTTTGTCTACTCTTACAGTTTAATTAATCTCTTCAAATTTAAAAATCCTCCAGTTTTTTATTTGGAAATTATGGAATAAATATTAATCTATATATATAAAAAGGTTGAGAAACTGACTGACCACTTCCCAGCCCAAACGGCAAAAGGTGGAACCGTGAAATTTCGTATGTTGTTTCTTTTTATGACGTAGGCGCGCACTAAGAAGGGAGTTTTGCCAAATCTGACTGTAAGGGCGTAACATAGGCGTGGAACCGCCCCATACAACTTGAATTTTAAAATGGCTGTATCTTTAAACCGGGACCGGTCGTGGCATAGTGGTTAGAACACGCGACTACCATGCGGGAGATCGCAGTTTCAAACCTGGCTCCAGCCATCTTTATAAGAAAAAAAAATATATAAATTTTTCTTTCATTGTCGGCTCCCCTCGAATGTTGTTGAGAGCAACTTTGCAGTATTAAGCGTCGATTCAATCGGCGTGTCTAGTAAGAGCTTCTCAAAACAGTGACGTTCGCATTCGTCGATAAACAAGTAGGTGCCGTTAGTAGTGAATCTAAAAATAGAAAGCGTGTTAATTCACTACAACGCGAGGAGCTATCCCATACCTCATTCATGGGGTGCAAAGGGAAATTAAGTTTTTTTTTGTATCTTTTAAACCATTACAGGTACGAAGTCCAGATTTGGTACGTTTATCGGTCGTACAAGAAAAATTACTTCGTTTCTGAAAAGTAGGCGATCCTACGCCGCTATTTAGAAAATAGTTATATATTCCAAATAAATGGACCGATTGCAATTATATTTTCTTTGTTTGATACTGTCCATAAGGTCTCTATCATAGACTACATGAAAACAAAGTTAGACAATGAGGCGTGGCAGCGCCCACAGAAAATTTCAATCGGTAATATTTCACGGGCCATTAGAGGTATGAAGATGAGATTTGCTACATTTGTTACTGGTACAAGGAGGATTTCGTCTCGCTGGGAAATGGTCGGTGCCACGCCCCTTTTGAAAAAACAGTTATATCGGCGATATAAATGGACCGATTGCAATACAATTTTCACTGTGTAGTACTATCCGTAGGGCCTCTATCATAGGCTACATGAAAACATAACTAGACAAAGGGCATGCCCCCGCCCACACAAACCACAATTTTAATTGGTTATATTTCACGAGCCATGTAAGGTATGAAGCTGATAAATAGTGGTACCGCCCATGTAAATAGAATGACTGAAATAACATTTTCATAATCTATGTATTAAAAATACCTTGACTAATTGATTGGGTGAAATGGCTATAGATGGGATATTGAAATTTGAATGGATTTTTGGAAATTCGTACTTTTAGGGGTAAGGGATAAAACTTATACCATCTCCCAGACCAATCGGCTAATGCTATAATCTCGAAAATGGATATGAGCATGCTCACTATCAAATTGGATTGAAGGGTTTTTTGAAAACCGATATATCTGGCTAAAAAAATCTTAAAAGGGATAAAAATATTACTTTCGCCCAGACCAAACGGTTAATGATATAATCATGATAATTTATATGGGCTTGCATCCGATAGAATTAGAACGAATTATAACGTTTGTATTCTATCAGCATTGCTAAAATTCTCAAGAAGTACGCGTGAAGCAATGCGAGCTAGTAATCCAAAAATAGATAATTTTGTATTGGAGGTACTAGAAGGGGAACATGGAACATTTTCCTCGACGGACATGGTTCAATCGTCTTAGAAAGTCCTGAAACAAATTTAGTCTTAAGACTCATGGGGTCTAACACGTTTACCTTTATCAATTACTCTTTATATGTTATCAAATAGTATACACATTCATACACATTCAGCCTTCGCGACTGCTCGTTACAAACGCCATCCTGTCGGGTTAATTTCGCACTAATACTTCGAGTAAAATCTAACTTTTTTTGTCAAACATACCCCAACAAAAAGTAGTCCAAAGGTGTCATGTCGCACGAAGGAAGTGGCCAATTCACAGGTCCATTTCGTGAGATAATTCGAACACCAATCGATTGGCTCAACAAAGTAATGGTTTTATGCGCTCCTTAACAATTTGGCCGATGACGTTTTCTGCAACTTAACAGCAACAAACAGTGGTTTTTCTCGAGATGTAATCGAGTCTCAAGAGTATCAAGAGTCTCATGAGGATTGTGGTCACTCCAAAAACGACAATTCAGCTTGATTATAGTACATACCCGTTATACCAGAGATAAGCTTTAACGCTAGATATGATTTGACGATAAAAATCTAGTTTAACTTCTGGTTGATTCTCAGACCATTTACCGAACACACTACGCAATTGACAGTCCGCAGGCTTTAATTTTAGTACCGGATGGATCTTATATGGATGTACGCCAAGATCTTTACTCATAATGTTCCAAGTAGTAGACCGGCAGAGACGGAGTTACTGAGATCAATTAATTCGAGTGCTCTGTCAAATTTACGATGGCTTCTTCTGTACGTACGGATGAATAGTACAAAACAAAACGAACGCACCTTAAACTTGTAAAGGTGCTCTTTGTATAAATTTGGAGAAAAGACCGCGAATTTGGGAAATAAACTTCCAAGATTTGTAAATGCTTTTCCAGTGTAAGTATTTGTATGGTGATATGCCCAAGAGTACTGAAAAATGTCTGTCACAGTTTATTAGTCTGTTACAGTTCTACAGTTACTCCTATCGTAAGTTCTATACATTTAAAGAAAGCACCGTTACCCATACATACGTTCGTAATTTTACTAGATACACATATATTTCTCTTTTAAGTATTGATTGGCAGAAATCTTAAGTATCAAATAATACTAGCTTAAGCTACTAAAATATTTTTATTGTTTACCATTTAATCAAATTTGTGTCTGATCAAAGCCTATCTCTATCACATTGAAAAAAATATGATTTTCCAATTGAACCAATTGTTTTTTTCTTAACAGTCCATTCCTTGCCTTTAGATTTTACTTATTTGTTATTTAAGCTGCAAGAGATTTTAGTAAGATTTAGAATGCTTTAAGTATTTTTATTACCTGAAGGATGAGTAAACCATTTGGTAATAAATTCGGACATGCACTTCAATAAATATTTAATAAAAATAGTTCTTGAATAACTCTTGTAAAAAAGACATACAAACAATAACATCTACAACATACCACCTATACTTGCTACGAGAAAAAAACCCCAATAAAATATATCTCTATAGACTTTGGAAACAAAAAATAAACAGAAATGCTGTGGCACGACTACAAGCAACAACAAAATTTTTTGGCAATAAAATATATAGGCACGCCAGGACATAAATTGAAATATTTTTCTGCCTGCCATTGGCACTGGAAAGCACTTAAGATCAGCCTTAAAATGTATGTATGATATATAAGCTGAGATATAACCACCAATCCCCCCGCAGTTTTGTGGCTTAAGCAAAAATTATAAAAATCCATAAATGTAAGTTTTTTCTTTACGGAGAGCACAGAAATTAGTTGTAAATTTATGTAAGATTGTATAAATATTCCATTTGCCTTTGAGAGTTGTCATTTACATTTTTGGGCCATCTTTTAAGGAAACCGACCAAAGAAAATTGAGATGTGATATTTCAGCGCACATGAAAGGCAGTGCACAACTGTGAGCAGGATATGACAAAAAAGGAAACTACGAAGAAATGGTGCAACTAATAGAGTAACAAGTTCTGACTATGAAGTGCGAACTCTTGTGTTTTGGGTATACATAAAGTTTTGTAAAAGGAAAACGACAAAAAGCTGATATGCAAATGCATAGAGAGTGCGTGCGGATACGGATGTGCAATTACACATCGCAGAGCAAACCGAACTCAAGTTCTATGAAAATAGTTTATAAATGACAGTATGAAATGTATTGAAACTTGAGTTGTCTTAATTGAGGAATTTCGGCGAATTGAACTTAATAGATCACCAGGGATATGTAGTTCATTCGCTTGCCAGGAAGATACAAATTGAGATGTGTATTTGCAGCTTGAAGCAATTTCAAAACATTGCTTCAAGTTTTAATCCACAATTTATAGCAAAATTATTTTTACAACATTTTGAAGGAATGGTTTGGTGAACCTGCTAAACAAATTCGTCTTTGCATGGTGAAGCTTACTGATACGATATCTTTACTATACCTCATCTTACCGTTTGATACAAAAAAAGACAAGGTGCCTGCCTCCCATGTACTCTATTTAATATCGTAATGGAAAAAAGTTGTGAAAAAAGATGCAGTAAACAGTGATGACCTTCGATAAAAGTCTTATGCTCTTTGGTCGAAGTATAAAAGAAGTAACCGCAGCGTTTTCAATAATTGAGAAAAAGTCGGCAAATATGGGTTTAGTGGTTAGCGGAGTCAAAACGAAATTAATAGAAATATTGAACTATAACTGATAAATAGTGAATGAATTTGTTTACATTGGGTCCGCTGTAAACAAAAACAAGAATGTCAGCTTCGAAATATAAAGAACAATTGTGCTTGCTAATATATGTTATGTGACACCCTGTGCTTCACTGTCAGGGCGAGTCGATGCCGTCCTTTAAGATAAGCATCCAACCTGACTACAACCTACTACAGCGACGATTCACCAGGTTAGGTGCGGCAGCGAGTGGGCGTCTGACTTGGTGCAAGCGGCTCGCTATATAAACTACTACTCAAATAGTTGGGATGTCGACTATAAACTGGCAGCCCCAGTACCACCCTAGGATACAGTGGACCAATAATCCACTTATCTGAATTCAAATCGATTAACGAAACTGATACAAGAGAAACAAACGAAACTCCCCAAAATACGATGGCGACTTTTGGCATACGTACGCGGATAAGAATAGGACAATGGAATGTGACGACTCTTAGAGAAACATCAAGACTAGCCCAATTAGAAGGACAAATGAAAATGTTAAAGGTCTCAATCCTTGGAATAAGCGAAATGAGATGGTGTGGAAATGGAGAAATTACATCGGCAAACGAAAATGTTGTCTTGCATAGTGGAAAAAATAGTAGATGCGAAAGTGGTGTAGGCTTTGTAATAAGCAAGAAAATAAAGGAAAGCCTCAGTTCATGGAACCCTGTATCTGATAGGATTATTACTGCCAGATTCTACAACAAAGCTGGACATTATCCACCCTTATGTATGCGAAGCCTGGACAAATGAACGGTTCGAGAACACGTGGACCAAAGGAACGTTAATAAAGCTACCGAAAAAGAACGACTTAACAGACTGCCACAACTGGAGAGGTATCACCCTTCTCAACACGATCTACAAAGTTGTAGCCACTATAATTACCAATAGGTTGGTGCCCCTAGAGAAAACACTCCGAGACAAACAAGCAGGTTTCCGCCCACATCGTAGCTGTGTAGGCCAGGCCAATATACTACGAATAATAATAGAGCAATTGATAGAATGGAGAACACCCCTATATATGGTATTTGACGATTTTAAAAAGGCGTTTGACTCACTATGTAGGGCAGCGATATGGACCTCATTAGGAGCGAAAGGTGTACCAACAAAATTAATAAACTTAATTAAAGTTTTATGAATTTTATCAAGATTATCAATATTGTAAATTTTATAAATTTTTATAGAAATTATAAATATTATGCATTATATTATTTTGTTAATTTTATGAATTTTTTGAGCTTTAGGATTTTTATAGATTTTATGAATTTTATGGATTTTATGATTTATGAATTTTATGAATATTGAAAAATTTATGATTTTTTTAAATTTTATGAATTTTATGAATTTTAAAAATTTTATGAATTTTATGAATTTTATGAATTTTATGAATTTTATGAATTTTATGAATTTTATGAATTTTATGAATTTTATGAATTTTATGAATTTTATGAATTTTATGAATTTTATGAATTTTATGAATTTTATGAATTTTATGAATTTTATGAATTTTAAGAATTTTATGAATTTTATGAATTTTATGAATTTTATGAATTTTATGAATTTTATGAATTTTATGAATTTTATGAATTTTATGAATTTTATGAATTTTATGAATTTTATGAATTTTATGAATTTTATGAATTTTATGAATTTTATGAATTTTATCAATTTTATGAATTTTATGAATTTTATGATTTTAATGAATTTTATGAACTTTGTGAATTTTATGGACTTTAAAATATTATGAATTTTATGAGTATTATGAACTTTATGAATTTTATGAACTTTATGAATTTTATGATTTTATGAATTTTATGAATTTTATGAATTTTATGAATTTTATAAATTTTATGAATTTTATGAATTTTATGAATTTTATGAATTTTATGAATTTTATGATATTTTATGAATTTTATGAATTTTATGGATTTTATGAATTTTATGAATTTTATGAATTTTATGAATTTTATGAATTTTATGAATTTTATGAATTTTATGAATTTTATGAATTTTATGAATTTTATGAATTTTATGAATTTTATGAATTATATGAATTTTATGATATTTTATGAATTTTATGGATTTTATGAATTTTATAGACTTTAAAATATTATGAATTTTATGAGTATTATGAATTTTATGAATTTTTTGAACATTATGAATTTTATGAACTTTATGAATTTTATGAATTTTATGATATTTTATGAATTTTATGGATTTTATGAATTTTATGGACTTTAAAATATTATGAATTTTATGAGTATTATGAATTTTATGAATTTTATGAATTTTATGAATTTTATGAATTTTATGATTTTAATGAATTTTATGAACTTTGTGAATTTTATGGACTTTAAAATATTATGAATTTTATGAATTTTATGAATTTTATGAATTTTATGAATTTTATGAATTTTATGATATTTTATGAATTTTATGAATTTTATGAATTTTATGAATTTTATGAATTTTATGAATTTTATGGATTTTATGAATTTTATGGACTTTAAAATATTATGAATTTTATGAGTATTATGAATTTTATGAATTTTATGATATTTTATGAATTTTATGAATTTTATGAATTTTATGAATTTTATGAATTTTATGAATTTTATGATATTTTATGAATTTTATGAATTTTATGAGTATTATGAATTTTATGAATTTTATGAATTTTATGAATTTTATGAATTTTATGAATTTTATGAATTTTATGAACTTTGTGAATTTTATGAATTTTATGAATTTTATGAATTTTATGAATTTTATGAATTTTATGAATTTTATGAATTTTATGAATTTTATGAATTTTATGAATTTTATGAATTTTATGAATTTTATGAATTTTATGAATTTTATGAATTTTATGAATTTTATGAATTTTATGAATTTTATGAATTTTATGAATTTTATGAATTTTATGAATTTTATGAATTTTATGGATTTTATGAATTTTATGAATTTTATGAATTTTATGAATTTTATGAATTTTATGAATTTTATGAATTTTATGAATTTTATGAATTTTATGAATGTTATAAATTTTATGAATTTTATAAATTTTATGAATTTTATGAATTTTATGAATTTTATGAATGAATTTTAAGAATTTTATGAATTTTATGAATTTTATGAATTTTATGAATTTTATGAATTTTATGAATGAATTTTAAGAATTTTATGAATTTTATGAATTTTATGCGTTTTATGAATTTTATGAATTTTATGAATTTTATGAATTTTATGAATTTTATGAATTTTATGAATTTTATGAATTTTATGAATTTTATGAATTTTATGAATTTTATGAATTTTATGAATGAATTTTATGAATTTTATGAATTTTATGAATTTTATGAATTTTATGAATTTTATGAATTTTATGAATTTTATGAATTTTATGAATTTTATGAATTTTATGAATTTTATGAATTTTATGAATTTTATGAATTTTATGAATTTTATGAATTTTATGAATTTTATGAATTTTATGAATTTATGAATTTTATGAATTTTATGAATTTTATGAATTTTATGAATTTTATGAATTTTATGGATTTTATGAATTTTATGAATTTTATGAATTTTATGGATTTTATGAATTTTATGGACTTTAAAATATTATGAATTTTATGAGTATTATGAATTTTATGAACATTATGAATTTTATGAATTTTATGGATTTTATGAATTTTATGAATTTTATGAATTTTACGAGTTTTATGAATTTTATGAATTTTATAAATTTTGTGAAAATTATGTGAATTTTGTAAATTTTATGAATTTTGTTATATTTATGAATTTCATAAATTGTGGTAATGTTATAAATATTATGAATTTTATGATTTTTTCTAAATGAAGTTTATGATTTTTTTTAGATTTTTAAGGAATTTTATGATTTTTATAAATTTGTATAATTTCCAAGAAAAATTTAAATTTAGTTTAGTTTACTTAATTTTTTTGAGTTTATTGAATTTTCATTTTTTAACGAACTTTTCAAAATTTCAGTAATTTTACGAAATTAAGAAATTTTAAATTCAATTCTTTGCATTTTTTTCTTAGTTCTTTTAACACTATTAGTTTTTCTTATAGTTTTCAAACTCTGTGAATTCATTGTTTATCTTTAATACTTCGATTTCTTTCAATTCAATAGCAAGTTTTCAACCTTTTTTTAAATTAAGGTGCACTTTGAATGTCTGAATTCTTAAGTAGTCAAATTATTTTAGAACATTTGTCCTTTTGTTTTTTTTTTGTGTAATTATTTGTACCATTTAATTAATTAAAATCCGTTATTTTTTCAGATTTTGTTGTTTCATTGTCTGTTTTCTACCGCGCAGAGTTCTAGTCCTTTCCTCTCTTTAGTTTCACAACTGTTAGGTTTTCTATACTTCGATCCAATAGCTTTACCTCTTTTTATATATTGCCTCACAATTCGGTTTCTTAAATGATTACCAACTATATTATTTCGAATTTATTCATTGATCAAATCTCAAATAGTTTTTCTATGGTAATTAACAAACTATATAGATCACCCACCTCAAAACTGATTCACGCATTCCGTATGAGATTTATCAAAGTTTCATTATTTGTTATTAATCTCTGCGAAAACAATTCATCAAATCTGACAATTTGTGGTAATACATTCAAAACACACGTACGAAGTCAAAGTTAACCAAATACTAACACATTTCCACGTTCACTTAACTTGTAAGGATATTCAAATATGTGTGAGTGCGGTGCACATACACACTTCTCCACCAAACGTACACTGACAATATGTTGACATAATAATTGTTACAGATTAACATTTGGGGTAAGCATTTGTAACACAAGCACACAAAGTTGGTTGTAACTAAGCGAAAGTCAAACTAACAAATGTCGCAAATCACTTGGAGAAAGTTTTGGTATGGAATAGAGCAACAAAAAGCCACAATGAGTACCATTGCTGACAAATGTTTATTTATAACTAAAATATTGTAACACCAAATGAAACTGAATATTCAACATTTCCGCTAGACATTATCATTGGTGCACATTGGGCGAAAGAAATATATTATTTTTATATATTTCTAAGATAAGATCTGCATCAAATTGTTTCATGATAACAGTAAGAATATATGATCGTTGGTTCAAAGTAAATTTTTTTAAATATATGTTCCACAAATATGTGCCGCATTATTTTTTTTTGCATTCTAGTACCGTTTACAGCCAATGAGTTTTTTGTCTCTATATGGTGTTGTCACTGTTTACACAAATCTTGAATTACAGCATAGAATGTTGAATTCGCCAGTTATACAACTGTCTATGTGATCGTTAGTCACTTTGATTGGTCCTGATTATTATGTAATTTTTGTTTAATTAAAAAACTATATTTGTTTATTAGCCTGCCTTTTACGTCCTTCCTTTATCTGTCTTCCAATGTCTTCCATTTCTCCCACTGTGCAAGCCATTATCAACAGTATCCCAGCAGCAAAAAATGGGGCTTTGCATGCCTTCTTACAGGCCTGCAAAGGCAGTCAGAAGCCCTACCCTTCAAATGCAGTCTTCATTTCAAATTAACATAGGGTGTCATAGGCAGGCAAGGCCTGCACATTCCCTTTCTCATTGAAGGCGTTTCAGTAGGCATGCCTAGTATGTCCTGCTTGGAGTCCTAATAACAAGGGCCTTCTATGAGGCATTGCTACTGCAGACCAGCTTGCAGGCCTGCAAAAGAGCATTTATTGAAGGACTTAAATAAAAAAAAACATATGCGAAATATTTCCATATTAAATGATTTCCTACTTTTTATAAATTTTTAATACAATATTTATTACAATTTACAATTACAATTTTTTTTTTAAACTCCAGCAGCAGGAATCGAACACGCGACCTTAGTACTCATAGTTGGGCATGCTACCTACTTGGCTATCACGTGATATAGTTGTTGTACGATAAATAACATACATGTGATTTTCATAAACAACAGCATCTGTCTTACCTTCCCTTAAGAGGCCTGCCAACAGGCCTAATCGGAGAAGTGACAAGTGCATGGCTATGAACGTCAATTCTGCCTTCTACTAATAGGACTGTCAACAGGCCTGTTTAAGGCAAGAAAGTTTGCATGCCCTTTGTGCAAATCTATGGTATTTTGTGGGGTACACAGTAGGGCTGCTCACAGGCCAGTTTTTAGAAGGGAAAGAGGCATGTCTGCGGGATCTTTTCTCACCCTAGTAAGAGGCCTCATTGCAGGTCTCATTTGAGAAGCGAAATGTGCATGGGTATGGAATTTTTTGTTAGGCTTAGTGAAGGACTTATTATAGCCTGTATACATGCCTGGAAAAGGAAGGCGTATTTGAATGTCAACAAACTGCCTTTGAAGGCATGTTTGCAGGCATATTTTTACAATGCCTCGTCTTTTCCGCTGCTGGGATTGGGTGTATCCCTAATGGGTAAAGTATGTGTAGGTGTGGGTGTCGCTGTGTACGTGTGTACGTCTGTATGCACAAATATTTTAGCTTTGTTTGCCCTTTACCGACAGTGTTAACATTGACGCCTGCGACAACCCGAGGGTTTTTATCTCAGTCATTTTGTCAGTCAGTTATTTGATTCGTTTGTATATTATATTTTTTGGAATTTCATACAATTAAAATGTTACTTAAAGAATGTGAAAAGCACAATAAATTGAAACTAAAATGATAACGGCAGAACAGTTACTCTGTTATTAGTATTGAAAGCAAATATAAGCAATTGGTTCATACATTACGGTGATTATTATTCAGACACACACATAGGGCAGGCAACATGAGTACATACTTGCCAGTATGTGTGTGTTTGTATATATTCAGCGTGATTGCGTACATAAGAGTGTTATTAGGTATTTGGTTTCTTCCCCCTTCCAGCGTGAAATTGTGTGGGATAAAGGCGTTCTCGATGTTGTTTTGAGAAGACGTAAAATAAGGGAAATAAATATAATAAAAGTTATAGGTTTTCGTATTGCCATATATAATTTGTTTTGTAGTTCTTGTATAAACAGAGGGAAATTTTAGATATCGTAAGTAGATATACGTATGAGTTATATATTAATGTGAAAATTAAATGTTGCTCATACGTAGACGTGATTCGATGACGGATTAAGACCCGCGTAAAGATATTCACAAGACAACTTGGCTATAGCCTGATC